>JALPQI010000729.1:0-230852 GCA_025490895.1 Thaumatotibia leucotreta | reverse complement strand
CAAACTGTTAAGCAGTTTCTTTTCATTTTCATTAGAACTGAATATAAAGAAATCATCTACATATAAAGCTATTATTACCTTATTTTTAAAGTAAACACATTTCTCAGTTTTGAGTTGTTTGTAGCCATTGCTGACTAAAACTTTGTGAACTTTTTCATTCCAAGCTCTACTAGCCTGTTTGAGTCCATACAAACTCTTTTTAAGTAAACAGACTTTATTCTGCCCCTCAATCACAAAACCGGGTGGTTGCTCCATAAAAATGCGCTCATTGAGATCCCCATTGAGGAATGCTGTATTAACATCAACATGCTCAATATCCATGTCATTTTGAACACCGATTGCCAAAAGTAAACGTAAAGTGCAATGTCTAACGACAGGTGCAAAGGTTTCTTCAAAGTCAACACCGTGTTGTTGGGTAAATCCCTTAGCAACCAAACGTGCTTTGAATTTTTCAAAATTTCCACTGGGATCAACTTTTTCTTTGAAAACCCACTTACATTCTATTACGTTACAATCTTTAGGACGGTCTACGAGCTCCCAAACGTTATGTGACATAAGAGATGTGTATTCTTCCTGCATAGCCTCTAACCAGTCTGCACTTTTATCGGACTTTATGGCTTGAAGGTAAGTTCGAGGTTCACTTCTTCCTAAGAGACCTATTTCAGTGAAGTAGTTCATCTCATAATCTTTAAAACGAGTAGGAAGACAGTGTGTACGTACAGGTCGAGAGTGCTCTGCGATCTCTTGATTGCTGTCTACATTAGATGCAGGCTCTATGTTTTCAGAAACTATAGTGTCATCTGCATGTGAATCAGAAACATTTAATGATTCAGAGGGAATCATTTCATCAACAATATGATTATTAATAGAATCATCACTATTAGAATGATCTACAGCAGCTTCGCCATTATCAGCATCCGGAATAACAGACTCAATAGAAACATTTGGTGTATCATAATCATCAATATCAGATTCAATATTAATGTCTGCTTGAGGATTTGCCTGATTCTGAACGGTCACTTCAATAGTATTAATCATATTATTAGAATAGTTATTTGACGTATTAGTCTTGAGTTCAATACCCCTAACGTTTTCAATAAACTCTACCGAACGAGCTTTAATCATTTTGGTGCCATCAGCAGGATCACCAAGTCTATAACCTTTTGTATGATCACAATATCCTAGCATAATATAGGGTTTTGATTTAGGATCAAGTTTTGTGCGTTGACACTGTGGAGTAAGAGCATATGCTTTACAACCAAATACTTTAAGATGGCTGAGATTAACTTTTGAACCAGTCCAGAGCTCTTCAGGAGTAGTATTTTTGAGAGCAGCTGTTGGACTACGATTCTTTAAATAACTAGCAGTATTGACTGCTTCAGCCCAATATTTTTTACCTAAGCCAGCGTCTTGCAACATTGATCTTGCTTTATTCATAAGAGTTAAATTCAGACGCTCCGATACGCCATTTTGTTGAGGTGTATACGGAACAGTTGTTTCGTGTATTATACCGCATTGCTTAAAATAATTTTCGAAACTTTTGTTGCAAAATTCAGTGCCATTGTCACTTCTGACACGTTTGATCTTTAGATCGGTTTGGTTTTCTACCACATTTTTGAAATCTATGAATGTTTTCAAAACAGTATTTTGATCCTTACGATCCAAAAAATAAATAAAAGATTTTCGCGTAAAATCATCGGTGAAACTTATAAAATACCGACTACCACTCCAACTGTTAACGGACATCGGTCCACAAATATCAGTGTGGATTAAATCCAACTTTGTCACGCTTCTGTGTGCCTGACCACGAGGAAAAGATTTACTTTTCTGTTTACCTTCAATACAAGGTGGACATGAGTTTAAATCTCCATTTGGAAAGTTAATACCGCAGGCTAATGAATCACGAAGGGCTAACATACCTTTAAAACTTAAGTGTCCTAAGCGGCGATGCCATAGCTCCAACAAATTGGTGCCAGATACAAAAGCTTTACCTCCGGTTAACATATTAGGCTCTTGGTTATTAAATGAAGTTGAATAACATTCCAGTCCTTCATCAATTTTGTAAATTCCACCCACATTAGTAGCTTGTAGCTCACAGGAACCAGCAACGGACACGGACACATTATCCCTCCTGTAAACATTACACTTATTAACGTCAAATATTAAAACGTAACCTTTTGCTGCTATCTTGCTAACCGACAAAAGATTTGCTGCTACTTTTGGAATATACAAAGCATCTTTAATGACTTTAACATTGTTGTCACTTAAAGTTACATAAACATCTCCTACACCTTCACTATATATCTTATCATTGTTAGCTGTAGTGATTTGGGATTTAATATCAGAAGAATAATTACATAGCCAATCCTTCCTATTAGTCATATGACTAGAGCAGCCCGAATCTAGGACCCAACTATCACGATCACAAATGTTGCTCATAAAAGCAGTTTCATTTGAATATAAAGAAGTGGTAATTCCCTTTTTAGATGAAGACGAAGAGGCATCTTGAGGTGAATTAGAAGTTTTCTTTAAATTCTTCTTCAACTTCGGACATCGTGGCTTAATATGTCCTTTGACATGACAGTTGTGACAGATAGGTACAAATTTACTATTTGTCAATAAAATCTTTTCAGATTGTTCTAAATTTGAACTATTCGACTGTTTCTTAAATTCGCTTTGAATTAATTGACATTTGACAAAATCAGACTTCAGCTTAGTATTAGAAGCTTCCATTGCCATAATCAGAGGATCGAATTCAGTTGGCAAGCCAATCAACATGAGTTCTGCCAATTCTTCATCATCGATGCTGCAGCCAATGTCTGTTAATTCTTGAACCACAGACATGATGCTTCCTAAATAATGATCCATACAACTATGATTTTCATACTTGATTTCAGCTAATTTTCTTTTCAAAGAAAGTCTTCTGCTGATACCACAGTTCTCATATGCAGCTTTCAAGTTCTTCCAAGCATCTAAAGCTGTTTTGGCATTCTTAACATGCGGGTAGCATATTGGCTGTATGTTCAAACATATTTTGGCATACGCCTTTTGATCTTTAGATGGATGCTTTGCGGCATCACCCGTACCATCCACAAACTCCCATAATGCATGGTCAATTAACAGTAATTTCATTTGAAATTTCCATGTTCCATAATTATTAATGCCTTCAAGTTTGGCAATTGAATTATGTGAGGTCGTACTTACTATTAAATTATCCAACAAATCGTTAGTAGCCATCTCGTAAAATAATATTTTACTTTAGTATCGTAAAATTACTCACAATAATTCCAGGTAATAAATTAAGTAATATTTACTTAAAGTGTTCCATCAAAAATCTTCCCGTAATATTTTCCCATAACCTGTTTTAAATGTCGAAGACTAGGAAAACTTTTTTATAAGAAAAAATAACATTTTATTATACACTTTTAACAATTCAAACCATATTCAAACAATATTTTAAAACAATGAAGACATAATAGTGACAACTCACTTTTTCTTCTTTGACATACCTATTATAAAAGTTTAAAGTAAGTATAGAGGTTCTAACAGGTACGACATCGAGGAAATCCTCAAGAAAGGAAACTGGCGGTCCAGAAATACGTTCTTTAAACATTATTTCAGGGAAACTATCACTCCAAACCTAAATCAGGGTACATTTAGAATAAGCGATGATTTTTCTACACTATGAATACGTAGCAAGAAATGCTAATCTGCATTAAGTGCACTGAAAGTAAATTAAGTCTGATTTATATGTGATATTAATTTAATTACGAAGAAGTTAAAATAATTTTATTTGTTCTGATCTCAATGATTAATTAATAAGATCTCAACTTTAGTTAGTAAATAAAAGAAACTGATCAATAATAATTATTTAATTTATTTTCCCAATGATATCGAATACACCTAAATTGTCACAGTACGCAATTACTTGCAGCGTCGGCAGAATATAAACACTTCTCAAGTGGTTCAAGCGATGGCTCGAACACCTAAATAGCACCGTTTTCCCCCCGAAGGGTAGAAAACGTATATTTAGGTTTCAGCCGTAGCTTGAACCACCGCTTCATGGACCTTGCCGGCTCATTCACCAAAGTACTGGCAGGCACGGCGCCACCATCGCGCCGCTGCCCGTGCGCTGCTGCGTGAGTGTGTGAGTAACAATAGGTTTGACAGCTACATTACACACACATACATAGAAATAAGGCAGTGTGAGTGAGGAATTCATAAGACGTAATCTCAAGTGGTTCAAATCTTCAAGCTACGGCTGAAACCTAAATATACGTTTTCTACCCTTCGGGGGGAAAACGTTGCTATTGTACAGTCGAAGACAAAATAAGGGGTATACAAAAACGTTCAAAAATATGTCCCAGTGCACTCTAATTCTGTGTAATAAGAACGTCGTAACATATTTATGAACGGATTCTTTCGATACTTATTTTTGCACTTGACTGTAACACCTTGCTTTTATTGAAATCACCTTTTTTATACAGTATGTATTTGATCGTAAAGCAAAGAAAGAAACACATTAATATTTAGATCATACTAAACAACTTTTACTATGGGGCCAAACTCGAATTCGTGAAAAAAAAAATTACTCTCCCATACAACGTGTTCATGATCACGCAATCAAAATGTATGAAAATGTCCTAATTTTTTTCGTGAATTCGGGTTTGGCCCCATAGTAAAAGTTGTTTAGTATGATCTAAAAATTAATGTGTTTCTTTCTTTGCTTTACGATCAAATACATACTGTATTTTAAGTTGGCTATTTTTTTATTATCTAATACCGGAGCGCAGCGCACGTCCGCTCACCACGGTGCCCGATCGCGCGGTGGGACCGCGCGGTTTTGTGCGCAAGTCGTAAACCCCCCTCCGCGTCTCGGACCGAGGTGATGTATGTAGGCGGGTGAATATTAATGATATTTTCATACTAATTTCTTCGGATTTGTAGTGTTTTCGCAGTTTTTGGTCGTTATTATTGTTTATATATATTTTTTTTTTCCTCGCTGATATTTATTTTTCAGCGTTTACTTCGTTTTTTGTATCATTTCAACCAAGCTCATTTCTAACTAAAATATTCTATGTAATTGCTATATTAGTACATCATATCCATCTATTTTCAACAATACATGTATTCTTATATTACTTATGCAGCGATACTGCTATATAGAGTCAATATATGGACAATTTTTAATCAAATTTTTTAATTACATATACTTTATGATACTTAATACTACTGCAGTATAATTTAGGTTTACGGTTAAGTACTTCGTTTTTTGTATCATTTAAACCAAGCTCATTTCTAACTAAAAATATTCTATGTAATTGCTACATTAGTACATCACATCAATCTATTTCAAACTAAAAATATTCTATGTACTTGCTACATTAGTACATCACATCAATCTATATTCAACAATACATGTATTCTTATATAACTTATGCAGCGATACTGCTATATAGAACCAATATATAGACAATTTTTAACAAATGTTTTAACTACATATACTTTATGATTCTTCATACTACTGCAGTATAATTTAGGTTTACGGTTAAGTATACTCTACTATGAAGTTCATTACATATAATTGCTATATTATATGTAGTGAACTTCATTGTTTTCGCGTGTGCAAAATCAGTGCTCATTTTCTATAACATATGCAATGATATTGCTACGCAGAACTAATATATAGACAATTAAACAATTTAAACTAAATATACTCTATTATAGGCTTGATACAACTTCAATATAGTTTGGGTTTCAGTGGCGTAGCGTGCCTTGTCGGGGCCCCGTATAAAAAATTTTTGGGGGCCCTTATATGGAGGTAATATAAATTAGAAAGCTTTTAGAAAGTTTTTATTATTTTTCCTTACACACATTGGGGGCCCCCGTGGCCCGGGGGCCCCGTATAATTGATACGGCAGATACGGCAGTAGCTACGCCCCTGTTGGGTTTACGCGTTAAGTATACAATATTATGAAGCTCATTGCATACAATTGCTACATTATATGCAATGAACTCCATCATTAGTGTAAGTATTTTTATAGTCCTGGAGGCCGTGGTCGTCTCCGGTTGCCAGCTCAATCGTCCAGGTCGATGAGCACGGCCTCCAGCCACTCGCGGTTAACTTTGGCTACCTGTTCAATTAAGGCCCGGGGGGGAGCTAGCCTCGGGGGACAAAACTTATATGGCTTCTGCGTCCTTATAATTGCATAAGTCGCAAAGGCCGTCGCCTCGTCCCGTGAGCTCATGCCCCGGTGGATTGATTTTAGGTGGCGGAGCAGGTTCCTGTTCGGCGTGTAATACCCGCAAAACGCGCATTGCTGCAGCGTAGGCGGCGCTCGGCCCCTCGGCCGGCCCCTGTTTGATTTCGGTTTTGCCGGCTGCCTCAACAAGTTCATGGTACGCCAGAGCCTCGTCCTCCTGTCATCGGCTCTTACAGAGTCGGAGCTCGCCGGGGACGATTGGCTCGGACGCCAAGAGCTGCTGGAGGCTTCGAAATCTTGCCCCGAGGGGGCCGGGCTAACCACTCCGCCACCAAAAACCCCCAGCGTCTCCACGACCCCCTCGTCCTCTGCCGGGGCCACGGTAGCGGCCGGTATTGTTTATATTAGTCGGGGTTCATTTTTCATTCATTTTTTTTATTGGGATTTCTTCTTGTAAATTGGGGTTTAGTTCAAGGTTTTATTATTTTCGTAGTTTTTTAACTTGGGATTTTTCTTATAATTGGGTTTTAATTTCGGGGTTTTCTTTTTTGCACAGTTTTTTTTTAATTGGGGATTCAAGTTAAAAATGTTGCCTCTGCAGGTAATTTTAGCCCGTAATTTTAATATTTGGAATTACGCGGCTACTATTGCTACTGAGGAGGACGCGATTAAGGCGGCTCAAGACTGGCTTCTTTTGCCTACTGACGTGAAATGTCCTACTTGTAGGAATTCCATGTCGAAGGAAAAGAAAGCGTCTTACAAATTAGGGTTTCGGTTTAGGTGTTACAGGAAAGGCTGCAATAACATCTGCGTATCTCCGTTAAAAAATACGTTTTTCGAACGGACTCACATCCCAATCAGGGTCACTTTTCAGCTGTTGATGCATTTCTTTAGGCGGGATAAGGTAACCCAAGCAGCCAAAGACGCGGCAGTTACGGAGAAAACTGCCGTTCAAATGTACCACTTTTTTAGAGAAGTTTGTGAAGTGGCTGAAGCTCACGACCGCGACATGATCGGTGGGGAGGATGACGTTGTCGAAGTGGACGAAACTCACTTATACACTCGAAAGTACCACAGGGGGCGAGTACTATCTAGGGCTCTCGCTGGTTAGGACGCGTGCCGACACAGCGCGCCCTAGAGTGTTTTTGCAAAGCCGGAGGCGCGGAGGGAGAGCAGCCCTCGCCCGCCGTGCCGGAGCGCGGGAACGAGTGAGTGAGGCGAGCGGCTGAGGGTGGTCGCCGAACTCCAAAATTATTCTAAGTCTTTTGTAACCCCTATGTTTTTTTCATTTTTGAAAAAAAATTCTAAGTCCAAAATCGGGCCACCCCTTATAGTCTGACTGCAGGTAACACGGGATTGCCCATGGACAGTTCTTTAGCTGTTATATTTTTTAAACTACTTCCAACTCTGGATAGCTTGGATTTTCTCCAGTAGCAATCGACCGCAGTACATGACGGTTCCTCGCTGCGGCGATGCACCCACATGAGGAACGCAATCGCGTGTTTGCCTGTGACGCTACACAGTCATGACATTGAATATATATGTATAATAACCTCTTCGTCTTCGTCAACAACAAGCGTGCATCCGTATAATTTCGCATGCACTTTATGTTCTGGACACATTTTACACTTCACGATACAAAGTTTACTGTCTCGCTTCAGCTGCACATAGCTAACGGCGTCGTCTCCATATGAATCTCGAGAAGATCTGAAATAAAGTTTATTTTGTTTAGCAATTATCGTGTGCTTCACCTCTATACAAGACAATAAGTTATCTACTTAACTGAAATACTGCTAAGGTTATAGCACTTAATTATGTACACTTACTTCGAAGATTTAACATTGCGGAATTCCGAGGAGCAGAAGTCGCTGTTTGACGCGAAAAATCTACCAATCATAACAGCATCAATTCTTGGTAAATTGTTACTATTCGCTTTGGTAAATCCTGGTTCCATGGTGGCGTATCCTTGCTGGTAGCTAAATATGCCTGCTGAAAGCTAAATAACTAGAAACAAACCGTTGAATTAATTTGTATCGAAATGACTGTGACAAATCTATGGAAACTTAGCCTCAACTCGTAACGTTTTGCACGACGTGACGTCACTCGTTTCTGATTGGTGTTTACCGTCACGTGACCTAATGCCTATTTTTCTGAATTTATATTATGAAAATAATGATAATCTTTAATTATTTTGATAAATTATATTATTTTTTGTTATCTTTATACCATAATTTGTAAGTAGAAACTGTAACTCATTCGATTTATTGTTAGTGGAAACAAGCCTATTATATCAATATGTAGCTAAAATTATATATGTTACAGTGAAAAATAAAACAAATAAAAAAAATGGCTAAAAAAAATTATTACTATAAAACAGTGTAGGTACATAACACTATCATCCACGTTATCTTTGGATAAAAGTAGAACATGCTTAGTGGAAAAAGCTGTTCATTGTAAATTACATGTTGTGGATCCAAAAACTGTAAATCTTTGAAAAAATTGCTGAGCGGCAAACGTGCCTTTAATTGACTACCAAGTTCAGATACAAATTATTGCATTCTTTGAAGGAATGTTTGGATTCCAGATTTCATATTCACATCAGTGGATATGCGATCTATTTCCGTGCTGACATTTACGCCTAAATATATATCTTTCAGGGGCAGAAAGTTTACAGCTGATTTTGGATCTATTGCAAGAGGATCTGTGGTTTTTAAATAATTCGTTTTCATATAACAGCTCAAAAGGCATGTATATGCTTCAAAAATGTCTTTAAATGCCCTGTGCACCGTTGTGAAATCTGCTTGGAAAACGATGTTTAATTTGTTTACTATTTGTAAAATATAATCTAGAGCAAAAAAATACAGTTTACCTATGTATTTTATCATTTAAACTATTGCACAAGAATTCAGCTGAAATATTTCTATCTTCTAGAAACTGAGATTGAAAAAAAAGTTTGAGAGCATCCCACTGATCTAAAATTATTTTAATGCAAGCGTGCAAACTTAACCAGCGAATTCCATAATGCCTTAACAATTTGTGATTTTCAGTTCCAACAAAATCTTGAAATTCAATAAATTCCCTCTGCCTTTTACTACTATGCGAAAAATATCCGTAAACCTCTTGTACTATTTGGTTAATAGCCCGCGGTATGGTGTGTTTACTAGCGTGAGACACACTCAAAGCAGTAGAATGACACACACTTAATAAACATGCAATGAGGGTTTACATTCCTTATTTTTGCAATAATGCCACCTTGTTCACCAAACGTAACGTTTTTAGTATCAGCCCCAAAACCAATAGCATCTTGTATGTTGAGGTTAGCATCAGTCAAAGCCTTCGCAAGAGTACAGTTTTGAACGAATCCTGTGTTCTGGACTGATTCGGCGTTGAACTACGCATTTTCTTGCTTCGTGTTTCACTTCCACGTATCCCACAGCATTATCCACATAGGAGGAATGAGAAGACAACAATGTTTTCGCGCCAATTTATTCTTCAGTGATCGCATTTCGCTGGTAGTTCTTAAGATGGGCGGTAAATCTGGACGGTTTTCGTTGCTCTCCCTCACAAAATCATCAATAAATGAATGCAACGTGTCCATATTGTTGAAGATCCCCTCATCCGGTTTCACCTCGTAGACACTCGTCGAGCGGACTCCGGACAATACGCAATCATCATCAGACGAATCCGATTGCACGACCTTGTAATTAACTTTCATTTTCTTCGCAGTAGGAAAATCCAGAATCCAGATCATCGTGTAGTTGCGGCGTGAAGTCAGGCGAAGACGGTATCGCCTCGTTGTTGCATATCTTTTGTTGTTTCGACTGGGCTGCAATTCTTGTCAATTTCACCTTTCCTTTTGCACCCGACGATGCCTGTTTCTGTTTGAACTCGTTAACATTCTCCATTGTAACGTTTTGTTGTTGTTCAAAAGTCTTCAACTTTATAATTCAGCAGAAAAGTTTTTTTTTCACAGAGAGCTATGGAGCACAACGAGCGAGTGAGTATCGATAGGCAAGCTTGTTACAAAAAATGTTCACGTTATATGTGGTGTAGTATCTGAGGGAAACGAGGGTTATGGATCGCAATTGTTATGCAACTTGTGTGTAAATGAGCGCAACATTATGCAAGAAAGGACACAATCACATGTAAATTTAAAAAGAGCGGCTGATAAAACGCTGGCATACATCATCCAAAAATTCGTACTTAACCTATTGTTACGCCGGTGGCATGATAAAAACTACAAATATGATTTTAGACACGTTAGAAGGGTTTTCAGCAGGCTCAAATGCGTTTTCAGGCCGTTTCAGAAGGTTCTCTTTCGCATACTACAAAATCAAATATTCACCCCAGATACCGTCGTTTTCAGGCGCCTGAAACATGTTTTCAGGCCGTTTCAGGATACCCTCTATCGGATGGCGCAATAACCTGAAAACCCGTTTTCAGGCGTTTTCAGGACCATTTCGGGCCTCTCAAGTACAAATCGGTATATGGCTAAATTTCCCATAGGAGTGAAAGAGAAAGTACTATTAGATAGAGACAGCACGAGAGAATGTTCTGGAAGGATGTGAACGAGACAGCTATAGAGAGAACATTCTGGACGGGTGTGAAATAGAAACCTGTAGAAAGAGATAGCGATACTATAGAATGATCGCGCACAGGCCCACACCGACCGACGTAACTCCGAGTGTATGGGAAGATATTAATTTTTTTAAATTCCATTAAAAATTGTCATACTCAAGAAATAGAAGTTTCGGAAACTGAGAAAATGTAATTAATCAATGACCATAATCATAAACATAACGGCGAATAAATAAAACTCCTTATATTTTCATTTTATTTTAGTTAATTATTATTTAAGTTACATATCATACGCGATGGAACTCTTGACTACAAATTGACTAAAAAAGGCTCAATGCACAAATAAACATTACATTGCTCACACATATATCTTGTGTGTTTTGGTTTCAGAAATATGTACGGGGAAATGTTTAATTGCCTCTTTAGGTAAAAAACGACAAGGATCATTCTGTACACTTCGTGATGTTGAAGGCACTGGTCGGTATTCTGCTAGTTTATTTTTAGCTATGATTTGCCGTATGACTTCTAATTGGAATGCTCTGTAGGGTTTTTTAGGGCAGCTGTATATAATTTTGTATGTGTAAAAGGCATTCAACATTGACATGTCAATCACGCGTAGTGCCAGTTTTAAATACCATCGCTTGGTTTTCCTAATGCAAGTTAAAGTGCTCATCATCATATCCGCGGTGTCAACTACCCCCATATTATTTGAGTAGTCTATAACGCATTCAGGTTTTAATTTCATCAGACCTGTAGCTCTGTCTTCCTTATTTGATGGTATAATTTTTGCGTCATGCATTGTGCTTATCATGGTCACAGCCTTTTTATCTTGCCATTTTAATGCAAGTAAAGGAGGTGAATAGTAAGCATCTACCTCTCCCTTACGAAGTTTTTTAAATTTAGGGACGCCTTTTCTATTCTTGTTTACAGTGCCACAAGCATAGGTTCCATTTGTTTTTAAATATTTAAATAATGTTGGACTAGAATAACAGTTATCAACATAAAGTTGTCTATGGCACCCAAAATAATCTCTGATGAGAGTAACAACTATCGCCCCACTCACTCCTAAATCAGATATCCGTTCGATTTCCGTTTCAGCCCCACAGTAGACTATAAAATCTAGAATAAACCCTGTAGTCACAGGATTTTGCTTTTGCCGCTTCTTCTTTAGAAATGAAAAAAACGTTAGCCGGAACCGGCTACGACTTCATCCATTTTAAATGTGCACCAACAAATAAAATATTATCTAAATAGATCAACAATTAATGACGAAATTGAACAAAAACGATAACAACAATCTTTAAGTAAGCTAACAGCAATATAAATCACAACCGACTCAACCGACAACAATATGAAATCGAATGACAAATAGTGAGTGACATTTTAAAATTGTGTGAGAACTCTGCCTCTTTAGGTTTTTTAATGTACAACCTTTCCATGAAAAATTACAAACGCAATTTATTAAAATTCTTATCTTTTCATCTTAGAATATAAATTAACTAACATTATGTTTCTTATCTGTTCACAACACTGAGTAATGTATGTATTAATAGAGCATGATAATAAATTCGTGATATTTAATAAATCGTATTTACTGTTCGATCCGCAGAATTTGCCTGTAAAAAAACCTTATATCTCGTTCTGCAAAGGTCTCTCTAATACTAAAAAAAACGAACTATAGTTACTGTGAGTATGTAATGAAGTGAATCCGATAATATAAGCACCTACCCACTAATAAATTTGTTATTAATCATAAGTACCCTCACTATTATCGAATTGTTCACGCTTATGACGTCATAAGCAGTTGGATAAATGCGACTATGGCGCTGTACACTTTAGATAACATTGAAAGTACTAGTGTTGTAGATACTAATCATCGTATAAAGTCGAACGTCAAATATATTTAAATATATATTCCATTCTAAATAATAAAAAAAAACATAAGTGTGATGATTATTAGTCAGATTAAAGACAAATACAATTACTTACATTATTATTACGTATTATTCTTAATTTGTGAAAGTCATATGCACAACTTCTAAATAAACCAAGATAAAATTGGTCGCATCACTATTGTTGGATATATACGACTGCGGCAGGACACGTCTGAGGTAAAACAGTATTTTGCCATACGAGTTCTTCTCTATAATAACTTTTTTTTTGTCGTAATAGTCAATAGGAAGAAAGAAATAATGGTCTCGTATTTGTAAGTTGACCTTTGAATCTTCGTTATCATTGTTGCATAGCCATTAAGGACTACATATTACACCTAAAATTCCTGTCAATACTTGTGTTGTAAATATGCGACTGTGGCGCTAGCAGCATTGAAGTCACAGGTGGGATATATGATATATACGACACCGGCGGTTAATGGGTTAAATATTAGTATTGGTTCGACTATATTTGAAAACCCAAAAGTTGACAGAGGACATTTGGACCGTAAAAACCTGATTGGAAAAGTATTAAATGTGAATAATGAATTATATCAGGTTGGCACTGCTTTTAGGATAATTAAAGAGTGAGTACCTCTCAATGCTATTCTTTCCTCTCCAAGTGCTCAACTGCTCAGTAATATTCCGGAGGTCAGCATTAAGCCTAATGTCCCTTTGTACGCTTAAAGCTTTAAATAAAACTACGCAACGGATTTTGATGAGATTTTTTTAAATAGGTAGAGTAATTCAAGAGGAAGGTTTTTATGTAGGTATAGTACCCGTGCGCAGCCGGGGCGGGTCGTTAGTTAAAAATAAATACTTCTAAAAAATATTATTAACTGGCTGGCTTGCACCTTACGCTTGAAATAATTAAATTTGCATTATTTTTCAGGTCACATTACCGCTGAGAACTATAGCATCAATGTCTTCATCATTTGGCGGACAAGGAACGAAACAATGCAATTGCAAAAAAAATAATGGTGGACAATGCGCTTAAATAAGTGTAGTTGCAAGAAAGCAAAACTTATTATAGAGAATGTATCATGAGGGGACACAGAATTATAATACCTGAAATCTTACGTAAAAATGTATTGAACGAACTTCATTTGACACATTTTGGAAGCTCTAGAAAGATTGAAATGGCGAAAGCTTATTTCTGGTGGCCTAAACTTAATGAAAATATTTCTAATTCGTGTACACTTTGTTTGGAAAATAGGCATAATCCTTCTAAAGTAGGTAGTTCCAAAATGCTGGCTGGTACCTCCTGGACCATGGTTCAGGATTCATGCAGATTTCCTTGTTCCACTATGTGGAAAATTTTATTTAATAGTAGTGGATGGTTACTCCAAATGGCCAGAAGTTTTCCAAATGTCTAACATAGGATCTAGCCTAACAATAACAAAACTGAAGGATTTTATGTACGGTATGGATTTCCAGTACACTTCGTAACCGAAAATGGTACTGCCTTTACTAGTGGAGAATCCCAAAATGTTTGCAAAGTAACAGGTGTAAAGCATAGTTTTACTTCCCCTCACTATCCTGCCACCAACGGTGCGGCTGAACGATTTGTAGAGACATTTAAATCACACATGAAAAAAATATTGAAATTATTTTTGTTTGATTACCGTACCTCAACACACAAAAGTAGTGGGGTAACCCCTGCTCGGTTGATGATGGGTAGAGAGCTGAAAAATAGATTTTCACTTTTGAGACCAGCTCCTATTGGAGAGGGGGGCAAGACAGGGCAGTTAAGGTTTAAAACCCAATAAAAAAAATTACGTTTCATATTTTAGTATTTTTTTTTATTTTTAGAATCATCTTTGGTAACCAGTCTTTTATAATCATCGACCACTTTTAACTCTAGTGTAATAATTGTATTTAAAAAAATCAACAATCGCAAAACCATCTACCCAGCTGGAGGGGCAAGATGGGGCACCCTAGGAGTCAAGATGGGGTACACCTGTGGTACAAGATGGAGCGATAGGATATTATAACAATTTTAGTAATTGCACGATATAGTGAAAGAGTATTCACGACATAGGTTTCTCCACCTACAGTTATAGACAAATTTCACATTTAAAGGCCGTCTCTTCATCTTCATCTTCAACACCAGCACAGCTGCAATGGGCCCATTTCTTGCAAGCCGAACACGCCACCCAGCCTTCTGTGGACTCTAAATAGAGACCGTGACAATATAAACACGGAGGATTTTCTGAATCACTACCGCTGGTATCTGATCCTACAGTCGATTTTTGAGTAGCATTAGTTTCTTTTTTCTTTTTGGTCACTTTATTTTTCTTGGCAACAGATTTTGTTTGAGATTTCTTCAATTCTCTTATAGCCTTTCTTTTCTCTTTAGCGTCATTCTCCTCCTGTTTCTTTTTTATTTTATCTTCTAACTCACTTTTGTAGGGCGATGAGGTAATAATAGCGGTTTTGCCTCTCTTCGTCGGTGCTCTTGTAGTTCTTCTTGTTGCAGGAAAAGGCAAGACTTGTTGGGGACTAGCAACAATAAAACTAGATTTACGTGGCGTACTTGGCATATGACTAGAACACCCAGGTTCTGGTGATTTAGTTGCTGTTTCAATAAATGGTTCTATTTCAACTTCGGAGGATTGCAACGGTACATCTATAGGAGCTGTTGAGACTGGCGACATTCCTGAATCCTGAGATACATTCAAAACTGTGCTCAATTCTGTTTGAGAATTCACAGAGGACGCAGGCATAGAAATGGTTTCGGATGTGAAAGCCACAGCAGTAGTAGTAAATATGGCATTGTCTGATACAGTGATCGATGAAGTCGCTCCCGTGACTCCCATCTCCATTGGTAATTCGTTGTTGGATATTGCAGAAACCGATATTGGTACTTCAGTAACTGGTGCCTGCTCGGATTGAGGAATGTCTGTGGTTAGAGACGGAGCGAAATCAGTTTCGGTAAAAACTGTGGGGTCATATGGCCAAATTCCGCATTTTTTAAACCCATTCACTGCTGTAGACATCGTTGATGCTTGTATGAAAGCCTTTCCGAAAATTTCAGCGACTTGCCGCATCGTAACGATCATCCCCGGATTACTACGTAGCCATGCTGTGATTTGATGGTCATAATACGTACTGAGTGGCCTCATATATGCAACATCAGCAACCTGAAGTCTGTGAGTAGTGTGTGGAGGGAAGCATAAAATGATTACTCCATTAGAACGCGCTTCATTGATGAGATCAATGTTTTGAGTGTGAGTACTATGTCCATCCAACAACAACAGGACAGGTCTTTCTGTTGTGGCTCCACTAAATTCCACGAATTTCTTAAACCAGCCAGCAAAGAGATCCGTTGTCATCCATCCTGAATCACTGCATACTCCCCAAGATCCTGGTGCAGCATTTAACATTAATTGCGGGTCCATGCGCTTTCGAGGGAACACCATCATAGGTGGCATATATAGGCCACTTGCACTAAAACAGATTTAAACAGTTATTGTTGTCCCTCTTTCTGCAGAAGTGATTGATCCAACTTGCTTTCGCCCTCTTTTGGCAATTATTTTTGATTTAGTTTTAGGAACAATAGAAATACCTGTCTCGTCACAGTTAAAAATTCTATCAGGCGTCAAATTATTTTCATCATAGACGTTTCCCAAAAAGTTATAAAACTGATCTACAACTTGCTTGTAGAATCCTGCCGCTCGAGCTGCTGAAGTACTTTCAGGCTGACGAATTGACAATTCAGGATGTCTTTTCAGAAAATTATAATCCCAATCTTTCCCAGCTTCTTTTTTGTCGTTGTTGAATGGATGGGGCTTATTATTTTTAACAGCCAAACTGTATGCTAGACTCCTTAAGTCTTTTATTGTGAGCCCATACAGTCTGCTTTCCATGTCTAGTATATAATTACATAGCTCTTTTTCTTCCTCCTTAGAGAAAACCGTATCTTTAGGTCCTAAACAGACTTTTAATTGTCTGCTAGCGGATGCTTCCATTCCGTCTGATAACTTTTCTCTGACTATTTTAACTTTTCTTTCTAAAGTCGTCTGAGGAACAGAAAATGTTTTTGCTGCTAACAGATAACCCATTTTTCCTTCTATTACAGAATCGACCGCATTTTTCATAGCCTCCTCGGACCACTCTCCTCTATTTGACTTTCTTATATAAGTTTTCACCATTCTACAACAAAAGATATAAGTTTGTTCAAATCCACAACTCAATAATCATTTTAAAACTTTGGTCGGGCAAAATGGGGTACCGAGTACCCCATCTTACCCGTGCGTAGCTAATCAGATTTAATTATTTTTAAATAAGCAATAGTTCCCGCGTTTGAACACGAGAGGTACGTACCTGTTTACGTGATCGTTGCTCCATAGAAATGAATAAACGCCTTTTTCGTGCTGTTTATTTGAAGGCAGCAATCACACACCAAACAAAACGCAAAAATGACAAGCAAAACAACAAAAAACAGTTTTTTGAAATTAAAACACGTGCGTAACCTTTCGTCTAGCCGCTCACCGCGTGAACTGATTGACATCATGGCGGCGCGGCGTCATGCGCTAGCGGGCTTCTGATTGGTCGATTCTAGCACAGTAAACAGCCGTTGCCCCGTCTTGCCCGCAACCCCGTCTTGCCCCCCTCTCCCCTACCAAAATCTTATAGAATCACAGGAGAAACAATTAAAATATGCCAAGGGTACTAGACTCCTAATTTTAAAAGAAGGCGATGTGGTAAATGTTAAAGATTTCAGAAGGGGAAAGAAATGGTCAAAAGGTCAAATCATTAAAGTTTCAAGTTCATGAACTAGAAACGTTCTTAGTAGAGGTAGAAGGAGTGCATTGGAAACGTCATGCTAATCAGATTCATAAATTGTAAAGTGAAAAATAAACCTGTCAAATATAATAAGCATTTAAAGAACTAGACTGAGCATTCAATTATCATTAAGGGGGTTAATAAGAGTGTTATACCTTGAGTTAAAATAGTTTATATTTTGTACTTGGCAACCCGCGGCATCGCGCTTGCATCTCCAGTGTTTTGTTTGTCAGTTTATTGAACGGAATAATATTAATAATAAAAGTATTGCGAAAACACAAATCAAATTATTTATTAACTAAATACCGAGGGGCCGAGGGGTCCAGGCATCAGCCGCGAAAGCTGAGTACGTGGGTTCGTTCCCCACCTCGGACATTAGGTTATATTGGTCGTTTTACTTTGGTATATGACGTCTAATATTCGTGATTAATTAATTCATAGTTTTTATTTAAATCCAATAATTATATAAGTAACTGAAGTGGTCACGGCTAGTAACCTGCGGGTTAAACCCGATAACACTAATTTGTGACCAAGGGTCAGTTTTTCAAGCGGCATTAAAAAGTATGAAGAGTGACACGGCCCTTCAGTAGAAACTGGCACATCACAGCTCAAGGCACAGTTTTTTTTTGAATTTTATATCGCGTAGTTTAAAAAATAGAGGGGGGGGGGGGGACATTTTTCAGACTTTGAGAGCTGATATCTCGAAAACAATTTGCTTAAATAAAAATGAGATTTATAAACCTTCAAAGAATCATTTTCAAAGAGCTTTCTATTAATACCCCGCACGCTTATATACAACTCAAAAAATTGTTCTATCCCTCAGTTACATGTATAGAGGGCCCCCACATTTTATTATAGTACACAGATCGGGTGAAAAAATGCGACATGTTGATTCACTAAGTAGAAACATTTGTTTTGTTAGCACAGAATTACATGCACGCATACAAAAAGCACGACAAGAAGATGAAAGTTTAAAAATAATTCGAGTAATACTGAAAGAAAAATAATATGAAGATTATTTTCTGGGAAACGGGATAGTTTATAGGGGAATTGAGAAAACACTGGTATTACCAGAAATCATGGATGTGGAAATGATAAGGAGAACGCATAGGGTAGGACATTTTGGAAAAAATAGATTACGAAAGATTATTGGATAAATACGATGGATAGCAAGATAGATAAAGTAATATCCACATGCAAATTTATTTTTTGATTGCCTAATCTGTATTGCAATATTCCCCAGTTTTGGGAACATTCCCGGGAACAAGGGATTATTCCCAATGGGAATATTCCCATTCCCGGGAATATTCCCGCGGCACATCACTAAACGTAATCTAAGTAGAATCGCAAACGAATCGCAATAGAACCGAAACGTTTAGTCCAAAGACTAAATAAGCTGATTTGAGTGTTACCATGACGATAATATTTTTGACTACTAATTAAAGTGTCACATTTAATGTACAAATTTGATATTATTTTATGATTTTATGTTACTAGATGCGTATTTTTCAATTAATTAACTTGATATTTAATACATTAAACAAAAAATATGTTAAGAAACCTCAAATAACCACAAAAAAACTATCTAGGTAAGGTGGGAGAAGATAAAAAAAGGGGAAAGATCGAAAATCCCACATAACTCCCTATTGAGCGTATATTTTTTAGTACTGGTAACATACTTTAAGACGCCATTTTATTACCTTAAGTAGTAATTTTAGCCCTAGGGTATAAAAGAATTCCATACAAAGGACCATGGGCATATTTGTATGGAGAGTGGACCAAGAACCAACAGAGCTGAAAGTGATGTCATTAAATAGGTACATTTATTTCATTTCATTCTATGTTCAATTCCATTGCAAAACTGAGATATTTTTATTTTAGTCAGAGTAAATACTATGCAGGCAGGGTTAACAGGGTGTAGTGGGTAGAATGGTGGGACGTTCTTCCCAAGTAAATACTACAATAACCTTTTGACGACCTTGTGACATGGCGAGTAAATGCCGCCATAAAAAAAAGCATTCCCCTGATGCTGAGCAGCAGCGGCATCAGTATCGGCAAGAGGCCAAGGAAATAGGTTCCAGACGGGCTTTTGACGAGACATTTGCGGGCGATTCAAACCGGCCACAAAACTGCGGTGTGGAAGGCAAGTGGGGAAACCACCACACAAATATGTCCCTATAATTGGAGTATGGAAAATGTTAAAAAGTCGAAATAAAGTTCTTGACAACGGGCTTCCACGACGTACCATTCCGTGGCGGTCTGAGTCCGGCAGGGTTAGGAGTAAGGCTAACTCGGTCGTCATCATGCGAAATCCTTGCAAAATTGGAACGTGGAATGTGAGAACTATGCTCACTCCAGGAAAGTTAGAAGAGTTGAAAACAGAGATGGAAAGGTTAAATATAGATATTTTAGGATTATGCGAGGTAAGATGGGAAGAAAGTGGAGATTTCTGGAGTGATGAGTTCAGGGTGATTTATACGGGAGAAAAACAAGGTGTAAACGGCACAGCAATAGTCTTAAATAAGAAATGGGGTAACCTAGTAGAAAATACAGTACATTTTAGTGACAGAATTACAGCAATAAAACTTAAATCGAATCCTCATGACATAGTAATAATTCAAGTATACATGCCCACAAGTAGTTATTCTGATGATGACATTGAAGAAATGTACAATCAGATTGATACCATTTTAGATTCAGTGAAGGAGAAAGATATATTGGTATTAATGGGAGATTTTAATGCGGTAGTAGGAGAGGGCCCTGACAAAAATATAGTTGGTAACTATGGACTTGGGAAGCGAAACAATAGAGGCGAAAGACTTGTGCAGTATTGTGAAGAAAACAATCTCGTTATAACAAACACTATTTTTAAGCAACCCAAGCGAAGACTGTATACATGGAAGATGCCAGGAGACATTGGCAGATATCAACTAGATTACATCATTGTAAAAAACAAACATCGGCAACAAGTCACTGCATGCAAAACGATGCCTGGGGCGGACCTCAATACTGACCACAATCTTGTAGTTGGTAAGATAAACCTTGCACTACCTGAGGTCAAAAGGAAAACTAAGTCAAAGAAAATTGATCTCACTAAGCTTAAGGAACCAAATAGCAATTACAAAGTGCAATATAGTAATAAGGTAGGACAAAGAATAGAACATTATAAGTCTACATTAGATAATATTGATAATATAGATATAGAAAGTAGATGGAATAACGTAAGTGACATAATAACGACTACTGCTGTGGAAACATTAGGGACAGGAAAAATCGTACCCAGAAAAAAATGGCTAACATCAGAAATAATGGATTTAATGATTGAAAGAAGAGCTGTCCGTAATAAAGTAGATGATACGTCTATTGAAAAATACAAACAACTGTCTAACAGAATTACATTGAAATGTAGAGAAGCGAAGGAGGAAGAAATCGTCAAGGCATGTGAGATGATTGAGAAGTTAATGAAAGAAGGAAAGATAGATAAAGTATATAATATAGTTAGAGATTTAGGCAAAAAGCATAGGACAAGAAGTAGCGCTATTTTGGATGAACAGGGAAAAATATTAATAAATAATGCAGACATTCTAGATAGATGGATCAGATACATAGAACAGTTATATAAAGGAGTCGGGTTGACAGATACAGATATCGAACCACCAGGTGAAGTAGAGGCAGATAACTTAGGTCCAGACATAATTAGAGCTGAGTTTGACAGGGCATTAAATGGTATTCTGCAGGGCAAAGCCGCAGGAGAAGACAATTTTTTCATAGAATTCATTAAGGAATTAGAATGTGACCCTATGAAGAATGAAATTTTTACAATAGTTAAAATGATTTACAATGCAGGTAAAGTGCCTAAAATATTTCAGTTGAGTAAAACAGTAACGCTACCCAAAAAAGTGAACACCCTTAAATGTGAAGAGCATAGAACTTTAAGCCTAATATCACAAGCCTCTAAAATATTATTGAAAATTATACAGAACAGGATGAGTCCCATAGTTGAAAATTATTTAGGTCCTGACCAGTACGGATTTAGGAAACACAAAGGCACGAGAGAAGCTATTTTAGCACTCAGACTAATTATCGACAGACGAATGGACTTAGGCCTAGATACTCATATAGCCTTTATAGATCTGGAGAAGGCATTCGATAAAATAGATTGGGTAAGAATGATGAGAATTTTGAAAGAAATAGGAGTTAATTATAGAGACAGAAAAATCATACTAGAACTGTACAAAGAGCAGGAAACTATAATAGAAATAGGTGAAGAAAAAAGAAGAGCAAAAATAAGACAGGGTGTCCGACAGGGGTGTCCACTCTCGCCATTGATTTTTAATGTTTTTATAGAAAGTGCCATCAAAAAGATAATAGAAACCAAAAAAGGGGGTGTTAAGTTTAACGGGGAATGTTTCAGATTTATCAGATTTGCTGACGACATTGCTGCTTTAGCAGAAAACTCAACACAACTGGAACAACTTTTACAGGAAATGGATTTAATATTCACAGAATTTGGACTCAAAATCAATGTAACAAAAACCAAAACAATAATAGCATCAAAATATAGGAAAATTCAACCCATTAAATTAGGAGATATCACAATTCAACAGGTTGACACCTTTAAATATTTAGGAAGCATAATAACCTATGACTTCAGATGTACTGCAGACATAATTGCTCGCATAGCCATGGCCAAGAAGGCGTTTAATGCCAAAAAGCAAATATTTCGATCAAAAATGGCAAAATGCATAAGAAAACGGTTTATAAAGACTTACATCTGGAGCATAGCTTTGTACGGAAGCGAGACGTGGACATTAACTCAAAGAGACAGGGAGAGGTTGTGTGCGTTTGAAATGTGGTGCTGGAGGAGGATGGAGGGTATAAGTTGGACTGAGAAAAGAACGAATGAGGAAGTATTGGATAAGATAGGGGAGAAGAGATCTCTAATCAAGACGATTGAAAATAGACGAGGAATTATGTTGGGGCACCTGTTACGACATGACAATTATATTAAAACTGTAATTGAAGGAAAAGTGGAAGGGAAAAGGGGCCGAGGGAGACCAAGGCGAGCATTTTTGGACCAACTGAAGGAGAAAATAAATGTAGTGTCGTATCAGGAGCTCAAAACATTGGCAGGACAACGAACGGAATGGCGTTTACTCCACCGACAAGAGCCAGGCTCTTAAGTAGAAGAAGAAGAAGAAGAGAAATACTATGATGAATGGTGTCTGGACGAAGGTGATTTACTTAGAGAGTATCCGCAGAACGCCTTACTCATATAAAATTATCCAATGGAATTCAACTTTGCACCCATAGAATAAAATCAAGTACATAAGCAGACCTTTTTAATGACACCACTCCCAGCTCTGTTGGTTTTTGGTCCATTTTGACGCATAGTCCTTTCTATGACACTAAAAACAAACTTGTTAGTGGCCAGTTGCACATTACTTACGAATCCAATTAAAAACAAAGCAACCCAATCAAATCGGCCAATCATTCCGATCAGCCACCTATATTTTTTTTCCAAATTCATAACGTAACATTAGGTACACGCAATTAGAAATCTGTTTTTTCTTATGCGATTTTCTCATTCTACAATTGTCCTGCTGTTCTTAGTTAAACAATATGATATTTTTGGGCGCCATAAAATATAATATAATTGATTTCATTCAACTGTTATTTTAATTTTTAACCGAACCTAAAGTATTCTAAAAAAATTGTTGAGTTCTTTCAACTAAGAATTTGCAATGCAAAGTTTGAGTATCACTATCCTTTCTCCTGCAAAGCGGGGTAAGAGTAAAATACTTTTTTTTTCAATTGCAGTTTTCTGGCTACCTATCGGGAATATTTAAGCTAAAATCATCTGTATTTGGTAAGCGTAAGAAACTCTATTGAATAACGGGCAACAGTAAGCGTTGGCATTGATTTAAAAGCTTTTAGAAACTATGTCAATCTTACCCCTCGACCATTCGATCTTACCACCCCGTCAATTTTTTTGTCAAAGATATATTTTATTATATTATTTTTTTATATGTTAGAACAGTCGTAGTCGAGTTTTATTGACAAAATCTAAAAATATAGTCCTTGCCTATGCCTTCAAACTTACACAGTTGATAAGAAGTAAATAGGTTTTTATTTTATGGGGGTTTTAACACAACACTGTCTATCTCATCAAAAAACCATTCAATCTTCCCCCACCTTACCTTATGTAAATGACGTACACGTCAAACTTCAAACTCCGCGCCAAACTACAATAGTTTAGATTTATTTTGTCGACATGGAAGCCAGTCAAAGAAGAAATACCTCAGTGAGGCAACTGGAGCTCCTTATTACGTTTATGGAGGAGCACCGTGACTTAGCACTGGGACATTCGCCATACTCAAATAAAAAAGGCCGCTAATGATGCGAATGCTAACGCTGTTTACATGCATGATGCATGAAACCACCTTATCTGAGTTGAAAGCGTTTATTGGCTTATTGTACTTAGCTGGTCTCGATAAATCTAATCGACAGTGTTTGAAAGATCTTTGGCAAACTGATGGAACTGGCGTTGATATATTTCGTCCTACGATGTCACTGCAGAGATTCTAGTTTTACAAAATAATATGCGTTTCGATGACAAATCTACGAGAGAGGAACGCAAAAAGACTGACAACATGGCAGCCTTTAGAAACATTTTTGACCAGTTTGTTCACTGCTGTAACAATGCGTATTCTCCGAGTGAGTTTCTTACTATAGACGAGATATTACTATCATTTAGAGGTCGGTGTCTGTTCCGCGTCTACAGGGTGGAAAGGGACGACGTTCCTTCCCGCTACCGACCGAGTCTACCAACGATTACGATGAACTTTCAGTATGGGACCAACATCGAAAGCGTACATGGAAAATTGAATTTTCCATACTATTGAACTCTAACTAATCACTCACTTTGTATGAGGGGTTACATTTTTTTTTTATATTTCGATGTTGGTCCCATACTGAAAGTTAATCGTAATGGTTGGTAGACTCGGTCGGTAGCGGGAAAGAACGTCGTCCCTTTCCACCCTGTATATTCCAAACAAACCAGCCAAATATGGGTTAAAAATGTTGGCACTAGTCGATGCTAAGAGCTTTTACGTTTTGAATTTGGAGGTATATGCAGGAAAGCAACCACCGGGAACTTATGCAGTCAGTAATAAGCCGTTTGATGTAGTGGAGAGACTTATCCAACCAGTATCACATTCGCACCGTAACGTGACATTTGACAATTGGTTTACGAACTACGAACTAATGATGCATCTCCTAAATGAACATCGCCTTACAGCTGTCGGGACTGTAAGGAAAAATAAAAGACAGATTCCTGAATCATTTGTAAGAACTGGAAGACAACCTAACAGTTCACTCTTTGGGTTTCAAAAGGACATTACAAGAAGAACAAGGTGGTGACTGTTATGTCTATCATGCACCATGATAATTCAATAGATGAATCTACAGGAGACAAAAAAAAACCTGAAATGATAACATTTTATAACTCAACAAAAGCTGGTGTTGATGTCGTTGATGAGGTGAGTGCCAGTTACAATGTTTCGCGCAACAGCAAAAGATGGCCTATGACTTTAGTCTTTCCGGTGTGAGATCCTGAAAAGGGCTTCATTGTCAAAACACCATGATCGATTTTGAAATCAGGAGATACCCAGTGGGCCGTGAAGCTCAGAAAACTTTCGTTATTGTGGTCGCATGTCCATACATATATCTGACGTAACGGAAATCGCAGCAGCGTTTAAAGTATTTTGCATCATTGTTTTGTTAATTCGGTCATAAATGTCAGGTATTATTTTTTCAGTAATACATATATATAATTTTTTCAGTATATGTGCGACTCGGCATCTTATATCTAGGCAACGCCTTTTGCATAAGTCTGTTAAATCCAACGCGGTCTTCAACGGATAGTGGTTCGTTATCTAACGCAATCATTTCACCAAACAAATAATGATATTCCTTTGATTTTGGATCATTTATCCCCCAATATTGTTTTCGCTCCACAGTTTCAGCTAAAGTTAATTGTTTTTGCAACGACGGTTGAGTAGAAATGGTGACAGTAGTCCTTGTAGATGAGCTCGTCGAAACAGCGGGTCCACCACTAGAAGACGATCCGCCATAGATCTCCATAAATTTATCGAAATGCTTTGCTTGCAGGTGGTTTTTCATACACGATGTCCCAGCTTTTTTTCCTTCACCTCCGCGAGAAATTTTTGATTTGCAGAGTAAACAAACGGCATATTTTAGCATCTTCTTTATCCACCTCAAAATAATTCCAAAGCGGAGATCTCTTGGATGCCATTTTTCAGTATAACTACTACTCAAACAGTCGTTAAAATATCATACGTAACCACTAGAACACGAAACACTAATTTATTTATATCGAAATACGCGAGCGCACGTGTAATACAGAAGAAGTTACTCAGTACTAGACGTGTGCGCCGATGTCAAAGTGGTCGGCGGCGGCGTTTGCCGAAAAGTCGGAGGCGGCGGCGTGATTTCGGCGTGAAGGTCACGTGAATATAAAAGCGGCATTCGATCGTATTCTTTGTTATAATTGAGATAAATACAATATAAATGTTCAATGAACACCACCAATGACCACCTTAACCACCATCTGATCAATAGATAACAGTTTTTTCTTCCCATCATGTTGTAAAGCTTGTCCACGAAATAAAGTAGCCATCGTAAAATCAGTCTCCACTATTACACAATAGTCGCATTAGTTCTAACAGCCATGGGACCGTAAATTGGTTCTTCTGTTTTATGTTTAACGATCCAATATCCAAAAGCATTCGCTTAAAAGTCGTCAAAACCAAAATAACTTCAGATAATGCTTAATGCAAAGGTGCGATCTTCCGAGACGATTTCAACAATGTTAGTTTGAATTAGTTAATTAAAATTGTAGACACAAGATTCACAGTTTATTATAGTATCGATATTGTAATTTAGTTAAGACCCATTGGGAAACTATATGACCCAAAATTGTAAAATAAGAAGCAACACTGTAAATAAAAGTCCATAATTATGGAGAAATTCATATAAATATCAACCACAGCGTCCGAGAAGAAAATGAATTATACGGCAACGTCTACTTTATTTCGTGAACAAGCCTTAACTTAATATGTATTTCCAACAATAACTGGGCTTGGACTAACTCTATTCATCTTCGTTATATGATGATAGTAATAATACGTATTATCTGCTTATGGTCATTAGGTCCCCAAATCCCCTATCATAGCATGTCATTCCACCTATCTTTACCAGGTCATCGGTCCATGATATTGGGAGCCTTCCTACACTGCATCGACAAGTTTATGCTTGCCTTTAAGAAATCGCTTGCCCCAACGGTAATTTTGCGGGCAATATGTCCAGCCCACTGCCGCTTCAGGTCACACATTTTTTGAGCTACGTTGGTGCTTTCAGTTATTCTACGGCTTTCAACATTCCTATTTCAATCTTGTAGGGAACTCCTCTTTCCATCGATTAAATAGCTCATTGAGTGATCTTTTTACTAAGTCCATAGTTACCTACCACGTTTTGAAGTCGTAAGTAACACTTGGTCGAAGAATTTCGTTTTGAAATATGCTGCGGGATATTGAATGAGAAGATATTGTGCTGCCGGGCACTACTTTACTATTGGCCTTTTTCTCAATTTTAGATCCACCCAACTGGACTAGTTGTCTGTCCCCGGTACACATGTTCGTCGTCTTTGAGCTTAGATCTTGAAAGGAGTTTGTATCACAAAGACTAGATACTTGATATGGTCTTCGTTGATCTTCGTTGTATCTTAAGCTCCACGCATTTAGGGGCTCTACAGACATCAATGAGTATAGTGCTCAAGTTCTCTAAGGTTTCAACCATAATTACTTTATAGTCGGCAAACCGAACATGGGTGGTACGGTATAACTGATGTACTCACTATTGATGTTGATGACAAAGCCCTTTCTAGACCAAAATCTTGAAGACATCTCCCAAAGCAACCAAAAACAGTTTTGACATACTGCAATGGTATGGGTTTCGAATACCAGCCTTGGAGACGAACTGGACGCTACAATACTTACTTGTTCTAGTATTTGTTGGTTACTTGTTCTTTGGACACATAGCCCACAAACATGGAAGACCTGCAAAACCTTATTGTCTCAGGAAAGTTTGAAAGGAAAAGACCGAGCCCCATTCACTGGACAGACCAGATCCGCTCCACACTCAACATTCAGGTTGCTGAAGCGGTCCACGCTGCCAAAGATCGGGGCCATTGGCGAAAGATCGTAAAAGATAAAATTGATGACTTGATAATCACGACCCCCGGCATTGCGGTATCGGTGCAAGGAGGAAAAGTCTACTTGGTACCACTGGAAGTAATGTATAGTATTTGTTTATGAATAAGAGGGTACCTAATCCCTTATTCATAAACGTCTCGATCGATTCAAATGCTTCATAGGCCACGAACGTTAACCAGAAGGGCATGATATACCTCTCGGTCTTCTGTATAACCTGACGTTGCTTGTGCAAAAACCGGCTTGTTCGGGAGGCTGGATGTCGACGAGCCTAAGTATCTACCTGATGACACTCGATAGGCTCATATTTTATTTCCTGTATAAGAGCATTATGTAAATACATAAAGCAAATACGAAGCTTAGTATTTAATATTTAACACATAAGAAATAAGTCTGTTATTCAAGGCCACGCCGATTTCACGCCGACCATTAGTCGGCGGCGGCGGCGTGGCGAAAAAGGTCGGCGGCGGCGTGACGCCGGCGCGGCGCACACGTCTACTCAGTACTTACATAATAAAACTCGTTTTCTACCTAGAAATGGCTCCGCGCAAGCTATCCCTG
This sequence comes from Thaumatotibia leucotreta, assembly GCA_025490895.1. Taxonomy (NCBI): domain Eukaryota; kingdom Metazoa; phylum Arthropoda; class Insecta; order Lepidoptera; family Tortricidae; genus Thaumatotibia; species Thaumatotibia leucotreta. The sequence goes on along the minus strand of JALPQI010000729.1, from coordinate 202,499 downwards.
CAAAACAGGTCAAAACTTGCACGACGCGCCCCCTGCTAACTCAAAATGTAGGTATTGTACCGCCGGCCGAATATTCGGCGGCCGGATACCGAACATTCGGCGGGTGGTCAGGCCGAATATCCGGCATCCGGTATCCGGCCAAACAACTATCCGTTGCATCTCTAATATTTACCTACCAGACCCGCTAATAAAGAGGGCCTTACCTCCAGTGTTTAAGGTAAGGTATGCCAATGGTCAATGCATATTAGATTGTTTTGAAATTCAAATCGAAAAATCATCAGATATCAGATGCTGTAAAACAATCAGGATCGTGGTCCCATTATAAATCGGGCAATACTTTAAAATATTAGATTGCGTGTTGCCTGAACGGGTTCATCAGTTTTATCTCAAAGGGATTTGGCGGAAGGATTTCGGACAAAGCCATACCAGAGCGGCTTTGTCGATATCCTTCCTGCGGGGGCTGTGGTTTTAGCCGATCGAAGATTCAAAGGCATTGAAACTCTCCTTGCACAGAAACAAGTGAAACTTCTGCGACTTCCAAGTGTTTCCTCGTCGGAAACGCGTACCAAAAAAGAGGTCAATCAAACAAAAAATATTGCTAGCTTGATGATACACATAGAACGTGTCATAAGGAGAGTTAGAGTTTGCATTTTTGAAACCGCACTCAGTTATAATCCATAACCACGTGAGATTGGCAGATAAAGCTGTTCTTATAGCATGTACTCTAATAAACCTGCAAAATAATATAATAAAAATTCAATAATTTATCGTTTTGTTTTATTTTATAAACAACACAAGTAAGTTTTTTCTATACATTAATTTTAAAAATACAATCTTTCCCTTACCTACCCTGCGCTATCACACAGTGCATTTTTAGGGTTCCGCAGTAAACGAGCGAACAGCATAGCTCAGTGCCCGTTAGTACTACAGCAATTTGGTACAGGTATACATATGAATCATGCCGACATCGACCAAGTAGTGGAATAAAGAGTAGAAACATTTTTTTTTCGGTTATCTCCTCTAACAGTTAAGTGTATTAGATTTTTTTATTTTTCGGGTATTCTAGTGTGGGGTATCGTTAAGTCTTTCAAAAAGAATAAGGGTCCCAAAAAAAGTTTTTTTTCTAAAGTCATTATTTTCGGAGACAACTGCTTCAGGATAAAAAAAAGTGTCTCCATGGATCCATAGGTGTTGTTAATTGATATCAAAATAATAGTTTAGAATACGGTTACTAACGCCATCTAGTGTAATTGAAGATAATGTTGTCTATGAACGTCTATGGATGATGAATAAAATTCGTTAGTCGTCAACCGTTACTCGTGTGTTTTATTAGAGGTTATGGGCTTATCCCGTATTTAAAAGTGAAAGTATAAGTTTTTTGCGAGTTACATTAGTTTGTGTGCTTGAAAATGACTTCAAATTTTCTGACTAACGTGCCGAAGCTCAAAGGTCGTGAAAATTATGATGACTGGGCGTTCGCGGTAGAAAATCTGCTGATACTTGAGGGTGCGAACATGTATCTGAAGCAAGAACCTACAAACGCGACAGCAGGCGCAGATCTAGCAGATGCAAAAGCACGAGCAAAACTTATTTTGACGATAGATTCATCGTTATTTGTGCACATAAAGAACGCAAAGACCACGAAGCAATTGTGGACAACGTTGAAGACTTTGTTCGACGATTCGGGATTTTCGCGGAGAATTACTTTGCTTCGTCATTTGATATCTATCAGATTAGAAAGCAGTGAAAATATGACAAATTATGTGACGCAAATAGTGGAAACCTCGCAAAGATTAAGCGGGACAGGTTTCGAAATTAACGATGAATGGGTGGGTTCGTTGATGCTTGCCGGTTTACCAGAACGATTCATGCCGATGATTATGGCTATCGAGCACTCTGGAATCAGTATAACGGCTGATTCAATTAAAACTAAATTACTGGATATGGAATCAGCTCAAGTAAGTGAATCGGAATGCAGTTCGGCATTGGTTGCGAAAAGTTACTTAAAAAATAAAAGTAAGTGTCAAGGAAATGGCGGCGGCGCCGGCAGCAAGCATAGACAACAAGCCTCTTATACGTCAAACTCAAATGTCAACACGAAAATTATAACCTGTTACAAGTGCAAAGAAATTGGTCATTATCGAAGCCAATGTCCACTTTTAAATGAAAAACCAGAGAAGAAAAAACAGACTAACGCGTTTAGCGTTGTTTTTCTCAGTGGAGATTTCAATAAAAACGAGTTTTATGTCGATTCGGGTGCTAGTCAGCACTTCACAACGAACGAAGATTGGTTGCAAAACAAACAATATTCGCCGAGTGTTCCCGACGTAATTGTAGCCAACAAAATGAAAGTACCTGTTGTGTGTTCCGGCAATATGGAAATAACAACAAGTCATAGCTACAAAGTGAATGTGAAAAATGTGTTATGTGTACCTAACCTCACAACTAATCTGTTATCTGTTAGTGAGCTAATAAAAAACGGAAACAGGGTTATTTTTGAAACTGACAGGTGCCTTATTCTGAATAAACTTGGTCATTTAGTGGCAGAAGCAGATCTTGTAAATGGTGTTTACAAATTAAGATTGGAAACAGCACAGAGCTGCATGCTTACTTCACCAATAGTTGATGGTGAGACATGGCACAGAAGGTTAGGACACATAAATAGCAATGATTTAAACAAGATGAAGAGTGGATTGGTTGACGGTATAAATTATCATGGATCTTTTACAGGGAGTAAATTGAACTGTGAAGTGTGCTGCGAAGGAAAACAGTCAAGGCTACCCTTCTCTTCGGGCACCAGAGCTACAGAAATCCTGCAAATCATCCATAGTGACATCTGTGGCCCTATGGAGAAAAATTCAATTGGTGGTGCAAGATATTTCATTCTTTTCATTGATGACTTTACTAGAATGACTTTCATTTATTTCCTGAGGGCAAAGAGTGAAGCATTAAGTCACTTCAAGGAGTTCAAGTCATTAGTTGAAAACATTCAGAACAAGAAAATCAAATCTTTAAGAACAGACCAGGGACGTGAGTACTGTAGTAAAGAATTTGAAGATTTCCTGAAGAGTGAAGGTATTGTGCACCAGAAAACCAACCCCTATACAAGTGAACAAAATGGGTTAAGTGAACGATCTAACCGTACAGTAGTGGAACGTGCGAGATGCCTACTGTTCGAAGCAGGCTTAGATAAGAAGTTTTGGGCAGAAGCTGCTAATACTGCTGTATACTTAAAAAATCGGTCAGTATCTTCTGGAATAGAAAAAACCCCATATGAGATGTGGACAGGAAAGAAACTGAATTTAGAACATTTGCGTATCTTTGGTAGTCCTGTTATGGTACACATCCCAAAAGAAAAGAGGACGAAATGGGACAAAAAGTCCAAGAAACACATACTTGTAGGATTTCCTGAAAATATAAAGGGATATCGAATTTATGATCCCATCAAAAACTTTATCACAACAAGTCGTGATGTGGTCATACATGAATTAAAAAAGAAGAGTGACTCAGTGACAGTGTGTATAGAAAACACAGATTCAGTTGGGGAGTCTGTAGAGGAATCTGTGGTTAAATTAGAGTCGCTTCATAACTCCAGTATGTCTGACTCCGAGTACTTTGATGTTGATGAAAAGAATGTACAACAGGATGGAGAGCAGCAGGAATGGAGCGATACTCAAGGTACAGATGCTACAGATACTTTACAGTTAAAACCTGAAATATTGCGAGAACCTTCGAAAGAGACTTCATCAAGAACTGAGGCTACCAGTACAGCAACTGATGTTGAAAATGAGAGACAAAAGCGACAGAGAAAGAAACCTGAGCGTTATGGCTTTGCAAATGCATGTACCAGCACTTATGTGGGAGAAGACGAGATGACATACAGTGAAGCTATCAGTGGACCTGAGAAACAACAATGGTTGCAGGCGATGGCAGAAGAACTGCAGTCATTTGCAGATAACAAGGTATGGGAAATCGTTGATGCTCCAGATACCTCAAGTGTAGTGCAGTGTAAGTGGGTATTGAAAAAAAAGCGTGATTGTGATAACAAAGTGAGATATCGTGCATGACTAGTAGCTAAAGGTTTTTCACAAAAGGTTGGTGTGGACTACCAAGAAACCTTTTCTCCTGTAATAAGACATTCAACCTTGCGCTTACTATTTGCATTGAGTGTACAGTTAGATATGGACATCACTCATTTAGATGTCACAACAGCTTTTCTTAATGGTCACCTAAAAGAAAATATTTTTATGCATTTACCAGAAGGTTTTCCTGTCACCGATTCAAACAAAGTGTTGAAGTTAAAAAAGGCTGTTTATGGCTTGAAACAGTCATCGCTTGCTTGGTATCAAAAAGTAGATGAAACTTTGTGTAGTTTAGGATTTACCAAGAGTAAGCTTGAGCCTTGTGTATTTATTAAAAATCACAACAATAATAAGAAAACTATAGTTGGAGTCTATGTTGATGATTTTTTGGTTTTCTCAAATCATGGCACTGAAAAAGATAAACTAATTCAGGAATTAAGTAGAAGGTTTAGAATCAAAAACTTGGGTCATGTGAAACAATATCTAGGCATGAGAATTAAAAAAAATGGAAATATCATTACTCTAGATCAAGAAAATTATATAGAACAGTTGATCAAAAAATTTGATATGGAAGATTGTAATACTGTTGAAACTCCCATAGAATGCAAATTGAATCTACAGAAAAGTAATGTTTGTGAAGAGAAAATTCCATATCAAAAACTCATAGGTAGTTTGATGTATTTGTCAGTGTTAACACGACCAGATATTTCATATGCCACAAGTTACTTGAGCCAATTTAATAATTCTTATTCTCATGTTCATTGGAACTATGCAAAGAGAGTGTTAAAATATTTATTGAAAACAAAACACTATTGCTTGAAATACTGTAAAGGAAAATCAGAACTAGTTGGTTATGTTGACGCTGATTGGGCAAGTGATATGCTTGACAGACGGTCCTACACAGGTTTTTGCTTTATGAAATCTGGTTCTGCTGTTTCCTGGGAGAGCAAAAAACAAAGAACTGTAGCTTTAAGCTCTTGTGAAAGTGAGTACATGGCTTTATCGGAAGCTTGCCGGGAAGCCATTTACTTACAAAACCTAGAAGTAGAACTGATGGGTTTTAGTAATAAAATTGTTATTTTCAATGACAGTCAGAGTGCATTGAAGCTGGCAAATAATCATCAATCGCATAAGCGATCAAAGCACATTGATGTAAGATACAATTTTATTAAGGAAGTGATTAATAATAATATTGTAGAAACTAGTTATTTGCCAACTGCTAATATGCCCGCTGACCTGTTAACCAAAGGTTTGCCTGAGGTGAAACATTATAGGTTTATGAAAACACTTGGTATGGTTCAGAAATTACTTTAATTGTTTTTAATACATTTGTGGAAAACAATTTCAATTAATATGACATGTACAAGTTATATTCTCATTTCTTGTCTGTGTTAAAGTTTCACCAGTTTAAAGTACCTTTGTATTATTAGTTTATTTATTATTTTGATATAGTGGAGGTGTTGTTAATTGATATCAAAATAATAGTTTAGAATACGGTTACTAACGCCATCTAGTGTAATTGAAGATAATGTTGTCTATGAACGTCTATGGATGATGAATAAAATTCGTTAGTCGTCAACCGTTACTCGTGTGTTTTATTAACCCTAAACTTCCATATACAGATACAGTGCCAAGTAAGGGTTAAAAAAAATGAAAAAAAAATCATGAATAGTGTCACTTATACAATACCTACATTAAAATAAACTATATCGAACATAATCGGCCCATAAATCCTACACTGAGCAGAGGCCGACAAGCTCTTGGGCGATTTATCTTAAAAATAATATGATTATTAAAGATACACAAGTGTATTATTAAAAACTATTAAACATGTGTCGCCTTGAGGGACATATTAAGTCAAATTAATAAGTATGGTAGGATAGCTTTTTTAGCGCTTAGACTCCTACCAAAAAAAAATATTAAAATACATTCCCTACACACATTCCCTATTGTGTCATAAAAAATAACCAGGCATTATATTTACAGTTATTGAAAAGGTTGCTGACACTAAGCAAAGAGTGGTTCGGAAAAAGAAGTAGCAGCACACGGTATGGTATATTTTAAAGTAACAGGTTTTTTAAAACATTATTTATTTATTCTTATCAAAACTTTAAGATATTGCATTATGTAAAATTTGTGGGTAAACTATGTCTTTCCAAAATTCTTCTGCTTTATTTAATATTTTTTTAGCGTATATGCTGTCAAAGTCACCACAAAACAAGTTAATCAGCTCAAATCCACATTCATTGTTTTTCACTTCCAATTTATTTTCAATTTCCCTTATAACAGGTTTTTCAAGTGCCTTACCCCTCTTCATGGCTTTGTTGTCATACATTTTATAACCACCAAGAATTTGTCCACAAGTGAGCAATCAGGTGTGTCACAATGACAAGCTTCATATAATTATCTTTGAAGCTGTTATCCTACGCTGCCTTATGCTATGCCATAACTTAGACTCTGCTTGTTTTTTTGTGTTTTTTTGTATTTCATCTTTTATATCTTGTGTCAATGATGCATTCATGGTGTTTTTCAAATTGTCGTAAGTATGATCATCTGTTGTTGTAAATTCAAGTATCATGTCAAAAATACAATATTTTGACAATCCTTTGTCATAATCCAGTAAATAAGTTAGAATAAGTGAGTCCCCTATTTTTCTTTGCTTGCACTCCTCATAGAAGGCTTTAAGCTTTTCAGGATCACTTGGTCCCAGTTCTACTCCTCTTTTTTTGGAAGGAATAATATCCTTCGAACATGGTTGTGTTCCTTCCTTGGCCAGTCGAGGCCTAGTCCAATAGCATTCCACTGAAGTTGGTGATGGTTCAGTGGCTCTTATTAACAGCCAATACAACACCACCAATGTGTGTTTACATCCACCTGAAAATGAATACAGCAAAGAATTTATATTTAATTGAAGAAACAAATAAGGTTACGTTTTTAACATATAAAGTAGAATTTATTTTTAAATTATTTATTTCCCACACACATCTGCGAGGCACAGGCATGAGCCGCGAAAGCTTTTGCATTGGGTTCGATTCCCACCTCGGACGTTGATGATCTTGGTCAATTTTTATTTGGTATGTGACATCTAATATTTACAACATTTTTCACCAGTTGCATTGCTATTTAGACATGAACTAAATATATATTGTCTTACCAGCTGATGCAGGACAACCATCACATGTTGTATCAATTATATTATTTTCTTTTTCATCGAAGTGAATCGCCACAAGATAATATTTATTTCGAATTTTATGCTCTGGAACAACTTTGGCCCTGAGAATGCATTCAGGGGTCTCTCTTTTTATTTCTACATATCCAAATGCATTTTCAACAAAGCTGCTTTTTTAAATTAAATTAAGCACCTACACTTAACACGTTCGCCTCCGGTACTGTTTCACTAAGCGCTTATACTATGCCGATCAAAATTATCTGATAGAAATCCTATGCCAGTGACACGCATGTGTGACCGAAAAGATTGTACTCCTATGCCGTCGACACAGACTTGTGTCAAAAACGTTCGTATTTCTATCCCTCTGGCATAGGAGTGAGAACTTGATTAATGCTAGTGGCATAAGAATAAGATTACTTTGATCACGTACGTGTGTCACCGGCATAGGAGTACAGTTTTTTCGGTCACATATGCGAGTCACCGGCGTCGAACGTGTTAAGTAATCTTAACTATGCACGGAATTATAATTAGCCATTCACTCCTATTCCAATAGAATTTCATTCCTGTGCCCAGAATAAGTTTTTTTTAATGATAATCAGCTCACCCAATCTACCACAAGAATGTAGGAGATCGTCAATCCAGTATAATTTTATTGTGAAGGTGATGTTGTGACCATGCATGTGTGACAGTGTTTCTACTTAAACAACCATTGAATGTATTGATTTAAACTTTCACGATTATCACTCATATTTTAAAGACAAACGGGTCTTAATCGCGTAAACTTACGTTTAATTATATCCTGACGTTTCGGGCATGACGTTACACCCGTGGTCGCAGGCTGAGTCTGCCTGTTTACGCGATTAAGACCCGTTTGTCTTTAAAATATGAACCATTGAATGTTATCAATGTTAACAACTTAATCCCGTTTTACACAAGGTTTGCTCGAAAACAGACTGAAATAGGTGAGAACGGACTATCATGCATGTCACCGGTACGTGCAGGAGTGTTTTTGCGCCTCTCATTTCAGCAACATTGTGTTTGTCACTGGTGTGGAAATAATCTAAAATCATAACCATGTCCATATGTGGCAAGTTTCTTGAATCCGCTCGATCAAATCCGCTCATGTTAAAAATCAGCCGGCAGTTATTGAAAATCAAAGTGAGGGTCGTCAGAAAGGCAAGAAAACGTAGTCCAAAAAGCAGAGCGTAGGTAGTCACAGGAAGATCCAAACGTTGTCCAAAATATCGTGCAGGGGTCATGGAGTAGTGCGGCAAGATCAAAAGTCCAAAATTCGTGCTGAGGTCGTTAAAAATATTCTATAAATCACTGAAACCACCAAATGCAATCGAACTAACTAAACCGTTGAAAGACGTAGTTATTTTTGACAGTGACATATTTGACAAACATCATTTTTTTTTTCAGTAGGGCAAAAGTCGTTTATCTTGTGAGCCATAAAACTTCACAAATGTCAAAACGACTGTAACAAAAATCATCCCAAAGCCAAATAAAAACGACTACACCAAGTCATTATCTTACCGGCCGATCGGCTTGGTGAAAGTGTTCGGAAAGCTTCTCGAGAAGCTAATCATCAATCGACTGACCCTGATGGGTCCTCCATCTCAAGGGCAAGATCGTTCGTCGACAGTATGGTTTTCGCCTGCAGACCAACACCTCAACTGCCATCGAAGACGCTCTCGACATCGTCTCAAGCGCGAAAAATGTCGGTGAACACGTTCTGGCCGTCTCGCTCGACATAAAATCGGCGTTTGACATGGCTTGGTGGCCTGCGATTTTCACCAGACTGCAGCACAATGACTGTCCGCGTAACATTTACCGAATGTTACGAAGCTACGTCACGGACAGGTCGGTAACTGTCAACTTCTCCGACTGTTCAGCAATGAAGGCGATGACCAGGGGATGTGTCCAAGGATCGGTCGTAGGACCGATCTTATGGAACCTCATCTTGGACGAGCTCCTCGAGACCGAGATGCCCCCGGGTTGCCTACAAGCCTACGCTGACGACGTGCTGCTGATCTGCAGCGCCAAATATATTGAAGACCTGGAACTTCGCACCAATCGAGCCGTTGGACGCATCGTTGAGTGTGGCAACAGCGTGAAACTCGCGTTTGGAGCCGAGACCCAAGCCATCGCCTTCACAAACAAGGCAACCAAGACCCGAGTCATTTACGAAGGCAAGGAACGTCCCTTTGTCTCCCACATTAAGTACCTTGGAGTTATCATAGACAGCAGGCTTAAGTTTGTTAAACACGCTAACTAAGTCGTGGACAAAGCCAAAAAGCTGTTTATGAAGCTCCAAGCCTTCATACGCCCAACCTGGGGAGTCCACCCAGAAAACATCAGGACCATCTATTACGGAGTCATCACTCCTATCATCACATACTCAGCTTCCATCTGGGTGGACGCCCTGAGATTCAAATGTGTGGAGAGTAAACTGCTCTCGCTACAGCGCCTATTTGCAATCAAGATCGTTCGGGGGTTTAAGACGCTCAGTACCATGCTCTCCATTACACTCGCCAACCTTCCACCTTTACCAGCACGGATAGCATGCACGGCGGAGGTGGGTAACGCCAGGCGACTGGGGCACGCCTCTTACCTCCCGCACGATCTCCCAATGGAACGCCTTGCGGCACCGTCGGAACGCCTTCAGAGTGCTCCTCTAACAGAGTGACGATACCATTCTCCGAAGAGAACAACATCGCTGAACATGATGAAGCGGTAATCGCGCATGCATCAACCACACCCGACACCTGGAGAGCGTACGCTGACGGGAGTAAGAGCGATGACGGGATGGGTGCAGCCTTTGTGATCGTCAGGCCCAATCACCCGACGATCACCAAGAAACTTAAACTCCACGACTGCTGTTCTGTCTTCCAGGCGGAGCTCGTCGCAATCAAGGAATGTCTCACACTGGCCTACAACTATCAACCACACGAGCTCCTCCTGTTCTCAGACAGCAAGTCGTCACTGATGGCAATCATGGACCCTAACAACTACAACCACATCGTAGTGCAAATACACACACTCATACACACACACACTAACACACCCACACACTTTATTTGGGCTAAGGCCCACTGCGGCATTCCTGGGAATGAGCTGGCTGACCAAGCAGCCAAGGAAGCCGTTAAAGCCCTCAAGACCCCCATCTTCGACCAAATCCCAATTTCCCACGTAAAACTACACAACCTTAGAAATTTAGAATCAGCTTCCGCCAATTTTTATAATAATAACAATAAATGCCAGTATACAAAGTCAATTTTCCCCACTCACCAAGAACTTAAAGAATTTATCTCTAAGTTCACTCCAAATTTTTATATTACACAATACCTCAGTAACCATGCCTTCCATAAAGAATACCTCCACCGCTTTAATATCACGGCCAATGATTATTGCCCGTGCGACAACACTCTACCAATAAAGCAAACATTCGCACACCCGAATGTCCCAGATTCGCCCGTCAACGTCTCGACCACAATATTATCTGTCAAAACCTCCGCGTGGACCCTGGAAACATTCTCGAATGTTCCTCCAGAGAGTCCACTGCCGAAAGTTTCCTAAATCTGCTTAAATATATAATAAATAAATAACTTAAAATCATTCAATTCCACATGAATACTCATTTCATATATTTTCTCCCTTAATATCTGTCTCATCTACTGTATCATGTACAGTATTATAAACTAACACACTAACATTAGTCACTAAGATCTAACTCATGGCTGAGGACAAAGTGTAAACCGATAGCGCCGCGTGCTCAATAGCTAAACGCCAATTTGTACGAATGGGGTAATAAACATCACATTCACCTAAAAAAAATGTCAAAACGATAACTGAAAAAATATTAATAATAAATTAATAGTTATAAAAATAAAATAACTGGTTTTTCGTGATCCTTAGGAAGCCTATCATCCAAATAAAATATAATTTGCACCACTTCAAAAAACTTTACATAGCCAATTGCTTGCAGAAAATGAAATGCAGTAATAATAAAAACGTTTAATATTAATTAGAACTTTATTGTCTTAAGAATAGCTAGTAATAATAGTAGTAACTTTGCGCACGCTTCGCGCGCGGTAATTTCTGTTTTTGACGCACTTGTTATGAAAAAAATCGACCCTTACACGTGTAAAAACTTTTTTTTAACTCGGGTGATTGTCGCCCTCGTTTCACTCGGGCTCCAACTTTCACCCTCGCCGAAAAAGTTTTCCCGCACTAGTTAGCAAATGTACTATTAACTAATCAGTACGTCAGTGGATTGCGAAATAAACAGTGTGTTGTGAGGTTAAGTACCACACAGACCACATTTTACTAGTCTAGGTTATGAGAATCTACAACTACACGCTAAAATACAAAATAAATAGAAGAAAACAAGGAATATAAAGTACGTTGAACACAATCACGCGAACTAAATGATAATATAGAGGAAGAGAATACAAAAATAAGAACATAATACAACACTTAGGGGACGGAAACACAGGTAACTATATAAACAATAATAAAAAGGTATCTGTAACTCACATTGAAAACAACTTGTGTCGTGTATGAAAGCCTCCTGTTGCCGTTGGTGTTGAAGTACACTTACTATGAATTTGACTTTAAAACTATTTAAGCTCCGTAGGTTCTTAACGGGAGGTGGAAGATTGTTCCATATTGTGAACATGCAGACAACAGTTTTTCCAGTGTTCATGTGTTAAATCTATTTATCCTTATAATTTGAAGTACGCCTTCACTAAACTTCGGATTGTTGTTATACTTTCGTACGTTTCTTTTTAAGCTTCTCCACATTAGTTCGATGGGATTTAAATTACAATAAGAAGGTGGTAATCGTAGAACTTCCTTTTGCTGTTTGATCTACGTAATATTTTTTTTGCTAATGAATATTTTTGAAACATCTTCAACAGATCCTCTTTTCTTGCCTTTGCAGGATAATCAACATTGTTCTTGTTTAAAAACTCCTGTATTCCGCTTTTCTCGATTGTGTGTAAGGTATTAATTCGGCCTGGCGCGAATGGTACGAAGCATTGTCCATGACGATAACAGTTTCTTCAGGTATATTTGGTAAATGTTGGCATTTGAACCACGTTTCAAAAAGTGCTGCGTTCATGTCCTGATGATAATCGGCACTGCAATTAGCGATAGCGACATTTTTTGCAGACAACATTAAAGCGCCGTTCACCCACCATTTTCAGATCCTGCCTGTAATATTATAATTCTTTTCCCCCGTGATGCAGGCAGGCGCGGATCCGGGGGGGGGGGGGGGGCAATGGGGGCACCTGCCCCCCCCCCCCTCACACTGGACTTTTGTATGCCTAGGTGCAGTTTTAAGTGTACAATACTATCATATCATAGGGCAGTGCCCCACCCCCCTCAACGAAGTCCTTCCGCGCCAGGATGTAGGTACATCCAGTGCACACGTGCCATCTTTTTGCCAGCTTGTTTTGCAGACTCCATGCGTATCGTACCAAGTTTCGTCTAAGTAGATAATCGGCTTTCCATTCTCACGATGTTTTTCAATTTGTTTTAAATATTTGTCACGAATAACTTTTCTTTGATTTAATGTTTCGTACTCGAACCCCATGTTTTTCAGTATAATTGTCCAAAGTACGACAAGCTGTATTGAAAAACGGCACCGTCCTTTGTTAATTCCTTATATTATATACATTAGGCTGACGGTAGGTGATACGTTTTGCCCATAGAAGTTATTAACAGTTCTACAAATAAAGTCCTACAGTTCTGTTGGCCGTCCTTTTTTCACAAGTCTTCCGACGGTGTTTTCGGAAGCGTTTGTCAATTGTGATGTGCGTCTAATAGGTCCAAAAGGACCTATTTCACTAGAAATTACTTTGTAGACATATAAAACAACTTCTTGAGCAGCTGGGTGCAAATGTCTTTTCCGTAATGGTGTATTCACCGAACCAGATAGGACTGCAGTTTGATGAAGCTGTCGGATGATGGCAGGATACGTGTCCTTCACAGGGTGCGACGATGGGGTTATTGGAAGGGGCTCCCGACGAAGCTCCAGCTTCACTTACCCAAAGGTGAAACATAGTAACTATCCAGTCACTGTTTACGCTTAATCAAAGTCCAAATACATAGCCGGGGTCGAGTTCGTACACTTTATCACAAAGTCCCAATCGGTAGGCAATCAAAATCCAAAATGTAGGCCAGTTGTCAATTGTAAGAAATATCGTGAATAGGATACAGTGAAGCTAACGATGCCGGTACTTGGTAGCGACTGAAGCTTGCACAATGTCCTCAAATTGATAAGAAACCTTTCCCCACTTTAATACTTGTAGGTTACAAAAATTAACACGTGTTACAAAAATCAAACACCTGGGTGACCATGGTTATTAATTGACAACCTTTCATTTTTCTTACCCCTTTTTTTGTTTGTGTATTTAATAGTGCTAAAAAAGTTAGGAGACACGTATTTTTCTTTTAATTTTATTTTATGTTTAAATCCTTTTAATTGATTATTTAAAGTGCCTTATGATAAAAGGGCTTAAGTTTAATGGAATAAACGTACGATTTATTTCATAAAATACACTGATGTGACAACAAATTATCTAGACTAAAATTAAATAATAAAATTCTATTGGGGTGTCTGTGGTTTTCAGTTAATGGTGAAACACGTTGCATATGGACGGATTCGAAGATGTTTAGTAAACGTACGTTTGTGTACTTTGTGCATTCCATTGAAATAGGTTAAAAACATATTTTTTGGGTACTAGGGTATTTATACTATCCATAGTTAAATACAGAAAGCATACTCAGAACATCACCACCTTTCACCATGTCTAAGACGAAGGATACTACTTGTTCTATCAAATAACTAACTACAGCTTTGACTTTGCATTCTAGAGTCGCCCTTGACAAGCAAATATCTTTTAGTTTTTGAAGCAAATCTCGGATCTTTATTCTACTTTTTCCCTTCTCTCTCTCCTCATGCTGATCACCTCGTCTTCCTTGACTTCCTGATACTGGGACCGATTGTTGAGAAATACCTTTAGTTTCAAGTTTCCTTGCTTTAATTTTTAGCCTTTGTGCCTTATCGGTAGCAGAAGGTCCAGCGGACTCGGAATGGTTCTCTATCACACTTTCTGTTGTTTCCCTTACATCTTGTAACTTACTCTTATCACACATATACACTATGTCGCTTTGTATCTCTGTATTGCTATTAAACTCTTGGCCCCATTCCTCGCCACCTTGGTACAATTCCCAAGCTTTCTTATAAGTGCAAAGGTGTCTACTCATGATAATTCGAATTTGTTTCTCTTAAAAAGACTGGGCATTTTTTACTAAGCGCCATGTGAGTACCATGGCAGTTAATACACATCAATTCCTCTGTGTCACAGTTGGCATGGTTTTTGCCACACTTAGGACAAACTATTTTCTGCGTAGGGCATGTACGTAGTCGGTGTCCAAACTTCCAGCAACCAGAGCACTGGGATACTGGAAATATATACGGTTCTACTTTAAAACGGCAATTATATGCGAATACATGAGAAGGGAGGGATGTCTCTTTAAAACAAAGACGTATGGCTTCACTTTTAACCCACTGTCCATAGTCATTTAGTCGGTTCAGGCGACGGATTGCCAGGACGACTTGTGAAACATTAACTTCTTTCTCTTCCTCCTTTATATCTAAATCAATATGCCTGATCAAACCAAAACAGTAGTCAACTTGGTTTGTCCATTGACAACTAATTGTTAAATTATTGAAAGCCGGACAAATCAGTAATTTCTCAGCTTGCGTTCGAAGGGAAAACTGAACGAGCACCTTGTACGCGCCTTTGTACTTTACTCTCAAAATACTGCTAATATTTTCTGCTCGCAGCTTTTTCGTCATACTAATTTGCTTAGGCAACATTTCTTTTGAGGTGATTGAGACTTCAAATAATAGATCTTTCGTACCTTGGGCGTTAGCCTCTCCTGGTCCAGGGCGCTGAGCCTGTGCATTCCGCTGTCGTCTGCGTAGCCGTTTACCTACCACAGTTTTGTAGCTCTCGTCGCTATCTTCGCCCCCGCTACCGAGGTCCTGAATACCACCACTACGTTTTTCCGCCGTCCGACGCGCATTCATTCGTATTACGCCCTCTGGAAGGCTTCGCAAACTTATGCGATCTCACTCCATACTATTAATACTTTCATTATCCCACTGAGGGGTAATTCCACTTTAACCGCTCACAGAGCGAGAACCTCGACTATATTCACTCATAAGTAACGGTTTTTAACTGTAATTGTAATAAATAACAATTTGAAATTTAATCGAGATTTTTAGTATTCTTTCTTTCCGTGTTTGTTTTTTATGAAATTGCTTGAACACTACCATCTAGATGAATAACAAAAAAATGTATAGGCAAGATCCATTAATTTCATGTTTCGTGGCATGTTGTAAAACCACAGCATTGCTGTCGCCTGCAAAATACTTCTTTTTCGTACCCAATGCCAACAGGGCAGAATGGTGTGCTGCTGTGGATTAATCTAAAGTTCCGAAAGGTTAATTGTATATATGTGAAGACCATATAAACAGTAAAAAAACAACATGGTTATCGTTTCGCTGTACCGATGAGTACGTGAAATACCATCTCTTCTGTTATGGTCTCATATACGGGCTTGCGGATTACAGAGGGCTAGAGGGGTATCATTTTTGTGTTTATTTTTGATTCAAAAAATTATAAATATAGCATGTTAACCAACGTTAATAATTGATTTTGAGGTAGGTACAAATAGTGAGAAGCTATCACATCTAAAATTTCTAGTGCTTTGATTTAATATTGATAAAAATCGACATAGTTCGAGAAATATAAATTGAATGTTTATTTTGACTATAATGTAGGTAGAAAGTTACCAATTTATATTTCACGAACTATACCGAGAAGATGAAATGTTCTTCATATGGAATTTGAAGTCAAAATTGCAAGAAAAGTTCGCCATCTTGAATTTAGGTCTTAAGTTTAATACGACCCGCGGGTAAAGGCACCATCCGCCACACTTAAATCGGTTAAGGCAAACGCGAGATAATCGCGGGAAAACATTAACACGCAGTGAATAGATATTAGTACGCGGGCGAAGCCGCGGGTAACTGCTAGTGTATTATAAATGTCAATACATTTTTCTCCAACGATGTAATAAAAGAGCATTTTTTCTCTTGTCAGTCTCCGAATCATATTTCATTGCTATCGTGAAATTATTAATGACTTGTTTCCATCGTTTCCAAGACGATGCAACATCTCCATCATCCCACTTTAGGTTGAATCAACAGCATCTGTACCTCATATTTCTTATATTTAATACTTATCTGCTTTATCTTCACAATATTTGTATATTTTCACAATTTTCACACGCTGCCACCATGTTTTTTATGTTTAGTTTATTATTGAATGAGAACACCGATTTGTCTAAAATCAGAGTCAATAGAAATCGAAAAAAAGGTAAACAAGCAAACCGGCAAACCTGAATTACTTCCTCCCACCACATACCTTCCAAACACAATCTTGATACTATCCACAACTTAAAACCTTAAACCTTGTGTTCACATACATAATATCTGATATTTATTAATAATTAAGTACAAAGAAATCTACGGACGTGTTTTAAGATATATGTCAAGGGCTAGTCGAGATTTTTTACTCATCGAAATTTGTCTTGTCTATGAAAAAACTAACATCTGTAGTGATGGGACATAAAACAGTTTTATTCCGTTATCGATTCGGTTTTATTCGATCGATTGTTTTAGACACGCGATTTCCTTATTTTTTTGTTTGATATTATACTCAACAACCGTTAAGCGGCATAATTCGCGGACTTCGTGGCGGAGTTCAATATTGGATACGTGAGTATGCGGCTTAACCATGACTGACAGAAGTATCGGTAAATTGAGAAAAACTAAAAACGGGTATTTAAAAAAAAATGCTACTCATTCGTGTTATTACAGGTTTTGTGTATTATTATATTCTTCTGATATTTACTTTATTACGACTTAGCTTTTATATTTGGACTCCGATAATTGTAATTTGATTGGATTTTTGTGACTGGTTAAACTACGACTTGGCTATTTTATATATGGACTCAGATACATGATTGGATTTTTGTGACTGGTTAAACTACGACTTGGCTATTTTATATATGGACTCAGATAAACATTGTCATTTCGTTACATTTTTTTTTTTTTTTTTATACCACGTCGGTGGCAAACAAGCATACGGCCCGCCTGACGGAAAGCAGTCACCGTAGCCTATGGGCGCTTGCAACCCCAGGGGTGTCACATGCGCGTTGCCGACCCAATAAGAACTTGTACACTCCTCTTTTGAAGAACCCCATACTGTAGTCCAACGGGAAAACCTCGGCAGGGAGCTCATTCCACAGACGGACCGTCCGCGGGAGGAAGTTCCTCTGAAACCGCACGGTGCGCGACCATTTAGGTTGCAAGGTGTGAGGATGAGCGCCCAGTCGGTGGCGAGCGGTGCGATGATGAAAAGTGGACGTTGGCATCATGTCGAACAGTTCTTCAGAGCACAACCCATTGTACAGACGATAGAACACACATAAGGAGGCGAAGTCTCTCCTTAGACTTAAGGGTTCAATACCGCCTGTGAGTCTGGGATCGTCGACTATTCGGACAGCTCGTCTCTGAACCGAGTCAAAGAGTGCAAGCTGGTATACAGGTGCTCCTGCCCAGAGGTGACAGCAATACTCCATATGGGGTCTGACTTGCGACTTATATAACAGAAGTCTTTGCCCCGGAGTAAAGTATCCCCTCGCTTTATTGAGCACCCCGAGCTTTTTGGATGCCAGCGTAGCTTTTCCCTCTAGGTGACATCGGAATTGGACGTCGTTGGAAATGTCGACTCCGAGGATCCCAATACTCCCTGACATGGTAAGAGCTGTGTCTTGGAACTTTGGAGCCACAGTAAATGGGGTTTTTTTAGCGGTAAACGCGCAAACTTGTGTCTTTGTGGGGTTGAACCTGACTAGGTTATCCCGACCCCATAACGAGACTCTAGATAAAGTGTTCTCGATGTCAGACACAAGTTTTCCGCGACTTTCCAGTACCACAGAGCGAGGGATATTAGCACGGCCTGTGTAAAAAGTATCCCCAGTACTGTCATCCGCATAGCAATGGAGGTCGCCGATAGACAACATGTCATTGATATGCAGAAGGAACAGCGTTGGGGATAGCACAGAGCCTTGCGGGACGCCAGCGTTTATGTCCATGCTATCAGAGCAGCTACCGTCTACTACGGCACGAATGCGTCTGCCGGACAAAAAGCTAGCAATCCATCTGCATAATCCCTCGGGCAGTCCATAAGATGGCAACTTCGACAAAAGGCCCCTATGCCAGACCCGATCGAACGCCTTCGCTATATCTAGGCTGACTGCCAAAGCCTCGCCTTGACTCTCAATGGCTGATGCCCAGCGGTGAGTGAGGTACACTAGAAGATCACCGGTAGAGCGACCGTGGCGAAAGCCATACTGGCGGTCGCTTATAAGATCGTGTTCTTCTAGGTAACCAAGGAGCTTAGCGTTAACTATACGCTCCATGACCTTAGAGAGAAGGGAGGTGATAGCGATAGGCCTATAATTCGATGGATCCGATCTGTCACCCTTTTTTGGAACAGGGTGCACAAGGGCCGTCTTCCACGAAGATGGAACTTCCCGTTTGATACTGGAAAGAGCTAAGAGACGCGTTAACACAGGACACAACTCAGGAGCACAACGTTTAAGCACCACTGCAGGTATGCCGTCTGGCCCGCTCGACTTGTGAACGTTTAACGACAGCAACTCCCGCCGAACATCTTTCTGGGAGATGCGAATTTCTGGCATGGAGTGTGCGCACCGCGGGATGGTAGGCGGTATAATGCTGCCGTCATCGCTCACAGTCGAGTTCGAGGCAAAAAGAGCACCTAGAAGATCGGCTTTCTCTTTTGCACTATGGACCAGATTACCGTCAGCATTTCGTAGTGGTGGCAGGGACGACCGACAAAAGTTTCCCTCGGCAGCTTTGGCAAGTGACCAGAAGGCCCTACTCCCGGAAGGGTGGCCTGCAAGCTTCTCGCCAAATCTGCCGACAAAATCAAATTTTGCTCTGGCAACAGCTCTTTTGCAGGACCTCGAGGCAGCATTCAGTCTGCGTTTCGCATCAGAGACGTTCGGATCCTTATCAGTTACGGCCTTGGTCCAAGCCCTGTAAGCAGCCTGCTTTTGAACCGCAGCTTCTTTACAGGGCCGGTTAAACTTCTTTGCTCCTGTAGCGATTAGTGAGTTGGGAATGAAACAGTCCATTCCCAGCTGTATCGTCTCGGCGACATTAGTCGCACAGGAGTCAGGATCATCCGATGCGAAACAGAGCTGCCTCCAAGGGTACGAAGCGTAGAATTCACGCAATCCGTCCCAATCTGCTGGCCCGTACTACCAAACGCGACGAGTAGTAGTAGGTCGCGGTGGTTCTCGCTGCGCGCAAGGCGAATTTGTCCGGATAAGGCAGTGATCGGACGAGCCTCGGCGCGGATACATGATCCGTCCGGATGCGTGGTCAACAGAAGGTCAAGCAAGGAGCTCGTATGGTCCTCGATATCTGGTATTCTCGTGGGAGAACGTACCAGTTGTGAGAGCCCATAGGCCAGAGAAAATTCGTGAGCAGACCTTCCCGCAAAGTCGGTGGACCGGGAGCCCATTTACATTTACATGGAGCCGGGAGCCGTTACATTTTTGCTACAGAATAACGCAACTTGACTTAGCTATTTACGGGCCTCATTTCGTCTTCAAAAGGTTTGTTATAGAGGTAACTTTTTAGGGTTCCGTAGCCAAAATGGCAAAAACGGAACCCTTATAGATTCGTCATGTCCGTCTGTCCGTCTGTCCGTCTGTCACAGCCGATTTACTCGGAAACTATAAATGCTACAGTAACGAAATTTGGTAAGGATATGTGTTGTATGAACCGCTACAGGATTATGATACTAAATTGTAAAAAAAACCATTGGGGTGGGGGCCCTCCATACATGTAACTGAGGGATAGAATTTTTTTTTAGTTGTATATAAGCGTGTGGGGTATTAATAGAAAGGTCTTTCAAAATGATATGAAGGTTTATTAATCTAATTTTTATTTAAGCAAATCGTTTTCGAGATATCAGCTCTCAAAGTCTGAAAAATGTGTCCCCCCCTGTATTTTTTAAACTAGGCGATATAAAATTCTAAAAAAAATATATGTTATGCACATTAATAAACTCTACCAACGATTTTTAGTTTGATTAAATTATCTCCTATAGTTTTTGAGGTAGGTTGATTTAACTGTATTTTTTTAATAATAAATTGATAATGGTACGGAACCCTTTGCGCGCGAGTCCGACTCGCACTTGGCCGGTTTTTTTTTAATTAAACTCAAAAGTGTAGATAAGTGAAAAGTAAATGCCTGTCTCTTTATCTAAAGGTGCGTTTAAACCAAAAGAGCATTCGCTGTTCTAGCGCCCGTTCTACGAAATCAACCAATCACGTTTTGTGTACCGATCGAATTTCGTAGAGTAAAGCCACCAAAAATAGCTAAGATTGTAAAAAACTTAAATGTCTACAGACATTTAGAAAGAACCTCACCTACTTACCCATACAAAATGCCTGTCTCTTTAGGGATAAAACAACGGCAGCGATTATGGAAGTGTCGATAGGTGTTGTTAGCAAAGTTGTAAAAAATAGTGAGAAATGTGATAATACACCTCAGCCAAAAAAGGTATGTTATCTGTATTCTCATGTTTTACTATTCAATATTAACCTTTCAGTCAAGTTTGAGCCCCAATGCAAATGAGCTCGTCTAGTAAGAAAAAAATGTACTAACCTAACTTCAATCTAAAAATTCAGTATGACTCGGGTGTATAGAGTAACTGAAAGTTATGTAAAAACAAAATAAGTTGTAAATGGTATTTTATTTAGTAACTGAAAAGAAACAATAACCGTCCTTAGTAATAAAAAAAAACATGGAAAAAAAATTAATTCACGCAAAAAAGTTCGTCTTCAGTGTTTCCAACGCAGAATAAAACGTCTACCACTTTGTGGCGTCACTTTTTGCATCTAGGACTGCCTTAATCCTGAGCGGCATTGTATTTACCAGCTCTCTGCACTCTTCAGCGGATATTCCGTTCCAAACACATGTCAGTTTCTCCTTAAGATCAGCTTTTGATCGAGAAGGGTCTTTTCGCAACTTTTTCTTCATTTTCCACCATAATGTTTCTATTGGAGATAAGTCCGGGCTGCTGGACGGCCACGACATGGTAGGAATTTTCTTAGCCTTCAGCCACGCCATCGTTGCCTTAGCGGTATGGCATGCGGCACAGTCTTGTTGAAAAGTATACGTATTTTTGTACTTTAACTTTCGTATAGACGGCAGCAAACTCTCTTGCAAGATGCTTTTGTATTTTTCAGCATTGACAGTTCCATCTATAAATTGAAGACAGCCCCCGCACAGGGTGCCGACATGCAGCCCCAAATCATCAAAGAGCCTGGAAACTTCACCTTACGCTTAAGGCAGTATTTTTGAAATGCTTCTCCTTTTTCTCGAATGACTTTACTTCGTTCATCGCCAACTGTGACTTCAAATTTAGACTCGTCACTCCATATTATTTTTCGCCACTGATCTACAGTCCAATTCCTGTATTTTTGAGCGAATTTCTACGTGTTAGTTTTCTGCCTTTGTGTAAGTAACGGTTTCTCCTTTGCAGTGTAAAAACCGTAGCCCATCCTCTTCATCACTCTCTTGCAGGTGTCGACTGAAACGTCTTTTTTTATTGCGTCACGCCATAGTACGGTAAGTTCTCCTGCTCTTGCACGGCGATTTTTCTTGATGATCCTCCTTAGAATCCTGTTTTCTGCTTTAGTAGTCATACGTGGACGGCCGAGATCGTTGCATGTTTTCGGTGATGCTCGATGATAGTTTGAATTGTAGATCTTGGCATAGAAAGGTCCTTCGCTATTTGGTACGTAGATTTGCCTTTGTTGTTACTGAAAATAATAATTTTCCGCACTTCGTCAGTCACTGGCTTACCTCGTGCCATTGCGATAGAGAAACAATTTGGATTAATGAAAATTTATTCTGGATTTGCCTTTTTATATAGCTGTCTGTCATTTTAGATGACATAGAATATTCCATCTTCAATTTCAAATATTATTTTATTTTACAAATTTGAGAAAAACAGGTGTTTTTTGAAATAGACGACCTATTTTGCCATAAATATAAGCTAGACGTATTTTTTTGCTTGCGAAATGTTATTTTAATACATTAATTATCTAAAAATAAATAATATTAGTACAGTTTTTACAACGTAAGATTAAACTTGTTTTAATGACTTTGTGTGTATTGTTGCCCTATAACCTTCAAAATCAAGCTGGGTCTAAATACTAGTTTTTGAAATATTTTTCGTATGGACAATCGTGACTAGACGAACTCATTTGCATTGGGGCTCGTATGATGTCCTGTTTAAATCACTGCATAATTAAAAAATTTGATGATTTCGCTCTAACGGCCATTCGAAGAAAGGTTCATAATTTTTATTTTAACGGGGAAGTGCCTACTGTATACTTTCCGCCAGGTAGCTTGTCAATCATGAACAATGACCCTACTTTCATCCCGATGCCGTAATTAGTAAACAATAATGACCATTTCTATGCAAAACGGTCGGAAAACTCTTATCGCAAGTGCAACTTGGTACGGGGTAGTACACGACGGTATCGCACAAATGATATAACTTAAAAATAAATAAAAGTAAGCTTTTTTGTTGTTTATTTTTTTCATAGACCATACTTGAATTCCAGACGCATGGAGGCTACTCCCATTATGAAATGAAGAAAGATCCATTATGAATCCAAGAATGGCTTCGGTCAAAACACGTTGCTTTCGAGGAGAAGGAAATAAAGCGACAGCTCATGTTAAAGGTTCGCAAAGTGAAGCACATACATACATCAAAAATATGTCATAGACGAAATGGCGAAGGAAAAAGGAGTTACGGTCCTAAGGCTACCACCCTACCATTGCGAACTAAACCCGATAGAAATGATTTGGGCTAACATGAAAGGTTATGTTGCAAAAAACAATAGTACGTTTCAGTTCACTGATTTGAAACCGTTGTTGCAAAAAGCAATAGCCTAAATCACAGTATAAAATTGGTCTAAGTGCGTGGAACATGTCAAAAAAGAAGAATGTAACATGTTCCACCTCGACCACGCAATGGACAGGATGGCCGACCAATTCATAATAAATGTAACAGGAAATACAAGTGATAGCAGTAATTCAAGTTCTGAATGTAACTCGGAATATGAATAAAATTATTTATACAAAATCTGTATTTTTTTTTTAATCCAATAGCAATAAATAACGACTATTGTGATTTAATTAATGACTTAATTATCTAACGTTAATCTTCATTTTGCTTGTCTATAAAAACCTGTTATTATAGTCATTAATTAAATCACATAATTCACATATTATTCATAGTAGCATTTCTATTAAGTACTCATAAAAAATAACCCAAGTGAAAAGGTTTGCAAGCCCTTCAAGCTGGGAGCGATATTAGCATAAAGGTAGAAACAGTCGTTACGGGGAACAAAAAAAAGTGTCGTAATTAGAAATTACAAGTACGTTTCTTGGTAGAAGGAGCCGTTGTCCGCTATTGACACCTTATTTGGCAGATAGGTAGTATAGAAAAGGTGCATGAAGCAAATAGAAGAGGATGATATGCTGCCGTCATTCTCAAAAACCACAACAAGGCGAATTCTAAAAAAGTTGAACTTTTTTTATTTGAAAAGAACAAGAAAAAGCGTTTTGCTAGATCGGCCGGATCTTCAAGTTTGGAGAATGAATTACTTACAAAGGATAGAAGATTATAGAAAGCAAAATAAGAAAATCTACTACTTAGACGAAACATGGCTAAATGAAGGTGATTGTTATTTAATAAAGGGCTCATTTACTTTAATGTGCTGTTTAAAATAATCTTTTTATTACTAAATCACAGTTTTAAGATTTTTATTGAATAGGTAAATGACAATAAGCTAAAAGTTATGTGATATAACATTTTAGATATTTATTTACCTAGAAAGCGTGTTCTTCCGTACACTAACACTTCCATTCAGGCTAGATGTGATGTAAACATGTTTTATCTATTTTTATTATATGTTAGGACACACCTGTGATTACGTTTGGATGGATAAAGACATCGAGAGCAGTAAACAGGCTTTCCTTAGGGGACTCTCGACTGGACTCAAAAATCCAAATAAAGGCAAGAGGCTCATCATCACGCAAATTGGAAGCGAGGATGGGTTCTTGGAGGGTGGGGAGTGGATTTTTGATGCCAAAAAATCTGACGGAGATTATCATGGAGAAATGGATGCCCATAACTTCGAAAAATGGTAAATCAACACTCTTCTTTCGTATTTTCATTTATTTTCAACTCTGTATGAGTTTAACAGGTGAATAATTTACAGGTTTGAAGGAATTTTGCAAAAGGTTGAGCCGGGGTCTGTAGTGGTCATGGTCCATACCATTCGCGGCAATTAGAGCGAGTGCCTAATATGTCCTGGCGGAAAGACGCAATTCAGGCATAAAAGAATATCGCTTTCGAACCAAAAGAAACCAAGGCAATTTGGTTCTTAAATTTGACAAGGAGAAATATAAGGTCAAATTTGTTGACGAATTGGCTGCGTCAAAGGGTATGACCGTACTTCGCCTGCCGCCATACCACTGCGAACTGAACCCCATTGAGCTTATTTGGGCACAAGTGAAGTCGTACGTGGGTAGAAATAATAAAACTTTTAAAATGGCGGAGATCAAAAGACTGCTTCATCAGCTTCATGAAGGCTTATCTAAAGTCAGTGCTGAAAATTGGGCAAACTGTGTGAGGCACATATTAGAAGAAGAAAAAATGAAAAAATTAGACGGAATTTCCGACACTGTTATTGACAATACGGCTGTAACAAAACCTTTCATCATCACAGTCACTGATGATGACACTTTGGAGGAGAGTAGTGATAGTGACAGTCACTCCGATTAAAAATTATTAGTAGGATTAATGGCTTTTTGTCATAAAAAAATGTTCCCACACTATTATCTAATACTTATTTATATTGAGTTCGTAATTATTTCGCGAATTGGCGTTTCGCATACTTGGTCGATTAAAGTTAATACTATTCCCGTCGGTCCCAACACTATTTTCATAGACAACAAATGCGATAACCGGTCCGCCATATTTGTTTACCTTTTTTTCGATTTCTATTGACTCTGATTTTATATGAAGCCAATTTGAATTTCGAACATTTCGTGAATGAAAAACAATAAACGAATTGACATTGCCGCCATTTTTAAACATGGAGTGGACGCAGAAGGAAGACCGTGTTGCTGTTATCGCATTACACCGCTGTGGTTACGCACCAAACCAAATTTTCAAACTACTACAAAATTTTAAAATCACGCTTAGGTTCCTGTAACGTACCATTAAAAGATACCGGGAAGTTTTTTCTTTCGAGTATAGAAAAAGAAGTGGGCGTCCACGCTCGGTTAGGACTCCAGCCGTTATCAAAGCCGTGAAGGAGCGAATACCAAGAAATCCTGTGCGTAAGCAAAAACTTTTAAGTTTTGAGATGGGTATAAGCCGACCGACGATTAAAAGGGTGATAAATGAAGACGTAGGACTTCAAAAAAAAAAGCACGTCTTCTTAATGCTCGTCTGAAAAAAATTTGGCTTGAAAAATACCGCGAAATCCCATTTTCGGACGAAAAAAATTTCACTGTGGAGGAATCTTACAATAAGCAGAATGATAAAGTTTACGCTACTAATAGTGAAGAAGCGAGCAGGCGTATACCCCGCGTCCAGCGCGGCCATCACCCGTCATCGGTAATGGTTTGGCTTGGAGTGTCATATTTAGGCCTAACTGAAGTGTTTTTCTGTGAAAAAGGCGTAAAAACACACCAGCTCATAAAGCAAAGCGCACGCAATCTTGGCTCGCTAGCCGTAAAATTGACTTCATCCGGCACAAGGACTGGCCCTTCTCCAGCCTGGACCTGAACCCCCTGGATTACAAAATATGGCAACATCTAGAGCAGGAAGCGTTAAGCGTGCTCTAAACCTCACCGGAATTTGGAGTCTCTGAAAGCGTCCATCGTCAAAGCGGCGGCACAAATCGACATGGATGTCGTGCGTGCAGCGATAGATGACTGGCCGCGAAGGTTGAGAGCATGTATCGAGAATCACGGTGGACATTTTGAATAAATATGTAGTCATAGAAAAGCTAATTTTATCACCTTTCGATTGGTATACAGGGTAGAAAGGGACGACGTTCCATCCCGCTACCGACCGAGTACCGAGTACCGACCGAGAATTACGATCAACTTTCAGTATGGGACCAACATCGAAATATTGAAAAAAAAATTTACCCTCTCATACAAAGTGAGTGATTAGTTAGAGTTCAATAGTATGGAAAAGTCAATTTTCCATGTACGCTTTCGATGTTGGTCCCATAATGAAAGTTCATCGTAATGGTTAGTAGACTCGGTCGGTAGCGGGATGGAACGTCGTTCCTTTCCACCCTGTATATATTACAAAAATAATTATTAAGTACTATAACACCATGACCACTACTCCCCAACAGATGGAGCTAGTAGTACTGTACTTTACCGCATGTAAATTACTTTTACCTACTACCACGCCGTTAGTTCAACATACGCCGCTAGATGGCTCTGCGCGCAAGATAGATGTCGCCAACGACTGTGCACCATAATTTCATGACTCTCAGCCGTCGCCGAGGATTATTTGAGATTCGCAGTAGGGATTAGTTGTTGCACGCTTTATGCCCCAACCAGTGTTTGAGCATTTAAGTGTCGACTAGCTAATACATACTTACAGGTCGTATACGCACTGAAAGGTCGTATAAAGCCGGTAAGCGCTTCTAAATGTAAAAGTCCTCTAGTCGTAATAAAAGTACCTACCTTACTCAAGACTTCTTCGTCGCCCCTCGCCCCGCTCTACAGTGGCGCCCTCTCGTGAGGCTAGTCAGCGTAGCGTCGTCGTTGTGCTACGGGTTTGCTACGAAGTGTGACGTCATCAGCGTACTACGAGACGTGAACGTGACGTCATCGGCGTGCTACGACCTTCGTGACGTCACTACGAACTACGCTACGCAGGACAACCTATTTTAATGAGCGAAAGAGGAAGACCTGCGAAGTTGAAGAGTCCAACTTATATTACGCGCTCTGGACGTGTTATAAAAGAACGCACCCTAAAACTAAGATGCTGTCTCCAGAACAATTCACACAGTTATTGGAAAAGATACCTGTGGCAGCACAACCAAACAAAGGGTCTTTCATCACTTGTAAATATGCATACAGCGGAGAAAAGGATCCCGAAGTCGTCGAAGCATTCCTCTCTGCCATCAACATCTTCAAGAGATCGGCGGACATTGGCGACGTTACTGCATTAAGCGAGCTTCCTATTATTTTGAAAGATGATGCAGGAGTTTGGTGGCTTGGTGTAAAAAGTGATGTAACTACGTGGCCTGAATTCGAAAGTCGTCTCCGTGAATACTTTGCGCCTGCTCGTGAAACCTACCAAATATATTTGGACATTACGCAAGAAAAACAATCAAAAGGAACTACCACCGACGATTTCGTAAGGCGTAAACGGGTGCTATTCTCGCAGCTCCCTAGCCCAGGGCACACCGAGACCCAACAGCTAGACTTAATCTATGGACTGTTACGCCTAGACATCCAAGAAAAAGTCCCACGTGCGGATATAAAAAACTTTAAGGAACTAGCAAAAGCGGCCGAAGCAGCAGAACATATACTCAAGGAAAAGGACGCCATCGATACCAAGAGCTTAACGAAGCCTTCCGAAACCTTTCATCACACCACAACCAGTACGAAACCAGACTATGCCGATACTGCCGTAACTTCGGACATTTAGCTGAGAACTGCAGAAAGCTTAGACGTGCTAACGAACAAAAACCGGAAACAGTCGCAGAAGCCTCCAATTCCACTTCAGTGGCGGTTACTCAAGCCCCGTCACCATCTGCGCCTAGGTTCAAGTGTTATGGCTGTGGGGCCCCTGGTGTAGTTAGATCCAATTGCCCAACATGCCATACTAGCAAAACCCAGCGGCCACAACCGGAGATTGGATTTTGCTTGATAGACGCTGTAATCGACGCGAGAGATCGCCCAGTAATTTTCGTTGAGATCAGTGGAATAGCTTGTGCAGTATTTTTGGACACCTGTGCCAAGTCCAGCGTCGCATCTTACTCCCTATACTGCGCGCTGAGAGAAAAGGGTTATGCATTCGAAGAACATTGGATCGGAGTCACGCTGGCTGATGGTGAACCAAGACGTCAAATGGTGTTGGTTACAAAAGCTCCAGTCAAGATTAATGATCGTACGGTAATGACAACACTCCTAGTTCTGCCCGAGTCTCACCGTAATAAAACTCTTCTTGGAGTAGGATTCATTCAAGACGCCTTAATTGACATCAGCTTGGCGCAAAGCACCTGGAATTTCCTGGATGATCCTACAAATGTTTTCGAACTCTATTCGGCAAGTTTTGTGGATTATGGCAACAAAACCACACTCCTGATTTAACTCTGTCACCGTCATTGCCAGAAGGAGGCATCACTGATTGTGCCTACGGTCCGCTCATTAAGATAGATACCCCTTCACCACCAAAGAAAAGGAATCTTGGGTATCCTGGAAACTACTCTCCTATACTGGACGCCTTATATGAAGATGCGAGAGTAAACCTGCAAAATTATGATGAAGACTGTCAATTAGATGACTTCGATGACAGGCTCTTCCCATCGACGACAATCTCGTCAATTAACGTCATGGTGTTCGACGACTTCTTGAATAGAAACCAGGACGTCTTCACACCCAATGGTGAACCAGTGAACGGCTTTGAGCATGCGATAGAGACAGGCGAGCACAAGCCAATTTCTGTGCCGCCGTACCGCCTTTCTCCAACGAAAACCGAGGTCCTAAGGAAGGAAGTATCTAAAATGCTAGCAGAAAAGGTGATCGAACCATGCTCATCTCCTTGGGCCGCTCCTGTAGTGATGGTTCCGAAGAAAGACGGAACCACAAGGGTATGCGTTGACTATCGTCAACTCAATGCGATCACGACGCCTGATGCATACCCACTGCCGAGGATTCATGACTTACTTCATAATGCTAAGCCGACGCCTTATATGAGCACTATTGATTTGCGCGCTGGATATTGGCAGATCAGCGTCAAGTTAGAGCATCGCGATAAAACAAGTTTTGTGTGCCCTTTCGGGACATATCGTTTTCTACGGATGCCGTTCGGATTACGAAATGCGCCGGCCACATTCCAACGTATGATAGATCGATTTCGTATATCACTCAGCCATATCAAGTTGATGGTATACCTGGACGATTTGATTGTTATGTCGTCCACCTTTGACGACCATCTGAAGGATCTACAGGATGTATTCAACAAATTGAAAGAATACAATTTGACAGCAAAAAGAGAAAAGTGCAACTTTTGCTGCCAAAAGGTTAAATATCTGGGACACTATATAACCGCTGATGGCCTGCAGCCTGACCCAGATAAAGTTAGCGCTTTGCCTCCGCGAAATCTTAAGCACTTGCTGTCATTTGTCCAGATGTGCTCTTGGTATAGACGATTTATACCCAATTTCGCGGGTATCGCAGAACCGCTTACACGCCTAACTAAAAAGAATGCCACTTGGAAATGGGAAGAGGACCAAGTAAACGCTTTCGCTAAACTTCGTGAACTCCTGGCATCTTCTCCAGTACTGTCCCAAGCTGATCATACTAAGCCATATATCATTAAGACTGACGCCAGTAGCTATGCACTCGGTGCGGTTCTGGTGCAGGGGGAGGGTGACACAGAACACCCCGTCGAATATGCTAGTAGACTCCTGGCCAAGGCCGAGCGTAATTATTCCACGACGGAACGGGAAGCTGTGGGAGTCGTGTGGGCCGTTTCCAATTTCCGAGGCTACATTGAAGGTGCTAAGGTAACCATCTTGACTGATCATCAAGCTTCTGATTAGAGCATTTATAACGTTGACACTGAAGGCAATGGGGATAAACTTTGGATTACAGGCCGTCGAGTTTAAGGCTCATATTTTTTTTGTAGATAGTTTAGATAAAAAGCAAACTTTTCACCAATTTTTACGTGCAGGAAACGTATGGTTTTCGAGATATAATTTTTTAAAGTTTTCATACAAAATGGAATTGCATATGTAATTTAACCACGATCACTCGATATTTCGAACGTCAAAGTTGTAATTTTACGTTGCGTTTAGTGTTTACTGTGTTGTTTGTTTTGCTATTTGGTAAAAAAATGTGTTTTTTTTTATTATTTCTCATTTTAAAATTGTTGTTTTATCCATTATGCAAAAATAAATTATTTAAACAATCATTGTTGATGATAACGATAAAATTTGTAATATTTAGCTACAATAATTCAATGATATTTATTGTAGTTGGTATAACGAAACGCAAAGTGACGCCATTTTGTTGTCGCGTAGTGTCACAATCAGTCGTTGTTTGTTGCTCTTGCAGTCGAGATCGTTTTACGTACTCCTGTAATTTGTGCATTCAGTGACTACCATGGCGTCCCCGAAGCCCCATGCTTCCGTGTCTACCGAAGAGTCGAGCGTAGTGCGAGTTTCGGACTCTGGTGAGTCCCTCCTCGTTACGGGCTCCTCTTCTGGTGAAGTGTCGCCTGTTATTAGTGCGCGAGTGTTGGACTCAACAGAGCCGCTCGTGCAGGCAGCTCCAGTGTCGCCGGTCGTTAGTGCGCGAGTTTTGGACTCAATAGAGCCGCTCGTGCCGGCATCGGTTGTGCAGTTCGAACCTACTGCTGGTCCCAATGGGGTGGTTTTCCCTCGCGGGTCAACTCGCTCTGTTGTGGTACCAGCGAGCAGTAGCTCTAGTACTAGTTCGGACGAAGAAGAAGATGTTGTTCCTGCGGTGCCCGCAGCCAGACCCTCTGGATCATCGGGACGAAGAGTCGGCTACTATGCGCAGGAGATAAGGTTAGTTTATTATTTTTATTCTGTTAATATTTTTTGCATTTTTCTGTAGCAATGGTATTTAAAATTATACAAATATGGTTGGTTTAGATATTGTATAAATACAATTTTTTATATAGAGAAAAATTATTTTGTGGTGTTTTTGGCTACTTACATGGTGTTTTTTTTTTATTGTTTATAGTGATTCTAGTACAGTTTGTAGTGAATGTTATTACATTCTGGTTAGGTTTAGTAGATATTGTTTGCAGTGGTGGCATTAAAATCAATTTAATGTAACTGTTTATGGTAACTTTAGTACATTTCAATGTAAAATAAAGTACCTATTTTGTTTATTTAATAATTTTTTCATTGTTTCAGGGACATGTGGAATTGGCAACGTGTTTTTGAAGAGCTCGGGACACATGAGCAGTGTGTCCAGTTTGCGGAGGACCGGGGTTTGGTGCCTACCCGGAAGATGTGCAACCAGCACAGAGCGTTTATGACAATTACCAAAGAAAATGGACAATTGGGCAGATTTCGCTGCCGAAAGGCAGGATGCCGAACAAAGGCAGTATCGAGAGCCAAGGGGACTTTGTTCGACAAGGCTCGCTTGAGCCTATTGTTTATATTTAGGGTGATGTACGCATTTTCACAAGACCTCAGTTATCACTCCACAAAAAATGAGGTGTCTTCCAGGCAGAATCCGACAGTCCTCTCCGACAGTACTATCAACGACTGGTTTAATTACTGTCGGGAGGTGGTAACACAGTACCAAAACGCTGCTGGAAAGATTGGCGGCCCTGGCAAAGTAGTTCAGATTGATGAATCAAAATTTGGAAAACGAAAATATAATAGGGGCCGCCAGATCGAAGGACACTGGGTGATAGGAATGATTGAAGATGGGAGTGATGACTTGAGGCTGGAGGTGTGTCCCGACAACTCAAGAACTGCAGAGGCTCTGGTGCCACTAATCCAAGAGCATGTTGAGGTAGGGTCAGTGATACGGGTCTCCCTCGAGATCCCTAACATCGTTTGTCCTAAAATCACTTGCCCGAACTGTTTTGCACTAATGGGCATTAGCCCTATCGATCAGTTGCAATAACACTCATTTTCCATAATGTAATGATTGTCCTAAAACTCACTTGCCCAAATAATTTTTTACCATAACTGTTAAAAACCCTAATGTTATTTTCCATATTCTTCGAAATCCCTAATAACGTTTCACCTCATGTCATTTAGCCTAAATGTTGATGTCCTAAGAGACAGAAGCCCTAGCGATCAATAGCCATACCTAACAATATTTAATCATAATGTCGGTAATGGTTACACAATTTTTATTTTTATTTTAGAGAGATATTGGCTCCTAAATAAAATTTGGGGGTGCCTGTCGTGTCGCATAACGTCGATTGTCCTAAAATTTTTTGGCCGAGAATGTATGGCATAATGTTACATGGCATACTACTTGTTTAGCCTACTTAATTTTGCGCATACACGTTTAAAATACCTACACCATATTTATTCTAATATTGATTACTCGAATGTCGAATGACCTAAAGCATAATAATCCTAATGTTCATTGTAATAAATATTGTTTTCCTACTACTCGAACTGTCAATTTTCACTGCGCCTACTTTTATCATGTCCGAAATTTCATTCAAAAAGGCATTTTAATAACAACATGCAAAACATTTGAACAACAGGGTGAATGGTTAAAAAAAATGTTCAAGTAATAAACCAGGGTAAAACCGACGTGGATTGGTTAGGTTTCGAAACTAGGGTGGAGTGAATGGCGTAGTCTTTAAATACTTAAGTATTTTTAATCAATTGTTTACACATCCTCATACTTACAAAGGCAAAAAAAGGCGGGACGGGGGGACGAAGCCCCCCGCATTAAAAAAGAAATAATCTGAACATCCCCTACCTTAACCTGGATAGGTTCGTTAGGTACCTTTTATCCCTTAGAGCGGAAATAGAAGCCCCGCGCAGCGGGGCTTCGTCGACCGGTTCCCAGGTCAAAATTGCTCACTTAAATTCTTTGGACAACAGGGCGAATTATTTAGTAACAACCAAGTTATTAGGATTAACAATTTCGGCATAGCAAAAAATTGCGCAACAATGTTTATGCCATTCATTTTTCGGCGTAAAGTTGTTATGCGACAAATTTTTCGAAATAAAAACATTATGCCACCCGATATAGACCCAAAATTTGGTTTTGGATATCTTGGTAATTATAAAGTTAGACAAGTTGTCCATACAAAACATGCTTATTTTAGCGTCCTCTATACGATAGCATAAAAAAATACGTGTTATAATGACACCACCCCCATCAAAAAATTTCCCGCGCCCCCTTTGCTATACTCTGACCCGTCAGGTCAGCAGCTTACAGATATAGGATAAACTGCAATAGGCCATACAGAGTTAGGAAATACGATTATTAGGATTATCGATCATTAGGCTTACTGACAATTATGATACATGACTATTATTGCATATAACGTTAGGATGAATAATTGATATGGAAAATGATACTTAGGATATAACGCATTAGGGAAAACAAAAATCATCCATACGATATTAGGAAAATTAAAGATATGGCATCTGATCGTTAGGACAAATGATCATTCGGACATAAAACGTTAGTGAATGTAAAAATAGGTCAAAAAACGTTAGGGATCCAGATATAGATCCGGAGATATTTTGGAGGGCGTACGACTGTTTGCCACAGTATGGGTACGTCCACCAAAAAGTTAACCACAGTGACCCTACAAACAAATTTGTGGCACCAGACGGGACACACACCCAAAGAATTGAAAGCCAATGGCGAAATTTAAAAAAAAGATTTAGATGTAAGCAAAATAAAAATAATTTTGAAGATTGGATGATTGAGAGTGTTTGGAGGAGGAGAGTGTATGCATTTAGATCCATTTGAGGAGTTAATTAAGGCAATAAAGTATGTTTATAAAATTGATTTGTAGTTTTATTTTAGTTATAGTTTTAGGTTTAGTTTAGCTTTAATTAGTATAAGTTTAGATTTAAGTAATTTAATTGTAATAAAATTGATTGTTTTGACATACTTTGTGTTTATTTTTAACCACCTATCATGTTGCTTTGTTAAGTAAAAGAGTTTTATCTTAATCTTACGTTTTTAACAGATTTTTACACTTTTAAAGTCATATTTATAAGATAAAGCTGTTTTGCGTAACAGAAACTAACTCAAATCCGAATCGGAGCACCCCACTTCCACGTGGTCTTGTCTGTCCTACCCCTAGAGTGTTTATAAAGGAAGCGGAGGCGCGGAGGGAGAGCAGCCCTACGGTCCCAGAAGTCCAACAGCTTCACCGCGGAGGTCGAAGGTTTGCGGAGGAGGGCCGACGAAGCAAGCCTTCGGCCGAAGCGCAGCTCGGGAGCCCCTCCTCCCTCCCCCAACCTCTCCCCCGCCCCTCCATGTCTCCCTCCCATTCAAATTGTAATGTTATTTGTGAAATAGCGCTATTCTAACCTATAAACTTTATCCATGAATATCTCCATAACCATGGGGTTCCGGGGGGTGGGGGTGGTTTTAGGGGGTAACCCCCTCCCCCCCCAAAAATAGGACGGCCTGTAATCTACATTTTTACCGCCTAGTGGATTACTCCAGACTACAGTCCATAACCAGCGCTTTGAAGTGGTGGCGTTCGATTTATTTGGGCCACTCCCTAGAACTGCTGGAAATCACAACTGGATCTTCATAGTTGAGGATGTTGCGACACGATGGGTGGAATTGTTCGCACTAGAACGAGCTACAGCCGAGGAATGCGCCAAGACATTGCTTGAAGAAGTCATACTGAGGTATGGCACACCTCGACGATTTATCAGTGATAATGGCACGCAATTTGTGAGTAATGTTATGCAGCAGCTGATCTACTGCCTCAACATAGAACACGGTTTTACGCCCGTTTACCATCCCGAGACTAACCCAGTCGAACGAAGAAACAGGGACCTGAAGACACAGTTGGCTATCCTCGTGGAAGACAACCATGCGACATGGGCAGAAAAGCTACCCAGTATTCGCTTCGCCATGAATACAGCTACGTCATGCTCAACCGGACAAACGCCTGCGTATCTGACATTTGGACGCGAGCTAAGAACC
The DNA here is from genome assembly GCA_025490895.1 of Thaumatotibia leucotreta. Taxonomy (NCBI): domain Eukaryota; kingdom Metazoa; phylum Arthropoda; class Insecta; order Lepidoptera; family Tortricidae; genus Thaumatotibia; species Thaumatotibia leucotreta. The sequence goes on along the minus strand of JALPQI010000729.1, from coordinate 167,080 downwards.
CCAGATGACGTAAAGCATGATCTCCGAGAGATAGTAAGCAGCGACAAATTCGTCAAGGAGCTTACGCCTCGCTTACTCATGATGGCTGACACCTTACTCAGGGCTCGAGAGATACAAGGAAAAGAAGAAAAGAGGAAGGAATACGTGGATAAGAAACGACAGAGTCGCCCAGACTACAAGCCCGGTGATTTAGTGCTAGTTGCCACGCTCGTGCTGAGCAAGTCCAGCCAAGGATTCACTTCCAAATTTGCCCCACGACGTGATGGACCATACAAAATAGCACGCCGTCACGGTGCTAGCTCCTTCCAAGTCGTTAACATCGATTCTTCAACCCCCGTAGGTATTTATCATGCCTCAGCTCTAACGCCGTACCGATCCGGAGATTTGACCGTTCCTGAGCCGACATTGCCAATTAGAAAGAGAGGCAGACCCAGGAAGCAAGTTTCTGTTAAGGAAACCGCTCCTTCCGGAGTAAACAGAGCCCGTGGCAGGCCACGCACCCGAACTTAGAACAAAACCAGGATCTACCCCACCTATCCATGGCACACTTGTCGGGTCGACTACATGGACATAGGGGGAGAGCTGTAACACCATGACCACTACTCTCCAACAGATGGAGCTAGTAGTACTGTACTTTACCGCATGTAAATTACTTTTACCTACTACCACGCCGTTAGTTCAACATACGCCGCTAGATGGCTCTGCGCGCAAGATAGATGTCGCCAAAGACTGTGCACCATAATTTCATGGCTCTCGGCCGTCGCTGAGGATTATTTGAGATTCGCAGTAGGGATTAGTTGTTGCACGCTTTATTCCCCAACCAGTGGATAGTCGTGTAGCATAAGTGACCTGTTGTTGAGTTTTTGTTAAAATACCTAAACTTGTTTAACTCGCCCGGACCGCATTTTTGCGATACCGCTCTATTTACCGTACACCGTAGTGTTACTGTCGATACCGGCCTCCCACAAGCGGGTCTCACCGGGATCGGCTTTAACTAGCGGTGGAAAGTGAATAGAGCAGCCGCGGTCGCGAGAGCTACACGCCCACCGCATTCCACGCCCCCGCCGGTGCAGTCGGCACAGGTGGGGGTAGGTACAAAATACGGTCCTACCCGCAAGTCGGATACGATCTCTGTCGCCGCGAGCTGAAGTCTCAGGATGCCGCCGACACCCAAGAAGCCCGACCCGGCCGTCCGCAAGGCCACCCGCCCCCGAATGGTCGCCGCGAGGAGGCGTCAGTCGGAGGACTTCGCCGCCGTGCAGCGCGCGCTCGACATCCTGCGCGCCGCCGGCCAGGAGGCTCTGCGCGCGCCCGCCACGCCCACCTGCGAGGGCGCCGGCGAGACTCGCTTCGCCGCCGTGCAGCCCGAGGCCCTGCACGCGCTGCAGCACGTCCGGCTGCAGCCGCCGCCCCCACGCGGCGCCGAGCCCGCGCCCGCCGCCACCTTCGCGCAGGTGGCCGCCGCGCCCGCGCCATCCGTCGCGTCGCCGGCCGCACCCGAGCCCCAGCGTGCGGCGCCGCGGAGGCACAGCCACCTGCCGGCCACGGTGCCGGCGAGGACCACCGGTCCCCTTACCGCCCGTAACCCGAGCGCGCCCCGCGACGCGCCCGCGACTCGCGCGACTAAGCCCGCGCCCGCGACTCGCGCGATCAACCCCGCGCCCGCGACTCGCGCGATTAACCCCGCGCCCGTGACTCGCGCGACTAATTTCGCGCCCGTGACTCGCGCGACAAATCCCGCGCCCGCGACTCGCGCGCCTAATCCCGCGCCCGCGATCCGCGCGACTAAACCCGCGCCCGCGACCGCCGCTACCCGCGCGACTGGCCCCGCGCCCGCGACCCGCGCGACCGACCTCGCGACCCCGACCCGCGCGATTAATCCCGCGCCCGCGACCCCCGCGACCAGCGCGCACGCGCCCGCGACCCCGAGCCCGGGATCCGCGGCACCGCTCTCGCCGCTGCGCATCCCGTCGCCGTCGCGCTTTCCGCCCCCGACCAACCTCCTGCCGCCCTTCGCCGCCGCCCCCGGCGCCGCGAGGAAACGACAAGGCGGCGCGACGCCCCCGCCGCACTCCATACCGAGGCTGGACCTGTCGCCGATGGAGACGACGTCCCCTCCGCCCTCGCGACCCACGACGCCCCCTCCCACGAATGCTGGAGTGACGCCCGCGCCAGCGCCCGCGACCGCGGGTGGAAAGCGCTATCCCCCACTCATCGTGGAGGTTATGCCCGACTGGCCCAAGCACTTCCGCAAGCTGCGGACCTTGCTGGGCCACCCAGTCAACGCCCGCCCACTCAATAAGGGCATCATTTTTACGCCGCGCGACGAGGAGGAGTACAGGGTCGTGCAACGCTACCTTGGGGAGCAGACCAGGACTAATGGGTTGGTCTGGTTCTGCTACGGCCTACCATCCGAGCGGAGCCTCAAGGTAGCCATCCGCGGCCTGCCGGCGAACACCGAGCCGGCAGAAATCGAGGAGGATCTGAGGGAGAAGGGCTTCCTCCCGGAATTCGTCCGCCAAATCCGCGCGCGCGCCGGCCGGCCCGGCTGCATATTTCATGCCCAGCTACAGCGTACCGCGGAGACGACACCGGCGATCTACGCTATCACGGAACTCCTGGGTATGCCAGGAATCAAAATTGAAGCCTGGCGAGGCAGAAAGGGCCCCGCGCAGTGCCACCGGTGCCAGGGCTTCCGGCACTCGTCGCTCAACTGCCACCGCCCTCTCGCCTGCGTCCGCTGCGCCGAGCCACACAGCGCCAAGGACTGCCCGCGCCCGCTCACCGAGCCGGCGACGTGCGCCAACTGCGGAGGAGCGCACCCCGCCAACAGCACCGAGTGCCCGGCCTACAAGCGGGAGGCCCGAAATAAGAAAGCCGGAGTGGCAGCGCGCACTGGTGCAGCCCTGCCCGCCTCATCCCAGCCCACCGTCGACCAGGGCAACGCGGGAAACTCCCTCATGGCGACCGCCAACGACGGGACCCGCCCGCCTAGGAGACGACGCAAGCGCGGAGGGAAGAAGTCCAAGACGGGACCTCGACCGCCCTCCGCCCCGCAGCAGCCCGAGCAGCCCTCGACTGCCCCGACCGCGACGTCGCAGCCGCGACCACCGACTGGCCCGTTCCCCACGGTCGCCGCCCCATCCCAGGGGAAGAAGGTGAAGTCAGGAACGGGAGCCAACGACGGTCGAGCCGAGGCCATAACCACGCTCGTGGAGATCCTGCAGGAGCTCCTCGTAGCCATCCAGTCGGGACAGAGCCCTGTCCCGATCATCCTCAGGAGGCTGGCAGACCTCTATAGCGTTCACTAGCCAACTGAGGATTCTACACTGGAATGCCGACGGGCTCTCTGCAGCTAAGGCCACCCTGCTGCGACATCTTCTGGCCGAGAAGAAGATCGACGTAGCCCTGATCTCGGAAACCCATCTTAAGGCGGGTGACCGCCTTAAAATCCCAGGCTACGTCGCCTACAGAAAGGAGGAGACATCAGCACTCGGACGCGCCTACCGGGGATTGGCCGTCCTAGTAAAGCGTCAAGTCATCCACCAGCCGCTACCGTTGCCGACGACTCTCCGGTCGTCGTACGCCCTCGGCGTGGAAATCTGCGTCGACCGCCACCCTCTGCGTGTGTTCGCGTTCTACAAGCCGCCCAGCTCTCGCCTTGCAGTGGCCGATGTCCACGATCTGTTGGACTCGCCACTGCCCACGATTGTAGCCGGCGACTTCAACTGCAAACACACTGCATGGAACTCTATGAAGACCTGCCCTGATGGGCAGCGACTCCTCGCCGACGCAGAAGCCCAAGGATACGAGGTGCTAGGACCGGAGGTCCCCACGCACTTCCCTCACACGGCAGCCCACTTACCGGACGTCATCGACCTTATGGTAGTACGCGGCCTGACTTCCTGGCCCGCGCAGGACGTCCTGGATGACCATCTCCTTTCTGACCACCAGCCCGTCTTGGCAACACTGGACATGACACCGACTCGGACGGTGCCGCCCTCACCTCGCCGACGACAGGAGTGGGATCGTTTTGCGACCTACATGAGCGAACACACTCCGTCCTTCCCCGTGACCACAGCGGAGGAAGTTGACCGACTCGCTGAGGAGTTCGCTTCATGTACAACCGCCGCCCTGACCGACTCCTCCGCCGAGCCCGGCACTAGTCAGGCGCGACGCAAGCAGAGCATCCCCGCATCAATCCTGTCCCTCATCGAGAGGAAGAGGAAACTGCGTCGCCTATTCCAGCGCACAAGATGTCCCACCATGAAGTCCCAGCTGAACTCACTCGCCGAGAAGATCTCGAAAAGCCTCGCGGCTTACTCTGAGGACTCTTGGCTTGAGTACGTCGAGTCAGCTGGTGAGGAATGGAGCGACATCCATCGTCTGTGCCGCAGGATATCAGGGAAACCAGCTCCTATCCGCCCTCTTCTCGCCAGTGACGGTACCCCACGTTACCGAGCAGAAGATCGAGCGGAGATTTTCGCCGACCACCTGGAGACGCAGTTCCGGCCGAACCCGTCCGACGACCCCGAGCACGAAGCAGCTGTAGAGCAGCACCTGGCGAACTACTTCGCCACGCCCATAGCTCCAGACGAAGATCCCATCATCCTCACGCCTGGCCAAGTCCAGAGGATGATCAGACGCACCCCGCTGAAGAAGGCGCCTGGCCCCGACCGCATACCGAACGAGGCGCTGCGCCACCTACCCCCGCGAGCCATCGCGACGCTGGCGCGACTCTTCACCGGAGTCCTGCGGACCGGCCACTTCCCGCGCCCCTGGAAGCGGGGCCGCGTCATTATGATCCCCAAGCCCGGGAAGAATATTCTTCGTCCTGAGAGCTACCGACCCATCACGCTGCTACCTACCATCTCGAAAGTCTTCGAGAAGCTGCTTCTGCCTCACCTGACGCCCCACATTCAGCCACGCGACGAACAATTCGGCTTCCGTCCGGAACACTCGACGACGCTCCAGCTTGCCCGCGTGCTGCACCACGCTGCGGCAGCCTTCAACAAGCGGGAGCACACGGTCGCTGTTCTCCTGGACATGGAGAAGGCGTTCGATCGCGTATGGCACTCCGGCCTCCTCTACAAGCTGTCCACATCTACTACTCCGCGTCGAGTAGTCAAGATTGTGGCCACCTTCCTGGAACACCGTCGCTTCCACGTGGCCGTGGAGAACGCCGTGTCCACCGACCGCGCCATCCTCGCCGGAGTGCCCCAGGGGAGCTGCCTCTCGCCCGTGTGCTATGGGCGTTACACCGATGACATCCCGGCCGGCGAGGGCGTAATGCTCGCGCTATACGCCGACGACGCTGCCTACATCACGACGTCCATCCGGTTGTCACACGCAGCGCACAAGGCCCAGTGCGCCCTAGAGGCCCTCCCCTCGTGGCTGAAGAAGTGGAGGCTGTCAGTCAACGTCCAGAAGACCCAGGCGATCGCTATATCCCGTAAGGTGCTGATGCCGCCGCGTCTCACACTCCTGGGGCAGGCCGTCGAGTGGTCCCCGATGGTGAAATACCTGGGGGTGACCATAGACCGCCGCCTCACCATGGCCCCTCACGTCAAGAACGTGATCGCCCAGACGCGTGCCGCTCGCACCCTACTCGCCCCGGTTCTGAGGTCCCGGCTATCGCTCCGCGTAAAGCTAGGCGTGTACAAGACCTACGTCCGGTCACGCTTAACTTATGCAGCCCCCGCGTGGTACGCGCTGGTGGGAGAGTGCAACAGGAAGCGACTGGACGCCCAGCAGTCGCTCGCTCTACGCACCATCGTCGAAGCCCCTCGCTACGTGAGGAACGACGTGATAGCCCGGGACCTGAGAGCGGAACCGCTCCGGGACTTCATAGCTCGCCTGGCGGGGCGGATGTTCGCGTGCGCGGACCAGTCGCGCTGGAGCCACCTCCGCGGCATAGCGCCGTACCACGCGCGCCCGCCCGACCACAGGGGGCTGCCGCGCGAGCTCGCGCCCGCAGCCCCCGCCCCACCGGACTGACCACTCGGACTCGACACCACCCTGACACCGGTTGACGATCGCCGGCCGGGCCTGTCCCAGCGGCTCGATCTCGCCGGTGTGAGAAGAACACCGGACAAGACCGTCGGAGCCTCACCCGAGGCCCCCACCCCAATGACCCAGCCATATCGATGGCTGGCGGTTGACACCGCTGCAGGGGGCTAACGCCCCGAACAGCATCCCCAATCCCCTGAGGGGGAATTGAGAAGACGTCCACTGCTCCCAACCAGTGTTTGAGCATTTAAGTGTCGACTGGCTAATACATACTTACAGGTCGTATAAAGCCGGTAAGCGCTTCTAAATGTAAACGTCCTCTAGTCGTAATAAAAGTATCTAGACCTTACTCAAGACTTCTTCTTCGCCCCTCGCCCCGCTCTACAGTACTTGTTTTTATTTCATGTTAGAACTTATGACCCGACTAGGTAATGTACGGGTTTTTCAAATTAACTATCACTATAATAAGGACAGGAATAAGTTCCTCTTCCTCTCTAGATTTTTGAATTCGTGCGAATGTGCATCCACTTTTACTCGCGAGGTACAGCGTATTTAAGTATTAGATTTAAATTATTTTACAGTATTATTTAACAAATTACAGTGATAAAAAGTATTATTAGGAAGAGTGTTAAGTGTAATTGTATTATCTCATAAGTTGGTTTAGTGTAACATGTTGAATATTGACTACAAAATACAAGGCTGTGGATAACGACCAACGTTCAAGATTTGAAAATATCATCGTATTTGCATGTATTTCAACGAAGATAATGAAAAGGGAGTATTGTTTTCATAATTTATAAGGCTTGTTGTTTAGATTATTTAATTGGTTTTACACCTACAGTAATTTTTAGTACCTAATGTTAATGACAAGGATAACCAATCTTAAATGTCAATAGTTTAACATATTTCTAGTTATAAATCTAATCATTTAGTCATAAATGTCCTCAAAACAGCTCAGAAACATCCTCATGAGTGATAGTGTAATGCAATACAGGGAATAACCACATCTATTTTATTGTTCTTATTGATTCTTGTAGTCAAAATCAAGTCAGTGATCTCTGTTCATTTTTACATTGTTGTAGTCACATCATATTTCTAAAAGCACTGGAGTCCATTCTTATTTAACTCAAATATTAACCCGGCCAATATGTTTTCAGCCCAAATTACAAAACGAGTGACACGGAGGGACACTTTGGCTGCAAATCTCCAGCAAGCTCTTAAGGAACTGAAAGATGCCAATGAGTACAATAAAAAACTCCTTCAGGAACAGGAAGAGAGTGAAAAGCAATTTGAGTGTGTTGTTAGAACAAACACTTCTCTCAAAAGTCAACTTGCAATCCAGGATATTGAGTTTGAGAACATACAAGGACAACGGGATGAACTTCAGGCTACAGTGGACCGGCTCGAACGATGCCATGACACACATGAGCAGGCATTGCAACGCATCAGAGATCTAGAGCAGCAGTTGGGGGAAATTGAGGCTCAACAAGAACGGGATGTTCGGTGCAAGTATTGCTCGGGGCAGCAACATAACAATTTAAGTATTTTTGATGAACTAAATAGTTTTCAGGAAGACCTGTTGCATGATAGTTTAGTGAATCCCCCATTTCTAGACACCGTAGATTTAACAAAAACTGTACATCTAGACAGCGGTAAAATTAAATTAAAGGGTTCCAAAAAGATAAAGAGATACTTAAAATTAAAAAGATTTATTGATAAATCTAAGGTCTTATTAAACCGTCATAAATCTATATTTAAGGCTGTCATGTGTAAATCTGACAGTGTCGCCTTAACCAATCAACTATTGAATTGTCAAAACCAACTGGAGCAGACAATATACGAATTAAATCAACGCTCCAAGAAAGTGGAATTATTGGAGTTAAAATTAAATAATATCGACAATAAATACGAACTTTCCAGTAAAGCTTTACAGGAATACATAGCTTTTATGACTTCTGTTCTAGCCCCCGAGAGCCGAATCCATCTGCGACTGGACTCGCCGCGACCATCGCCACGCCCGTCCTCGGCGGGCTCTCCCGCCCTGCCGCCGGCGACGCCGGGCTGCCGCACGCCACGGCCGTCGATGCCGGCCTGCTACACGCCGCGGCCGTCGACGCCGGGCTGCCACACGCCACGGCCGACGACGCCAGGCTGCCACACGCCGCGTCCGTCGACGCCGGGGTGCGCCACACTGCGGCTATCCGCGCCTCATCTTTCGGCGCCGGCGAACCGTGCGTCGCGCCTTCCGCCGCCGCGCTTGTCGGCGCTGGGCTCTCCGGTGCCCTGCTTTCCTGCACCACGTCTGCTCACGCCGTGGCCCCCCGCGCCAAACTTGTCGGTGCCGGGCTCCCCTGTGCTGCACTTCCCTGCGCCGCACCCGGCGGCCCCCCGCCCCCCCCTCGCGCCGCCCCCGGCCGCCGCCGCGCCGCGCGCCCCGCCGCCGCCTCTGACCCCCGCCGCGCCCCCCGCCGCGCCGCCCGCCTCGCCGGCGCCGCCGCGACTGCCGCGCCGCACCGTGCTGTACACGGACGAGGCGGGCGCCGGCCTCGGCGCGCTGCTGGCGAACCGCCTGTCGCAGAGCGTCGTCAACACCTGTCTCCCGGGGGCCTCCGTCGACCGCCTGGTCGACTGTATGTCGGCTGACGTTTTCGACGGCCGCTCCACGCTCGTCGTGTTCTTGGGGAATAGTGTGGATGTCACTAAACGGGATGTCATAAGATTATCGGCCGCCCTGTCGGAGATCGACCGGCGGGGAGTTGGGAAAATAATTATCTGCGCGTTGCCTCACAGAATGTCCGGTGACGTAAATACGAAAGTGGACTATCTTAACTCTATATTGTATAGACTCTCTCTGTACGGCCGTACGATTTCGTATTTTGAAACGAATAATTTTATTGAAGATTTTATTATGCCGGTCGATAGAACATTCCTTCCTAGAAGGTGCTTGCGTGATTGTGCCGATTTGTTGGCATACAATATTGTAGACCCCGTCGTGGCTAGCGCGACGGTCGTTAATAGTTGTAAGAGAACTCCGCCATTATATTGTAGCGCGGAATCCAAATCGGAGCCGTTGAAAAATTTAAACTAGCTCTTCCGACAACGTGTGATTTAACCGGCTCCGTGCCTACCGACCATAACGTTAGTATTAATTTAGTAAATGATGATCTGATTAACTTAGTTCACCAAAATATACAGGGTTTCAATAGTAAGGAACTCGAGATTGAGTTGTTTTTACAATCTGCTAATGTTGATATCCTTTGTATAACAGAGCACTGGCTTAAGAGTCATGAATTTATGTTTAACTTCACCGATCATAGTATAGTGAGTTCATTTTCCAGAAAGTCTTGTATCCGCGGAGGTTCCTTGATAATGGTGAAACATAATTTGAAAAGTAAAGAACGTAAAGACATTGTTGAGAAATCTATTGAGCGACATATCGAGCTCGCTTGCGTTGAGTTGGAAAAATTTATTGTTGTGAGCGTGTACAGGCCTCCCTCGGCAGACTTTAGCTTGTTCGAATCAGTCATGGATGAAGTTCTTGCTAATGTTTTTAGGAGTAAAAAATATATTATTGTGTGTGGCGATTTTAATGTTAACTTGCTTGAAAAAACACATACTTCGACAAGCCTTGTTAATACTTTTAAATCATTTAATTTAGTACACCTCTTTTGTGAACCAACTAGAATTACGCCAACCAGCGCAACTTGCATAGATAATATCTTCAGTAACAGCAATGCGATTAATAAGTCCATAATAAATAACTTAAGTTCTGACCACTGTGGACAACGTGCCTCCTTCAGGGGAAGAGTGGAAGAAGTTCCGCAAGAGTCTATGTGTAGACCTATTTCTGAGAAGCGGTTGGATTTATTTAATCAGAATATTGTGAAACAATTACGTCATCTAAAGTTTGAACAGGAAGACCCTGACTGCTTGTGTTCCGAATTATTCCTTTGCATAAAAAAGGAATTTGATTCCTGTTTTAAAACAAAGAAACTCAAAGGCAAGGCGCGAACTAAATTCGCTGATTGGGCTACACCGGATATTCATGAGAAAAGACGCCGGCTCTATGATTTATATCACCTTAAAGCCACAGATAAGAGGCCGGAATTTCTAGAGTATGTTAAGAATTATTCAAAAACTTTTAAGCGAATTTGTGTCGCAGCTAAAGCAGATTACCTGTCGAAAAAGATCCAGAATTCGAGTGATAAGATTAAAGCTGTGTGGCAAGTTATTAATAGTGAAACCGGAAAACGTCAGATTAAAGATCCGCACTACAGCTTAAAAATTAATAATGATTTAATATGTTCCGACCTTGAAGTGGCGGATGAATTTGAGAGGGTTTTTTCTAATATACCCGTAGAAACCACCAAATCATTAAATTCATCGCCAGATATAGCTAAATCACTTTTGGAGTCAAATTCAGTGGAATGTACTAATGTATTCAAATTTGATTATGTTACCCCAAACTTGGTAATAAAAACGTTCAAATCACTAAACGTTAAGAAAACTGAAGATCTCTGGGGCCTTTCGGTCAAAGTACTACATTCCATTATTGAATCAATTGCACCTTATTTAGCTGATATTTTCAACAGTTGTATAGATACTGGAGTCTTTCCTGATTTAATGAAACACAGCAAAATTATACCTTTGTTTAAATCAGGAACTAAAACAGACCCTTCAAACTTCAGACCAATTTCAATATTACCAGCGCTAAGTAAAGTTTTTGAAAAACTCATTCTAAATCAACTAGTTTCCCACTTTAATCGTAACAAATTGCTTAATAGTAATCAGTTTGGATTTACTAGTGGCCGATCTACCACTGAAGCCGGCGCTGTCCTCCTTAAACACATCTTTGACGCCTGGGATAAAGCTCAAGATGCTGTTGGAATATTCTGTGATCTTTCGAAAGCCTTTGATTGTGTTGACCATGAAAATTTAAAAAGGAAATTAAGCTATTATGGGGTTAAAAATGTTGCCCTTGAGCTTATATCTTCTTATCTTTCGGATAGGACACAGCGAGTGGTTATTAATGGAACTCAATCATGCGGGACGCCTGTGGCTCTTGGAGTACCTCAGGGATCAATTTTGGGCCCTTTTTTGTTTTTGGTATATATTAATGATCTTCCTAACCTTGTGCGAGAGAAACATGACATTGTATTATTTGCTGATGACACGTCACTCATATTTAAAGTGGATAGAAAAGAAAAGAGCTTTGATACCATTAATGAAGCGCTATCTACTGTTGTAAACTGGTTTACAGTAAATAACTTACTTTTGAACGCCAAGAAAACTAAGTGCATTAAATTTACCTTACCCAATGTTAAGCAGGTAAGCAACAGTATGATCAAAGTAAATGGTGAATCACTGGAATTTGAAGATCAGACAGTTTTTTTGGGTGTGACGTTAGACTCTAAACTACAATGGCATGCACAGGTGGCAGCATTGGCCGGCAAACTCAGCTCTGCCGCATATGCAGTGAGGCGAATCAGGCACCTGACGAACGTCGAGACGGCTAGGCTGGTATACTTCAGCTACTTCCACAGTGTCATGTCATACGGGATTTTGTTGTGGGGGAAAGCGGCAGATATTCAGACCATCTTTGTGCTACAAAAGCGAGCTGTGCGCTCCATTTATGAACTAGGTGCTCGGGTCTCCCTTAGGGAGAAATTTAAAGAGGCACACATACTTACTGTAGCCTGCCAATACATCCTGGACAATATTATGTATGTTCGTAAAAACATTCATGAATTCAAGAAGAATAGTGACGTTCACAACTTTAACACTAGGAATAAACATAAGCTGGCTGTGTCGGCCCACCGTCTCCGTAAGGTTAGTGCGTCTTTCGTTGGGAACTGTACACGTTTTTATAACAAAATTCCTAGTGATTTAACAAATTTGCCACAGCATAAATTCAAGTCTCAGGTTAAGCGCTACTTGATAAGTAAGGCGTATTATACCGTTAACGACTTCATAAATGATAAGGATGCTTTTAAGCCAGTACCTTAACGTGTTCGGTAAATCATATACATAAGTGAATGTTTACTATCATACTAATGTTTCATTTTGTCTTCATTAATTATAGATCTGACGTAAGATAGTCATTATCTTAGTTTTTTTTCGTATTACTAATATGTAGTCTTGACACTTGGAGACTATACATCTCCGAGATTATCTTTTTATTTTAATTTTTCCTATTTTCATGTATATTATGTCGACACTTAGAGTCCTTTACACCTAAGTAATTTTAATTTTGTATTCAGATTTTCTGTCCTAGTTATTTCTATTTCTATTTTTTATTTTCTTGTGATAGTTGTCATATATGTAACGGGCAAGTACGAATATAAATTCTCATAAAACTAAATATGGTCAGCATTCATAGTATTTAAATTATATTGTCTGCCTGATAGCTTGCACAGTCATGCTCACTTTAAGGTCTCTGCTTACGGTGGCGTCGTTGATCGGGTCGCCACTTTCCCGAAAGAAGGTTGAGGGAGGCGATGGCTGAGATACGCGTCATACTCGTGAACGGGTGCTGTTTGCGGAGTCCGGTCTAATCAAGCTCACTCATGGCTTAAATTCAAACAATTTTCCTGCTGTTCTTGATATGAGAAATTGAATTCGCTACATGTTTGTTTATTTATGATTATTTAATATTATGACGCATGGAGACCTTATACATCTCTGAAACATTTAGTGAAATGTATCCGTTTGTTTTCTTTTTACTCTGACAACTAGAGACCTTTACATCTCTAGCAGTATAATAATGCTAATTTTAACGTTTAACTAAAAACAATTGTATGCCCTTTTACATATATCTTTACATCTATACATTTCTCAAAATTCATTAAATTTATATAATTGTTCTGACTATTAGAGACTTCATCTCTATTTAATGTACTACATCTGTATTTATATTAAATCAAATTTATGTTTCGCTTTTAATTAATGCATGTTAGCCGTAAGATGTTATAAAACTATTATTTGAAAAAAGGAAAGTCCCGCTGAGTTTCTTGCCGGATTCTTCTCAGGCAGTGGTGTAGGGTTAGAACCGGAGGTAGTTTTTTTTTTTTTCTCTCATTCGCTATTTAGTTTAACGATTCAAAAGCGCTCGTTGCTGGGCCTAATTGAATAAAGAATATTTTGACTTTGACTTTTGACTTTGACTCTAGTGATCTCTGCAGTTAGTCTCTATGGTAATCCCGAATTTAAGAGTTTCTTAAATGTAAGCTTGTCTATTATATTCATTGATGCACCTGAATCAATAATTAAAGGTAAACTTACATGATTACGAACTTGCCACGGTATACACTGAATTTACACTTTTGGATGAACTATTTTCACATTCACTTTCACAGTCTGATTCGTTTCAGTCCTCCGAACAAGATTCTACCACATACTTAATCTTCTTCTTTTTCTTGTCGCTGTCTTTCTTAACTTTACTTTTACAACATTTAGCGAAATAAATAAATATCTTTGAGACAGCTTACACAAATCAACCTAGTCCCACGGTAAGCTCAATTAAGGCTTGTGATGTGGGTACTAGGCGACGATATACAGTATGTAAGTCTAATACGGGCGATCAATTAAACCAGGCATGGGATTCATTAGTGTAATCATGGATTACAAGATTTTTTAAAGTTACTGTTAATTATGACTCCACAGTATTTTTTTAAGATTATCGGAGCAGCAATGTAGGTACGAACATTTGTTATTGTTGATATGGCAGTTATGTCATCTGCTTTTGAAATTAGCTGTCATCGAGTGCTTAAGGCACTGGTCTCACCGCGAGCTACTAAGCTATGAGCTATGGACTATAAACACGAACAAAAGATACGCACTCCCGTCGCCCGGCGGTGATAGCTGATAGCTGGGGAGTATCGCCGTGTCTCTTTTATTTACACGGGAGTGCGTATCTTTTGTTCGTGTTTATAGCCGATAGTTCATAGCTTAGTAGCTCGCGGTGAGACCAGTGCCTTACTCGCGTATGTTGCTCTACATTGCGCGCCGAATTATTTTGTATGGAAAATTTTGTTGCTCTAATTTTAAGTAAAAGTTATTTGAATGTACTTATTATGTCGTAAACTAACACCCGTTAAGAGCTTCGCCCGTATTAGACTTACACCCTGTATATAATAGATATATACATACATGTATGACCAAGGAACAAATAATGCCCTCGCCGGGATGCGAACCCGGAACCTCCAGTGTCGTAGGCAGGGTCACTTCCAACTAGGCTACAGAGGCTGACCCCTCCCCATGAAATGTCCCTTAATTCCACACTTGTTACATTTCGTCGGGGATAGTGCAATACCGCGTAAGTCGCGTAACCAACACATGTAGATAAAGATTAGATACCAGAGAAGTATGTTTGAAATAAGAATCTTATTGACATGTGTTAGATACACGGTATTGCACTATGCCCGACGATTTGTCATTTATTTTGAGGGGTAAAGAAGCAAACACCTTTGATTCGGCCTTGACGGTGAAAGCAGGGGAGCACCCTGGCTTCAAGAGACTGCTTGTGTGCATTGAGAGCCTCAAACAGTACCTTGATAGAAGATCAAGAACAACTGAAGTACATCACGACATACAGGTTGAGCCAGGATCACCTTGAGCTCAATTAGAAAGCATGGTGGGTACAATGACAAACCAAATACCCTGAAATTTAAGGGCAGTTATAGAAAGTTGCTTTGCCACATGGAACTTCAAGTAGGTGGAACAGGAAACTGCGTACCTTTAGAAGATGTTGCTAGTTTGACTTGTTCGTCTGCATTGAATTGCATTAACTCTATGTCTATACCCAAACGATTTGATGATGCAGTTGAACAAACTATTAATCAGACAGATATAATGACGCATTTATATGACGACCCCGATTACAGAAATTACGTTGCTGGCTACATTGCAGGAAACGTCGCAAGACATAGAAAATATGCAGAGCTGCCAATGTTCGCTGCTCTCAGGCAGCCCTCACTCCAACGAACAGTGCGAACGAGTGTTCAGTATAAGTATAACCTTATTAAGACGAAAATGAAAAACCAATTGCTCACGAAACATGTGGGGCTGTATATTGGCCTCCCAAGTGATAAAAATGAACAAGGTGTTATGATGGTGAAAGGAAACACTTGTCTTCTATGAGTTCTTTATTAATGTAAAACAATTTCTTATTTAAGGAGCACATTAAATGCAACCAGTCTAAGCGCCATCTTGCAAAGGAGAGAGAGTCCACAGACCCAATATACTATACACAACTATACAAAACTATATGAGTATTAAGTACCAACCTAACATCCCTTTCCTTAAGTTTAATTAAACAATTATACAATATTAACTGACCAGTATTTAAATAAAGTTAATATCTCCATACAATATGCTATGTTAGAGTATTGTCTTAACAATGTAATATTTTATCTTTAAATTTGACAGTCTTTCCTTTTAACTGGTCTTTCTTAAATTTTTAAATGTTTTCTAAAAACTAAATTTAACATTCAGTTATGTAATGCTTTGGAGGGTTGACAACACGGCCTGATCTAGTTGTTACTTTACCAGTTGGTACTGGTACTGGAGTTCCTGTCTCCCGCCTCGCCTCTGCCACCTCAGTATTTGTTTCCTTTTGTGGTGAGCAGGATCGCATAGGAGACACTCGTGTCAAGTCACTATTTAAGATACTATAGTTATGAATGAGATGAACCCTGTTTCTTACATAAGTTACACCATTATTATTTTTTATTATATACGACCTATTGTTACCTAGTCTCTTTACAATTACAGCTTTTTCCCATGTACTATGAGGATTTTTCTTATAATATACCTGATCACCTGAATACAAAATAGACAATGGTCTAGCATTCCTATTGTAATATCTAGACATCTCTTTATTGTTTATAGTAGCAGATTTCTGATATTCATGAAATGTCACTGCTTTAGGTCTGAGTTTGCTAAGGCTTGTAGGTATTTTACTTCTTAATTTTCTAGACATCAACAATTCAGCTGGTGACAACATATGATTTTTTGCTGTGTTTCTATACTGTAACAAAGATAAGTAAGGATCGGACCCATCCTCTTTACATTTTTTCAGCATGTTTTTTATAATTTTTACTGAACTTTCAGCCTGACCGTTAGACTGTGAGTGGTAGGGAGAGGTTACAATGTGTTCTATATCCCACTCATGTAAAAATGATTTAAATTCTGATGACTGGAAAGGAGGACCCCCATCTGACACTAATGTCATGGGTATTCCATGTCTGGCAAATATTGACTTTAAGTTTATGATGACATTTTGAGCTGTACTATTATTTTTTAACATGGCTGTTTCTATATACTTTGAGTAATAATCAGTTACTACAATATAGGTCAAGTTGTCAAAATGCATGAGATCAATACCTACTCTCTGCCAAGGATATGTGCTTATCTCATGGTTCCTTAAAGGTTCTTTTTGATTACTAGGTTTGAACTTAGCACAGATGCTGCATTGTTCAACTACATTTTTTATATCAGCAGACATATTAGACCAATATATTGAATCTCTGGCTAATCTTAGACACTTACTTATCCCCTGATGCCCTTCATGCAATTTATTTAATGTATCTTTTTGCATGGACTTTGGAATAATCAAATTTGACCCTTTGAACAATAAATCCTCAATGACATGAATTTCACCCTGTATATTCCAAAAAGGTTTCACTAATGAGTTGATTTTATCTTTACTATTGGGCCAGCCTTCAAAATAATATTTTTTTAATAATTGGAGTGTTTCATCATCAGTGGTTGCCTGCAGCAATCTACTTTTGTACTCTGGACTGATTGCTAAATTTGACTCAATTAAATTTACATGATAAGATGTGTCAGATTCATTATCAGGAATGAAATGATCCTTTAAGGCTGCTCTAGACAGAGTATCAGATATATACATTTCCTTGCCAGGTATATGTACAACTTCTAAATCATACTTTTGTAAAGTTAGCATCATACGCTGCAATCTTGCCGGTACCTCATGCAATGGCTTCTTAAAAAGATAAACCAAAGGTTTGTGATCTGTGTGCACTATGACTTTACGTCCGTATATGTACTGATTAAATTTGGAACATCCAAACTGGATGGCAAAAAGTTCTTTCTCTATTTGAGCGAAATTCTGTTGAGACTTGGTTAATGTCTTGCTACTATAAGCAATTGGTTTGTTATTTTGCATAATTACTGCACCCAGCGCTGACTTGGATGAGTCTACCGACAAGACTAGAGGTAAATTGACATCATAATGCGCTAATACTGGCGTGTTACATATTACTTCTTTTAGTTGACAATATTCTTTTTCATGGTTGCTATCCCACTGCCATTGTACATCTTTTTTCAACAAAGATCTCATGAGCATGGTCTTTGCTGACAAATTATCAATAAAACAACCTACAAAGTTAACCATCCCAAGGAATCTTTGTAACTCTTTGACATTTCTAGGACTTGGCATTTGCCTAATTGCTTCTACACGTTCTGGACTCACTTTGACACCATTTCGATTAAACATATATCCCAAGAATTCAATTTCAGACACTCCAAATTTGCACTTTGACTTATTTAATTTTAAATTGACTTGTCTAGCTCTATCTAATACTTTTTTAAGCCTTTCATTATGAATTTCTGGTGTCTCCCCGTAAACTAAAAAATCATCAACAAATATGAGAACACCTTCTATGTCACCAAACAGTTCACAGATAACTCTGTAAAAAATCTCTGTTGATGCATTTATACCAAATGGCAGCCTAAGATATTTATATCTACCAAAGGGAGTCTGAAACGTGCAGAGTTCAGAACTCTCTTCATCAAGTTTCAAAGACCAAAAGCCAGAAAATGCATCTAAGTGTGAAAAACAAGTAGCACCTTTTAATTGTGATCTAATTTCATCTATGTTTTTCAATGGATAATGTTCTCTCATAATATTTTTATTTAAATTTCTAGGATCTAGACATATTCTAAGCTGACCTGCTGACTTAGCGGTGACTACTACAGAGTTGACCCACGCTGTAGGTTTTGTGACTTTTTCAATGACTTTCATGTCCTCCATGCGATCCAGCTCATTTTTCAGGTCCTTCAGAAGTGCGAATGGTACCTTTCTCGGCGGATCAATGCTTGGCACAGCATCTTCCTTTAGTTTTAGATGGCAGACGGGAGGCAGACACCCCAGACCCTGAAAACACATCATTATATTGTGTGAGCATTGGACAGTTATCTGCTTGTTCTAACCAGTAGACACGTTTGACTATACCTATATCTTTACAACTATCAAGGCCTAAAATGGTTTTACCTCTTACAGGTGTTACTGGAAATATTATTTTTTCTACTCTGTTATAGAAATGACATTCCAAATCACATTCACCAATTATTGGGATCTGATCTCTATATGCGTTAATACAAATTGAAGTTGGTTTAATATTGTTAAGTCCTAAAGTTTCATAAGTTTCTAGTGACATTAAATTGGATTCTGCCCCAGTATCTAATAGACAATTAATATCCCGACCATTGACATTGACTTTCAAGTACCATGACTCTTTCTTTTTTGTTTGTTGCTTTATGTGCCCCACAAAGAACCTCTCAGAGCAGTTAGCATTGTCATCATCGAGGTTATTTAGTTCCAGCTGTCTAATATGTTTATTTTTAAAACAAAATTTAGCATAGTGACCAAAGGAATTACATGACCTGCATTGAACGTTGGCTGCTGGACACTTGAAACGATGGACTTGCCCACAGCGTGCACATGTAGACTGCTGACCTCGCTGCGATGACCCGGATGAAGCTGGTTGACTGTGGTAGGACTGACTCGATGACTGGTATCCAGACGTTGCTTGACTTCTTGAATTAGACTGATTTCTTGACATTGACTGATTTCTTGACGTTGACTGATTTCTTGACGTTGACTGATTTCTTGATTGACTATTTGACCTTTGACGAGTGTGACTTCTGCCCCTTAGATATGATACATCTTTCAATGCATTGTTCTCCTGTACTATTCTATCAGAGTCTTGTTGAGCCGCGATGACAGCTTTTGCAAGCTCACGCATTCTGGAATAAGACAAATTGGGCTCTTGTAACAATCTCTGGCGAACATGTGACAGTTCAGAATTCATGTTTGCTATAAAAATATCTCTGATTAGCGATTCTCTGAGGTCTTTAAAGTCACAATCTTTGCTTTTATTTTCTAGATCTGTTATGAAATCGTCGATGTTTTCAGATTTCATCTGCCGCCTCGTGAAAAACATGTAACGGGACATTGTCAAATTCTTCTGTGGCTCAAAATGCTTATCAAATTTATTCTTAACTTGCTCTAATGTACCTTCATTTAAGTCTAGGTTGAAAGAATTGAATATTTCCAAACCTTTAGCACCCATTGAGTGTAACATGATTGCTATTTTCCTCTTGTCGTCGGCTTTGTCCAGTCCTGATGCCAGTAGGTATATGTCGAAACGCTGCCACCATCTTTTCCATTCTTCAACATTATTATTTGTAGTGTCCGATGAGATCATGAGCTTAGGTAAAGACGTTCCTAGCCCATTCGACTTCATGTCTAAATCTTGGACGCCGTCCGCCATTGCCGACTGTTGAGATTCCTGTGTTCTGTGACGTTTCATACATTTCAATCCACAACAGCAATGGTCAGAAAAATTGGGTCTAAAACATTGTATGACAACAGCCAACATAAAACAGCAACCACTGCTAACGAAGAAAGTGAAGAAGTAATGGAAGCATTGTATAGCAGTATTTTCGACGAAGTATAGGAATCACAAGTGATTCCAGAATCAGTGTAACTAATTATCTAATATCAAATGTCCACTACAAAATACGCAATACGCAGAAATACAAACTTGTGTCGAAGATTTTTTGAAGGCAAATCCCAGGCCAAACCCATTTCGAAATGGTAAATCAGGAGAAGTGTGGTTTAAGGCATTTCTGAAACGTCGTCTAGCTATATCAATCAGAACTTCAGAAGGAGTAACAAATGCGAGTGCCTGTGTTTCAGAATAAGATATAAGAAAGTGGTTCCATGAAATTAACGAATATTTTGAAGAAGAAAACTTAATGCAAGTCGTCCACGATCCTCGAACAGTGTTTAATGCCGACGATACAACTTCAGACGTTGACATGCCGGTTTTGACTTACTTGGACTTCTGTGCTATTGTAGGTAAACCGATTATTGAAAAATGTGAATTGGCAAGCACTGCATGTAAGCGTACAAGAGTTTGACGACAATTTCAACGCAATTTATAGGCTTTGGCGTCAATTCCATGATAAAGGAGAACGTATCAATAACAACACTTAAACGTTACCTGACAAAAACATACCACTTTGCGACCAAAATGCGGATTTAAGCTTCGAGCTCAACGGTATCCCTATAACGGTATAAGACAATACAATCCTCGATGAAACTACAGGTGAGTTATTGCAACAGAACGATAACGTTAAAGAACACCTAGAAACAAATGCAAATGTCGTCCACGAAAAAAAATGAAAACTCCAGAGAGTTGCAGATACCGACCAGTTTGACCAATACAAACAATCAGCAGCTACATGAATCTGAAATATAGCTCGTGATAAAAAGATAACTATAATTTCAATCGTTTTACTCTCCGAGTACTTGAAGGCAAAGAAGTTACCTGAACCACCAAAACGACAAGGTAAGAGACAAGTACAAAAAATTCCGTTTGCTTTGACGTCTGATAGTTACGAGTATCTGCAGTTAATTGAAGAGAAACAGTTAAAAAAGCAAAACGAACGCGCTGCAAAAGAAGAAAGGAAGCGATTACAGCAAGAGAAAAAAACACTAAAAGAAAATGTACCAAAGAAAAGATAAAAAAAAGTTGTAACGGAGAAAAACGAAGAATCTACATCTTCAATCTTCAACATTGTCATTGCCAACATTACCAAATGCAAAGTCGGGACAAGCTACAAAAAGAAAAAAACATAAGAACCGCAAAATGATGTGTTGCAATTCCTGCCTGAATCCTATCACAAGGAAGGTGTTTGAATGCAGCCAGCGTGCTAAAACATATCATCAAACATGTATTCCTATGCGGCATAGGATTCATGTTCCTGCTGACGACGATGACTCTTTCCTCTGTCATAAATGCGACAAGGAAAGCAACACCGACTCATCCGATGATGATGAATGAGGATAAATGTACACAAAGAAAATTGTTTAATAACTGTGGATCAACAGCAATATATTGAGCAGTTAGTATCAAAATTTCAGATGTATGATTGTAAAACAAAATGTACTCCAATTGAATCTAAATAAATTTAAAAAAATGTGAAGGGTGTTTACCAGATATTCCATATCAAAAATTAATTTGTAGCTTAACTCGTAATTGGCAGTATTGAGATTGACACGGCCAGACATAGCATATGCTGTAAGCTATCTTAGCCAATTTAATAACTGTTACAGTGCGGAACATTATCATCATGTTAAACGCATTTTGAGATATTTACAATTTACAAAAACTTTTTTTTTTGAGATATTGTAAAAACGGTAATGAATTGCAAGGTTTTGTAGACAGTGATTGGGCAAGTGATGCCATAGACAGAAAGTCTTATATTGGTTTGTGCTTTGGAATGCTACTTATCAAATGTACAATTTAAACAAATTTGTATGTATGTATACGTAAAATCTGAGTCGTGCATGAAAATTATTTATCGAATGCAAGATATAAATAAAAAATGATGAAACCTGCAGAAATTCTAACAAATATGGTTATTAACGAAACCAGTGATGAAGACTGATTCTAGAATTATTTGTTTAGTTAAGATAATTAAGATACTACAAAGTTGTTTTTTTATTATAAAATATAAATAAAAACGTTTGTAGAAATAACTGCTGATGAGTTTAATTTATAATTATTTAGCACCACCTTTTCACATTGACGTCATAAGCGATCCCGGTCCGCGTCAGATCGGGTGAGGTACAGGGGGCGGGGAAGCGACACGGCACAGCAGTGTGAACGCGCCAGACAGCGGTGCCATCTACGGATTTTAGGCCTAGTTACGGAATCTACGGAAATTGGTATTGAATCTACGGATTTTAAGAGTTTAGGTTACGTGGCAAAATAAATAAAATTGAACGAAGTGTCGTAAGAGTTGAAAATTTCATAATGCAACGCAACGAATCGCAACGCTTTGCTGGCTAATGGCTTTATCCTCGCGAGTTCATATTCAGAAATATTCTTGTAAGAAAGAATCGTAGGATATAATATAAGGTCATATAATATTAATGCAGAACAATACAATGGCAAGTTCAAGTAACGAAGATGAGACTCCGCCCGGAACTCCCGCGAAAGAACGGCGAGTTCATTACGATCAAAAATACGCTGTTGAGTGGGACACAAGACCAAACATCAGTTCAGTCACCAGGTCACACATCTACAACCACGCCGTCATTTCCAAGCACTTCAGCCTTCTCCTATAATAATAATAATAATGTGTTTACTTGTTTTGTATTGTTTTTGTATGTTTTATTGTATTTTATTTTTATAAACCTATTATAAATTACCTAATCTAAGATGAAGATGAAATAAAAGATAATAATAATAATAAATCATTTTATTTCGGATAACAGGATCCATAGAATACAATAAATTCACATACAATTAAAATTAATATTAAATTAAATTACAATTAAATTACATATATTACACCTTAAATTTTATTTTATATTTTAAATTTAATTAAGTTAACTTAATACCTATATGGACATTATTCCAATGCCTCGCAATGGGACAGTCCAAACTGCTATCAATAACTCTCAGAATGCCGTTGCGGCTCCCACGTACCCGGTGCATGATTGAGGCGACTCGCTTCCTGATGATGGCGTGAAAACCGTCCACCCGCGCCTCCGCGAACATGGCTGAAGCACTGCAATACCTTGGCAGCCCCAACAGCATTCTGAGCGTATTGTTATATTGCACCCTTAAGGCGCTAACTGCTCTCTGAGTATAGTCCACCCACAGGCTGCACGAATAAAACGACTGGCAGTATGCCTTAAATAACGTTATCTTTACTTCATTCGTGCAACGCGCGAACCTGCGAGCCAACATATTTCCCCGAACAGCCAGCGCCCTTCTCTCCCTCTCAATGTCTAAGTCGTCCGAGAGGCACTCCGTGACCCAATGACCCAAGTACTTAAATTTAGCGGTTCTCTTCAGGGGGACTCCATTCAGCACGACGTCAGGAAAACTCTCCACCTTAAAACCGCGCGCCTGAAATACGAGTATCTCGCTTTTAGTTGTATTGTACTTAAGCCCATGGGCCACCGCGTACCTCTCGCACTTGCCAAGCAACCTATTTATTGCACACACAGAGGGCCCCAGCAGAACCATATCATCCGCGTAGCTTATGTTGTTGACCATGTCCCCAGCCACACAACAGCCGACCCTAGTTCTGCTGAGGTCCCCTATCAAAGCATTCATGTACAGGTTAAAGAGTCGAGGAGATGCTAACCCCCCCTGTCTCACTCCACACCTCAACCTGTACTCATCCGAGAGGGCATTTGCCCACCTAACCACGTTTATTTGGTTCTTGTACCAATAGTCAAAAACACCAATGACTTCCTCAGGCACGCTCGTTTCCGTTCTTAACTTATGCCACAGAAGATCATAAGAAACCATATCAAAGGCTTTGGATAAGTCCAAGAAACAAGCGTATACCGGCGTCTTGCGATCAGTATAATACCGGACAGTATGCTTGAGACTTAAAATAGCTGTATCCGTCGATAGACCAGGCTGAAAACCAAACTGAGCATCATGCAGTTGGACGAACTTACTCAGCTGTCGATCAAGCAGACTGTCCAGTACCTTGGCAACTGTAGTAGCCAATGATATGGGTCTGTAGTTAGAACTATCCGAGTGATCACCAGTTTTATTTTTGACTATTGGTACCACCACCGTCCTCATGCAATCGTCCGGCAGATAAGAATGCCTAACACAGAGTGTGTAGAACGTTGATAATAAACGTGGCAGTTGGGGCCCGGCATGCTTAAGGTGCTCGATACTTATACTATCGTGACCCGGGGACTTCCCTTTAGTCATGTACCGAATTACTGAGGCGACCTCCTCCGCCGAAAAGCTAATAAGTGGTCCGGATGAGCATGAAGTAATTGTTTTAGCTGTAGGCAAAAGCTCATTGGATGGTTGTACTCTAAAGCTATCCTTGAACATATTAGCTATTTCGACGGGTTGACAAATACCATTGACAGTGAGAGGGGCAGATGACTTGGGGTTGAGGCTGTTAGTCTGCTTCCAGAAATTACGGAACTTCTTTTTAGCGTGCTGTTCAGCTAGAATATCCATCTTGACCTGCTCAGCGTTGTCCTGGCACCATTTCAACCTCGACTTGAATATCCGTCTACTCTCCGCCATCTGGGAATGAATGTGCCCACTTCTAGGCCTCCCATATTCAAGCCAACATTGAAAGTAATGCCGGGCCTCCTTGTGAGCCTGATCAACATGTTTACTCCAGCCCACCACTCCCCTCTTACGCTTAGGTATCTCGCAATGACTTTCCACAGCTGCACTCCTCAACGCCCCAATAATTTGCATGTACAAACGATCAATTATGGCTCTGTGTGCAATATTTGTACATAGACTACCTTCACAAACAGATAGTTCCTGCGGTATGTCAATCTCATACAACCGATCGTTGCAGAGGATGCGGTACTTTTCCGTTTGCTCGGCGTTTCTAGACCCCCAACGTACTTTGTCCCTATCCCCATTAGACGAAGTAGGGGCACCGTGGGGCCTTAACACATTTATATTGCACGATACCTGCAACGCTAAGTGATCGGACCAGGCCGTCCCGTAGTGAACCCGTACGTCGGCCACTGATTGCCTCGCTGCCTCCGTCACAAGACAGTGATCGAGCCAGCGAGCGCAGCCGTGAGCGTCACTTACAAACGTAAAAGTTTCCGAGTTAGCACCTAGCCTTACCATATCCACACATTGCCATAACTGCTCGTCGCAAAACGTTAAGAGCTCTCTGCCAAACAAACTATCAGGGTGCGCATTATAATCTCCTAACATAAAAACGGCAGACACTTGACTCTGTTCTATAATAGCACTCATCTCACTTAAACATTGAGTAAATTCTGTCAAGTTCTCCGTCGCGTTAACAGGCATATAAACAGAAAAAGCTAAAAATGATCTGTTACAAACTTTCACATGAATTGCCGCAAGACGAGTACTCGCACACCGGACTACCGACACCGTATCAAATGCACTTTTTTTCCATAAGAGCGCGACACCGCCGTACGGCCTACCCTGAATTAATCCAGCAGAAGTATCCATTGCAGACGCACCGGTATAGCCGAAGTTACTATCTATGCTACCCAAAAAAGATATATTATGTGGAAAAAGCCATGTTTCTTGCAGCGCCAAAATATCCGCTTTCTGACACAGCAATCTCACGTAGTCCACCGAGCGAGCAACCGACTTGCAATTGTAACTAATTAAGGTACAATTACTCATAATTAATGACGCTAATTCTATAATACAATACAATAATGTAATACTTCAAATTTCCGACTGTTCAATAATTTATAATTTAATTCACTACAATTCAATTCAATTCAATAATTCAATGCAATACAATACAATAATTCAATTTAATGCAATACAATAATTCAATTTTATTCAATGCAATACAATACAATAATTCAATTCAATTCAATTAACTCGATTAACTAACCAATTAACTTCTATCACACTACTTAATTTACTTTACGTTTAAAGTCTATAAAACCGTCGATAAGTCACCCCGGTGGGCCACACCGAGCTATCCAGAAACGCCGCTAGCATATGCCGCGGTACGAATACTTTGTATGCATCATATGACGTACATAAGTTCGTAGCATAAGTTCGTATACGTTATATTACTTACCCCAAAAGAAAGACTTGGTGTATGTAAGGTAAGGTTTTTAATTTAAAAATATGAATTATTTTCCTCAGCAAATTGTGCATTAAATAGCATAATGTGTTGAGAGACAAGAATTTTGTTGTTCCGATTCCAATGTTTGTTTCCACTGGTGCTGTGACTGCTGTGGATGTACGTCTATAGGAGAAGGCTGAAGGGGTAAGTAATATAACGTATACGAACTTATGCTATACAAATCATAATGTATAAATTCAGCTTGTATAAATGTATAATGCCTAACTTGTAATAAATATAACTTATAAAAGGTATAATTATTAAATGAATAATTGTAAAATGTATAATGAACGTAACATATAATATCGTTTACGATAACGATTAATTGGTATAACATTGAAATAATCTAATATACAAAACAACTATCTTACACAAAATATAAGCCCCTACGATTTTTTAATAATTAAACTATAGAATTATCATTATATTTCATTTGAATTGATTTACTATTTATCCGTTTATTAAGCCGTATCCGTGTAGGAAGCGATTTAGACCTGGGAACCGGTCGACGAAGCCCCGCGCACTGCTCTAAGGGATAAAAGGTACCTAACGAACCTATCCAGGTTAGAGTAGGGGTATGTACAAATTTGTTATTTTTTAATGCGGGGGGCTCCGCCCCCCGAGCCCCCCTCGTGGGGGGCTGCGCCCCCCCCCGTCCCCCTTTTTTGGTTCCGCAAGGGTGAGGATGCGTAAACAATTAATTAAAAGTAAGTAGGTCTTTTATTTATCCGGGAAACTACGCTCGAAACCTAACCAATCCAAGTCGGTTTTACCCTGATTTATTACTTGGATTGGTTAAGTTTTGAGGCTAGAACGGATTGAAAAGGGTAAGTAATATAACGTATAGGTTTTTATAGAACTTAACCTAACTTTTCTGGCAGTTATATTTATATCGTTATATCAGATGTTCGTATATGTTTTAACTTTTATACCTTTATATTGATATATGAAACGGAATTCGTTAATATGTACGTTAGACTAAACAACGGTATATATTATTAACGTTATATTATTTTTGTATTATACTATTTGGAAATAGATGTTTAATACATTATACCTAACGTTAGTATACGTTATGAACGTTTGTAAACTGTAATTATACTAAAAGTGCGTATATGATACGCACCCGCCTTCGACGTTCTAAAATACTGACGAAATTTTTCAGGATCACTCTCAAGCTCCTTTACGAGATAATGAAACTCGTCTTTAGCCTCGCCTCTTTCTTTCTTTTGTAAGAAGCGTAGCTAGCGCCAATAAATGCAATTGACAATATTTCTTAATTTGTAACCTGGGCTAAATCGAAAACCATTTGGATAATTATGTTTCCTGTATCCAATAAGGCAATAATTTAATTTTTTTATGCAGTATTTGCCGATATAATCGCGAAAAACTGTAATCCGGAAATGTGACGAAGATAGTCCGTACAGAGACAACAAACCAGAGACAATATTTGTTATCTATATTCATAAATATTCTGGGCTGCCATAGGTACTAGGTCGGATCAATGGTGTCAGCATATCTTTACAACAGAAAAAAATTGAACTACGAACGGCAGTCGATCTTTTAAAATCGCTTTTGGATTTTTTATTTTCACAGAGAGATTTATTTGACGACTACGAGACTAAGGCAAAAAAGAAAACTGATACAGTGATGAGAATCAGCGTGTACGAAAAAGGAAAAGGCATTACGATCGGATCAGCAGAAGAATATGTGCTCAGAGGAAAAGAGAAGTTAAAAGTTGATACATATTTGCCAGTTATAGACATGTTGTGTACAGAACTGTCGTGGCGCCTAGAAGCTTACCGGGAAATAAATAATCTGTTTGGGTTTCTAACAGATTTCTCGACAAAATCGGACGCTGAAATTAGACAGGCTTGTACAAAGTTTAAGGATCATTATTTCGAGGACATTGAGCCTGAGTTTATAGACGAAATGGTGCAGTATAAATACTTTATCTTACAATTAGACGACGCCGGAAAAAAAAATGTGCCAGCCGAGGAGTCTTACTGACAAACTGGTTATTGGTAACATGGCACAGTCAACTTTCCCGAATGTAATGACAGCTTTGCAAATATATAGAAGTCTAATGATTACAAACGCCACTGGTGAACGAAACTTTTCCAAATTGTAATTAATTACAAACTGTCTTCGTTCAACGATGTCTCAAAACCGTTTAAATTCATTGGCTATAATGGCAATTGAAAATGACGTGTTGGAAAAGATTCTGTCTTCGTTCAACGATGTCTCAAAACCGTTTAAATTCATTGGCTATAATGGCAATTGAAAATGACGTGTTGGAAAAGATTAACTTTCAGGATGTCTTGAACGATTTTGTATCAAGAAAAGTTAGAAGAGTTAATATTTAAGCTATTGTATGTTTTTTTTAATTTTAATGCATAAATAAACATTCTGTTAATTTGATTCAACATTTTTATTGAATAATATGATGATATACCCAGATTAGTAAAAAACAGCGTAGTTTTGAATTTTGTTGTGTTAACGAAAAAATTAGAAGAGGGTAGGGGGCTCCTGGATAAGCATTGCCTAGTGGACCCGACAGGCATAACCCGGCCCTGAGTGAAGCCATAACTAAGGACAAATTTATTGCTATTTCAGAAATTGCCAAAAAGAGAACACATTCAAGTAGCTCAACATGTGATGTGCCTACATTACACAAAATAGGTAACAGCATGTTACATAATTACAATGCAAAGAAGCCTACTTTAAATGACTTTTGTGTTTTTGGTATGATGCTTGACTTCGCATCAAAGACGGACAATACTGACAACTTGACATTTGAGAATTTTATTAGTTTTGCAAATAAACTAGTTACATCAGATGTAATTTCAAAAATAGAAAGTAGCACCAAGTTACAAGTTGATAGCAAACTTTGGCACTCATTGAGGCAATCACGGATTACTGCCTCCAAAATTCATGAAACAACGAGATGTACTACAAAGTCGGGGTCATTGGTGCAGGCGATTTTAGGACAATACAAAGTGCCTGAAACAAAAGCTATTAAAAGAGGAAAGAAACGGGAAGTTGAAGTAATAAAAAAACTTGAAAATGAATTAGATGTGCAAATTTGTTCAGCTGGATTCAGCTTAATAACACCCATAATAGGAGCTTCGTCCGACGGCATCACATCAGATTTTGTGGTTGAAATAAAGTGCCCTACCACAGAAAAAACTATGATTAATTATGTAAAAAACAATAAGATTTCTGAGAAATTCAAAGCACAGATACAAATGCAGATGCATGCTACCAAAAAAAGTAAAGGCTTGTTCTGTCTAGCTGATCCTAAATTTGAGACCAACCGCAAATTATACAAATATTGGATAAAATATGATGAAGATGATGCCAATGAAGTGCTTAAAGCCGCAGAAAATTTTTGGAAGGAAAATATTCTTTAACTGTTTTACAAAGTGTTAAAACTTAATCTCCACCATGCCCTGTAATAAAATAAACTCTTTTTCATCTTAATGTTGTATTATTTCAAAGTTTTATAAAATAGGTGATCATTGGACAGCTATTTTTGTAATCTACAGTCGGACACACAATGGTATATTTGAAAAATATAAGGTATTTTTTAAATTTCTTATACTAGGTACTGACAGAATCCGTTTGGCCAACTATATATATAAGCTTTTGTTGCTGACTGTGGTTTGCATAACGGTCAGCTAGTACAGTCAAAAGCAAAAGTAAGTCATCAGCTTGTGCCTTGTCACAATGGAATGAGTGGAATGGAATGATCACTTTTTTAAATGTTGGCTTAATGATCACTTACGTTATTTTGTATAATAGGACTTTGCAAATGTATTAATCCACAAGCAATCTGTACTGCATAGTTCAGACTATTAGTTAACTTATTATTAACTGTAGTATGTGGCCTTAAAAGTTTATGACTTAAGGTTGGCTCTAAATGTTTGAACCCTCTATCTGCCAATATTGTGCAGTTTGGAGGAATAACATCTATAAAGCCACATTGTTCAACCAAAGCAATATCAGCCATACGTCCACCATAACCAATGGATATAAAGTTGATAAAACCATCAGGAGTAGCACTTATTAAGATCTTTGCTGTGTTGCAACTTTTATATTGTGACCATGTTAATGATTGTTGTACTGGTTTCGAGGGCTGTTGAATTTGAATCTCAAAACAATCTATGATTGCCTGAATTCGGGCGTTATCTCTGTGAACCTTGAATGCATCTGGTAAATTTTTTTGGATGATTAATGCTGAAGGCCAATAAATGAATTGATTAAGAAATTTTGAAAGTACTGTTAGTGTTGGCAAATAGGTCTGAAATTTTGCTAAATATGTCATCGTTTTTTATTCGATAGAGGGTTATTATGACACTTAAGCTAGTTACTGAATTATTTGAACGGGCCAAGTACATGATTCTTGAAAGAACATTGCGAACGTGTGAGCTCTCCGATTGCTGAGAACGAACTGATATAAAATTGCGTCAGAATGCGTCATAGCACGTCATATAAATATGAACGGTAGCCATCACGACAGAGAGCATCATAACACGACACGACAGGCAAATGTGAACTTAGCTTAACTTTATCATGAGTCATGTTATGACCTTACCAGGTGATTGCAAAAGAATATGTGTGCCATCAATTGGTCCTAACACACAAGGAAATCTTTCAGTTTTGTAAAAGACTTCTTGTGACTTCTTGTGATATATTGTGCACAAATATATATTTAGGATATAATTTGCTTATGGCTCTTGAGATATCTGACACTATACGTCCTGTAGAAGACTTAGAAACACCATCATAGTCAGCTACTGAGACTTGCATTGTGCCCAAAGCATAAAAACGCAGTAACTGATGTAGGGGAGGAATTCCATGGTTCCTGAAAAAAACAAAGAGATTTTACTTAGCTTGTGCGTTCATACTGAGTAGGTTATTCAATATTTAAAAGTTGTCTGTTTCTACAGATAACGCCAATAATATAAAAGCTGCAGTACGACTAAACGGCTGGAAAAAAATCTCGTGTTTCGCTCATTCCCTTAACCTTGTCGTCCAAAACAGCATCGAGGAAATTAAAGCTACGCATCGAAAAGTAAACCGTATAGTGGAGCTTTTTAAACGCAGCCCTCTAGCATGCGAAAGGCTAAGAACAATGCAGCAGAAGCTAGAGAAGCCAATTTTAAAAGTCAAGCAAGATGTCGTCACCCGCTGGAACTCCACATACGACATGTTCGAGCGGGTGTTAAAAATGAAAAACAGCCTGAAGTCAACGTTAACTATACATTACTCTGACGTAGATAGCCTGACCAGTGATGATCTGGCTGTCCTTACAGGAGCAACAGACATCCTGGGGTATTTTAAAGCTGTAACGGAAGAGATGAGCTCTGAAAGGAGCATTACTATTTCGGAGATAATATAATTAATGTACATTTTCAATTATTTAAACTGACGATAAGACTCCTATTTTTATTATACCACGCAACAGATAACAACAGATAACACACGAACAGTTTTATCGCAGGCATATTTTGTTATGTAATATTGTGAGGTCAGGGACACCATCGCAGCTTCGGCGTGTTATGTCGCTGGACACACGGAAGTCGATGAAGAGAAAATAAACTTCAGTATATACAAGGTGCCCACGAGGAAAGGGAAAAATTCTAACAGTATATTCCTGAGACTAAAAGAAGCAAAAAATGTTAAATGAGTTTTGGTCAAATCTGCAAAAAAAAAATTTGTTTTTTAGTTTTTTTTTTTTGATGTTTCGAATGCCTTAATACACAAAAAAGGATTTTATTAATCAAACTATTGCAAAAAATGCACCTTAAAGTTTTTTTTTACATTTGCTAGGTAATTAAAAATATTTTTATTCATTTGATTTCTGTCAATTAAGTGTGACAAGACTAAGACAACATGGTGACAAAATTGTTTACTAAAATGCGTTTATCATAGCGTAACTGTCTAAAACTAAGGATAAATCAAATTTTCTCTTAAAATAGACTGAATCCAGAAAACGACATTTTTAACTTCAAATTTTTCCCTTTCCTCGCGGGCACCCTGTATTCAGCAGAAGCATCGGCGTTTATTTTCTTAATAAAAACGACACTTGCACATCAGATTATTTAAAATGATATAGATATAAAATGGTGACTCGCGAACACATACGATTCGGGCAGATGACATTGGGAAAAAAGAAAGACAAAATGCACAGATAAAATAATTACATGCATCGGATGACATCTGTCACTGTCACAGTAAAGCGTTTTTGTTATATACTTAAATATGTTCAATAAGCCATTACTTGTAGCGGCGTACGCTGTTCCAGGATAATCTTCGTTTGATGCCCATTCATCCCACACACGTTTACCCTTGAACACAACAGGAGGTTTCTCGCCTACGGCATTACACCCTAAGAGGACAGTTGTGTTGTCCTTTCCTGGGGATACAATAGTTCGTGTGGAGGTAAATCCTTAGGTAAATCCTTTATAGCCAAGTACTTTGACTTGGACGGGTCGTTGGAAAAATTGGTTTCATCTACGTTCCAAATGTGAGATGGTTTGTCTCTTAATCCCAATTCTCGTTCACTGTGTTTTCGAGTAAATCGAAGTACGGGTATATTACGTATGGCTACATGCGAGTTTCCGAGCATACTCCACGGGTTGTGGCTTCTTAATTGACAAATTATGCCTCTTTTTGAATGAAAGGAACCATTCTTCTTTTACACCATTTTTAAACGGATTTTGTATAAAATTTGCCGATACGTACTGGCTCACTGTCTCTAATAATTCTTGCCTGGTTAGGCCAAACCCATACTTTTCCATCACACGCAAGTTTTTAACAAAATCTTCGACTTCCCGTGACAAGAGGGCGGCTCTACCCAAAGTTTTTGATTTGAGGCCGTATTTGAGGTGGACGTAAGTCCGTATACCTAAGAACAAAAGAGATTACCTTAATGCATGTATTAGCATTATGAACAAATTATCCCTAATCTTTCGGGTTATAAGAGACCACAGTGTAAAATAATATGATGTGCTCAACGAACTTTGTATTGCTACTTGTACTTGGATTGGATTTTTGTAAGAATCTTGCGATGCGGTGAAATGTGTTGTCTGCCTAATTGTTAAAACGCGTTAGTATTCATACTGAAATTTTCAATTTCAAGTGTACAGTAGGCTTCAGAGATGAGTATACCCCCTGCTCGTAAGACTGGACTGACCGAGTCACGTGACATCAACGATGCATCACGTGACTCTGTCGCGTCGGCCGCCGCCGCTAGAATAGGTATTGTATTTAGCCATGATCATATTTTTCCAATTCTTTAGAAAAACATCAACTGGACATAACAATCAGACTTCATCCCACAAAACTTACAAAAAGAGTAAACTTTTGTTGGGGATTGAACGCACATCGCCTGCATTACAACGCGCAAGGTGCATTTCAAACCAACCTGTGTGCCACAGGTGTATCCGAGCACATATCATATCATATGATATCATTTATTAAATGCAACCATGGTATGTATTTTACAGAGGTGTTTACAGATTGTAGGTACAAACATGGACCCCACTAGGGTGTAGCATTTTTACATATAAAATAGTAGGTACAACAAAACAAAAACAACATGCACTTACAGGCTAAGTTTGGTTTCAGTAGATATTAAGACTACGAATCAAGGGTTAAGTTTATGGAAAATCAACTTAAAAACGTAAATAATGCCTACAAAAACCTTGAGCTAAAAAACGATGTCCTAGAACAAAAACTGGCCAAAATTGAGCAAGATAAAATGCGAAATATCATAGAAATATGCGGCATAACGGAGGAAAAAGATGAGGACATAAAAACAATATTGAATATAGTGGGAACAAAGCTACAGCAAAACACAAAAAACATCCTTGACGTATACCGAAAAAAGAAGGCAGCGCGGCGCGGATCTCGAACGACGCCCCTATTATGCCTCCACTACGCGTCTGCGGATGGGTCATCTGCGGTAGGTATTTGACGTCCGCGGACGCGTCCGCCCCAGATCCGTTTGTTGTCGGTTTTTGTGGCCCTTTCAAAGGGCTCAAGGGCGAGCGTCCGGCATCGCGACACACGTCCGACGCGCCGTCAGTCGGCCGCCTTCTACCGATGCGTATGCATGCGTGCGAATTCGTCGTTTAAGTTGATAAAATCGTTACGAAAAATGGCAAATAGGTATGAATCCTGAAGAAACTTTTAAGTTCATATAACTGTATCAATTAGAAAATTTACTGTGGAACCCAAATAATAAATTCCATAAAAATAAAAATCTTGTAAGTATAAAATATATACTGTATTTATTTCTTAATTGACAGTTGGTAAGTACTTAAATACTTAGTTTTAGTAATTATGTATATAAGTACCTACTTCAAGTCCAGGCCTCGCGGGTTATTCCCACCTGTTACCACTAACTTGACACCAGTGGTAACAACTGGGAATTAAAATTCCCAACTGTTACCACTAAACTAATTGGTGGTAACTACTGGGAATTCTTTTTCCCAGTAGTTACCACTAAGTTAATATTTAGTAGTCCTATTGCAATAGGATACCTAGTAGCCATAAATTTTGTTATATGTACAATGGTAACAATTTCCAGAGACTATAATTATTATAAAATGTTATACTACAAATAAAGACGAATTACACCGATTTTTTATTCAAAACAAGAATATTTCAATATTTCATTTTTCGTGTAAGTACCTAAAACCTTGTAGTAGTCATAATAATCTTAAAAAAGGAAGATAAAGAAACAAAGTTGCTCCGCGGGTAATGAGCCGAAACAGATTCGAGTTAATATTAAAATGTTGGCACTTTGAAGACACATCCAGTTTGCCTACACATAACGTGGATTGAATTATAAAAATAAGACGTTTGGTAGAGATGCTTACAGAGAGATTTAGAGATTTTAAAACTCCTGGAGAGTATATTACTGTAGACGAAACTATGCTGGCTTTCAGAGGACGCCTACAATTTATGCAATTTATGCCTGGAAAGCGTCACAAGTACGGCATAAAGCTATTCAAGGTATGCGATGATGGTTATACGTACGACCTCATAGTTTACTAAGGAAAAACATCAGGGCGACCGGCTACTTCAACCACAAATGTAGTCATGAAGCTTTGCGAGCCATCCACAATTATAAACCTGCGAGAAAAATACCGCTTACCGATGCTCACAGAACTGCAAGACTGAATTTTGCTGACCGTTACCTTATTTTGATTGGGAGAACGAAATTGTAATATGTATTTAGTATGAAAAATGTTTTAAATCTGATAGAGATGGCAGAAAAATATTACGGAGGAGTGGCGAACGCTATAATCCTAAAAATGTTTTAGATTTGAGAACCAGTGGAAGAATAACACTAGGTAAGCAAAATTTACTACACACACATTTATATATATAATTAATATATATATAATATTATATATATAATAATAATATATATAATAATTTATATTTATATTTATTTATATATATAATTTAATTTCTAATTAATAAACAATAACAGATCAATAAGTAAACACAATAACAGATAATAATTCAATATGAATTTAACAACAACTTATTCTATATTAATCTAGTTTTAAATTTGCCTCTTTATATTTATGTTAAAATACTGTAACTACATGTTTATTGTGATTTACAGGTTATTGGGGCTGGATGTCATCTATGGGCCCAGGGGAACTCGTGGAAGTCGGTGGCCGTATGAATAGCCAGCGTTACTTGGAGGTGCTACGCGATGTCATGCTGCCGCCGGTGCGAGTTGCATATCCCGAAGGTCAAATATACCTAGTTCAGGACAACAGCGCGGTGCACCGTTCACACCTCGTCACTGCTGAGTGGCTGGTATCCCAAAATGATATAACTTTTTTCTCTTAGCCGTCTAAAAGCCCTGACTTGAACCCAATCGGAAACCTATGGGGTCAAATGGTTCTGAATTGGGACTCCAGTGAAGTCAAACCAAAGCGACAATTACACGAAGAGGTCAACAGAACATGGGAGTTAATGAGGATCAGTAATATTTGTTCGAATATGGTCATGCATGTCAGAGATGACTTCACGCCATACATCCAGCTCTCGCGCAACATCATCATCATCACTGCGACTACGTCACACCACGTTACAGTTACGTAGATCGATACACCGCCGCGTATCAGTGATTGTGCAAGCATTCAAATCAATAAAAGCAGATCGCAGCCTCCCGCGCAGTCAATCTTTAATCCTAAATCGGTTAGGACACTTAGTTAAGTTACTTATATTGTAATTTTGCACCGATTAAACTCTAATTCTGTAGTACAGGCTTCTAATCATTTACCTCCGCTGTTGCCACTCCTATCCTATATAATTTGCACATGCGAAGCCGGCTACAACAAATCAAGAACAATGACGGTCACCCTCTTAAATATTAGTATTTAATCCGCATAGTTCTAATTCTATAACTCCAATAATATTGATTTAAACTTTCACGATTATCACTCATATTTTAAAGACATGCCCGAAACGTCAGGATATAATTAAACGTAAGTTTACGCGATTAAGACCCTATAACTCCAATTCTAATATTTGTTACATTATTATAGTGGATGTTGATATTATTCTTACAGTGTGTGTTTTATTTATATGCGTTCCTTTTTTCGGAGTGGAAAAATTTTGTAATAGTACATTGGCAATATCTCCAATAACTTGGATATGTGGACCGAAACTACCCCAGATGAGATTTATAGGTATATATTTGCCATTTTGATACTCATGGCAATTTCGCCACGTGGGCGAGTCCGAGATTACTGGAATAGGGGGATTCTAGGCATGCCGGAATTTCGGTCGCTCATGCCTAGGAACCGTTATGAAATGTTGTCTAGGTTCATTCACTTTGTGGATAATAGACCGATACCGCACGATGTCCGCTCTTACGAACGCAAAATTGCAAAAATTGTTCCAATCTTGGAGCTTTGCAATAGAAAGTTCAAAGAACTTTATGTCCCGGAGCGAGAACTAAGCTTGGACGAATCGCTGCTCCTGTGGAAGGGACACCTTTTATTTATGGGTGCAGTGCATTCGCACCAAAGCTGCTCGTTTCGGAATAAAGTCCTATGAACTTTGTGAGTCGACGAGCGGATACCCGCTGACCTGCGTGATATATGCAGGCAAAAATTCTTCAAGAAGAACCATTGCACGGTTTCTCGGCAGCAACCGCCAAGGTCGTGCTAAAACTCACTGAAGGCTTCTTAGATGTAGGACATGCCCTTTTCATGGACAACTTTTACAACCAGATTGCACTGACGCGGTACCTAAAACAGCGGCACACTGACGTCGTGGGCACTTTTAATAGGCGGAGGCAAAACTTGCCTCCGATAATCAAAGATGGCAACGAACGGCAGATGCGTGCTGGCCAAATGGTAAGTTGCCATTCAACGTGCCGTAATATAAACTTGCTATGGGCAGGGTACGGTGATGGGGTCTCGGGCTGGGCAGCTACAGGATAAGCCCGTCTCCGTTGCCTGCTACAACAAATACATGGGTGGCGTTGATCTTAAAGATCAGAAGCTATCCATGTATTTGTTGGAGCGGAAACGGGGACTCCAATGGTATTGTGGCCTACCACATCTACACATCACACGCAAAATTAAATAAATTAAATGCGCGTACAACCTTCTCTGCCTGGACACTGTGGACAGCTGACCGAGAGAATTGGCAACGCCGCGCGCGAGCTTGCAACGTATCGCCGCCCGCGATGCCGCCGCTCTCGCTCGCGCCGCGCCCTTCGCCAGTGTTACCTACGTCACGGGATTGATCGCACGCGCATCGATAATATAAACAAACAAGTGCTAACAATTATTCGTAAATCTAACTTAAAGACTAACCATTAACTCTTACGGTGTGGTGCATGAACTAACAGTCGGTAGTGTTGTGTGACTTGCGTGTGTTTGTGATTTGTGTCAACTAATTATTAACCAAACGGCGAACTTAACAAACCGCTTTTATTGTACCTAAGTAATTGACATTACATTTGCTAAATTAAGTGTGCGGATTATTATTTACTATCCACGTAGGTTTAACACCCACAGCATATTAAAGTATTCAGGAGGCTGGTTAACACTAGCATCCTGAATCCTTGTATAATATATACCAAAAGCCCGATGCTACGAGTCCTGACCCATAGGGAATTCCGTTCTCAATTGGCGGAAACCCTATGCCACTGCTATCGGAGGCTGATAATGCCGAGGGCCATAATGGGATTACCGCTGCTGGAAACCCGCCTTAACTCCTCGCTGCGCCATTTTCCGGCGTTTACCGGGGAAAAAAATAATCGCCACACCGAAAAGACGTTGCGTGCGATGTTCCGCCAAAAGCGTAGGTACCTACGAAAAGTTGTGAAAACCGTGTGTGCGGATTGCGATGTCGGCCTGTGCATTGGTAAGTGTTGGTTAGAATACCACACATTACCGCACTTGAAATAAAAAAGTATGATAATTTATGGTAAAATGTGAGTTAGTATGTTAATTGTAAATATATAATTTAACTTTTTTTGATATTTCTATTTACCCCTAGGTATATCAATTTATTTTGAATTACATATATTAGAAATTATTAGTAGGTGGATGACAGATGCAAATTGCCTCATAGTAATGTCAAAATTTGGTATAACTATAAGGGAATAACATTGGTTTTGCAATCATCGTCCACCCATTACGCATTTTGTTGCAGTGTTGTCGGTAGAAAATTCGAATTCCAAGGCCTGCAAAACATCTTAAGGTGCGTTCAGACCAAAGGAGCATTCGCTGTTCTATCCCCTGCTCTACGAAATCAAATAATCACGTTTTGTGTAACGATCGAATTTCGTAGAGTGAGAGGTTAGAATAGCGAATGTTCGCTTGGTCTGAATCTGAATGCACCTTTAGATAGTGTACTGACTCGGGAAACAGAATATAGATTAGATTAGATAATTTATTTTCATAATATAAGATTAATTTATCTACCTCCATATCATAAGTTTCCTACAATATGTTTGTAAGCGACGAACTAATGAGCTACATTAAGATTGATGTATCTGTGATAACTATGTAATATTTATATTAAAGTATCGGATATCGGCTATTTAATTACGTTCAAATTTGGAACATCCAACTAAATAGCAATTCTCATATTTGTTTGCGATTATCGACTCAGTCGATTTGTAATTTTAAATTCATAATCTATATACATTTTTTATAAATTTCAAATACTACAATCGATTTAGGATCCGAAATATAATCAAGATTGTCTATGAAAAAAAAACTAAATGCAAATTTCAGCTAATTTGTTATTTTTGTGATTTTTGTTTGGCGTTGTTGTTTGCTGTTAAATATTAATTGTGAAAGATCTACCAATTTAAATAAATAAAAAAATAAGTAGCGACCAGGAGGAGGACGATATCGAAATGGGCGAGACTCCTCCTGACATTCGGGATGCCGCAACGGCCGTAAGCGACAATTTGCTGCCAGAGAAGTCTCGAAAACAGTATGAAAAGATATATAAAGAATTCATGGATTGGAAAGCAAAAAAAAAAACAACAAATATATCCGAAAACGTACTATTGGTATATTTTGAGCATTTGTCTATCAAATATAAGCCCGTTTCCTTATGGACATTCTATTCCATGCTAAAAAGTATGTTGATTATTAAACATCAAACAGATATTTCGAAATACGGCAAATTAATCACATTCTTAAAACGCAAATCCGAAGGATATGCAGGAAAAAAGTGTAAGACATTTTTACCTCAACATATTGAGACATTCCTGAGCGAAGCACCAGATAAACTGTACCTTCCGCAAAAAGTGAGTTATTTTTATTTATTTACTAAACATCACATTATTATACAAGCTTTAAATAACACTTTGAATATAGGTAGATTTTCGCATATGAATTTCTGTTGAACTAACTTATTTACTGCTTTTGTCATTGTTACAGGTTGTTTTAATATTCGGAGCAATGGGAGCATGTCGCAGGCAGGAATTCTATAATATGATGTATGATGATGTCAAGATATTTGATGATACTATATTAGTAACCGTGCGGAACACGAAGAATAAGACCGACCGCACATTCACAATAACGGGAAGCTATATAGATATCTGCAAAAAATACATACAATTACGACCTCCTTCGTGTCAATTGCCAAATTTTTTTACACAATATATTGGAGGCAAATGTGTAAGCCAGAAAGTTGGTATAAATAAATTTGGTTCTGTAGGGAAAGTTATCGCAACATACTTAAACCTTGAAAATCCAGGTTCTTCTTATACAGGCCACTGCTTCAGGCGGACATCAGCAACATTAGTTATTGATGGGGGGGAGGAGACATAACTACACTCAAGAGGCACGGTGGATGGAAGTCCACCACCGTGGCAGAAGGGTACATCGATAACTCTGTTCAATCCAAGGTTGACATATCTAATAAAATACTAAATACAATACAGAAAAAAGAGGTAATTAATATTACAATGCCTAACACCACCCCAGCAAATGAAAACTCTGTCACAGCAGAAAAAGTACAGTTTCAACACAGCACAATTCAAAATGTAGTAAATAACTATTATTATAATAAATAAAATATATTTTTGTTAAAACTAGTGTTTTATTAATTTAATACTCAAGTTTCTACTTCAAATAAAGGCCATATATGTACAGTCGACAACACAGCTGCGAATACAAAGTGCCAGAAATATGTATACACACCTTTATGTCCAGGCAATAAAGTTCTGTTTACATATTTTTGGCACTTTGCCTGTATTCACAGGTGAGTTGTTGACTGTACATATTGTAGGAAACATGATATGGATGTAGATAAAGTTATGTATGTGACTGTACATAATTAGGCATTAAATACTCGTGTGATCTTATTATGAAACGAGCCGTAGGCGAGTAGCGAGAGAGAAACCACACTCGTGTTTAATGCCTCTTATTATGCGCCAGCCACATAAATAACTATTAAAAGATCTTAATATTAAAATACTTCACACGAAAAATAAGTGAAATACGTCTACAAAAAGTAAGAAAAAACATCAACCTGTAGTTAACAACTCTAAAACCCCAGCGACATCATATGATGTCAGTGCTCATTTGCAGAAAACCTCAGGCTCAGGTGCTTTTCGCAGTTCAAACGCAGGGGCTCGAAAGGTTAAATAAAAAAAAGTTGTGGAGACACATGAATAGATGGCGTTGCAAGCAAAAATCTTGACTGATAACTCTATACACTATTCAATATACTCTATGCCCAGCCCCAGGTTGTCAGTAATTGACAAGTTGGATGAGTTTACATTTGCTGTGATTAGACGGACAGTTCATCTATTTTCCCGCAACGAGCCACCTACTATACAGAAGCTATGGCTTTTTATATGTATCGGGAACCCTAATGACAGCCGAGCTAAGAGGCATCTACGCAGTAGTAGAAAACGAATGGAGAGTTCTAAGCTTGCGTCCATGCATAGGATGCATACCCCATAGAAATAACTTCCTTCGTAAGAATGTAAACCCTTCACATAACAAGACAAGAGTGAATCGTTTTATGTCTAACACGGGAATGAATTGATGAACACTGCAGTAGTGACCTTTTATACTGTCAGGCCACCAGCCACCTGTTCATAGGTTGGTATCATCTACCTGCAAACTTGCATGGACCAAGCAAAGACCACTCCAAGCAAAACATTGCTTATCGTTTTCTAGATTTAGTAACTCATATCTCCGACACGGCCATACTGACAAGACAAGCGTCCTCGCTTGTATCTGAAACAAACACGTACATCAGTAATCTTTGTCACCACTCGGTTACTCCTGACCAAATTATCTGTCTACGTAAAATCAACTCAACTCAAGGAAAATAATTTTATTCTTTGCAACTGAATTTAGGATCACTAAAAGTCAATTCATTACCCCCAATTTAAATGCAAGACCAGACAAGTACCACCTGGCTTTCATAGCCACCTTTTACGTAAAACACATGACGGCAAACGTTCGGAAGCAGGTCTCTCATTCGTGGCCTATTGGTTATCACATAACCACACACTACGCGCATCCCCAAGGGATCGCCGAGTCAACCCTGACTCTACGGTCTCTACAAGACCCGACCTCCGCCAGAGCTTATCGCGCACCGCGTACCCACGGACTACTCAAAGGTAGACACCGACTTCTAACGGGCTACGGCTACGATCAAGCCTCTGGTACGGTCGACCAACCGAACTGAGAACCTCATCCTTCATGCCACAACAATCTTCATCTACTTCACGTGGTACTTGGCTTTCTAGCATTTTAATTAACAACAAAATGTTATCTGTATTCAATCATTTATGAACTTCAATTTGTTAGACAATTTTGATAGTGCCACCAGCTTAGTTTCAGTTACCAGTAAAATCAAAATTAAGGAAACACAAGTCACGTTTATGTCTATCGGAA
Source organism: Thaumatotibia leucotreta (assembly GCA_025490895.1). NCBI lineage: Eukaryota > Metazoa > Arthropoda > Insecta > Lepidoptera > Tortricidae > Thaumatotibia > Thaumatotibia leucotreta. The sequence goes on along the minus strand of JALPQI010000729.1, from coordinate 124,682 downwards.
ACTCACATTGTGACATAGTCACCTCATCCCGTTTAACAACAATAACTTATTTTGTGGCATTACCAAAATGATCTCAATTAATGAATGATTCAAATTAGTCAACCTCTCGACTCAAACAAAAACGTAAATTACTCAACCAGGTTACATCATAACCATCCGATCGGATTGTTAGGATCCAATAACCTATCAGAAGTTAACCATCTCAGCCGCGTAAGTGCTACTCCTCGCAAAGAGTATACTGCACATAAAAAGCAGTCCACGTGCACCTTTTACATGCTCCGGAACTTCCGATGCGATTATTCGATCACGCTCAATCCCTCGGACTTGCTCTCGGTCCATTGAAAGCTCACATGACTGATGATTAGAACTCATTAAATTTAAAAATTACACTTTCCGCATTTAAAGTAGTTAATAGATGATTTTAATGCCGCAATTCAGAATCATATTTTCTTAAGGTACTCGTTTAATCAACCCGGGGAATTAAAATCAACTTCATTAACATTCGAAATAGACTAGTCAGTCTAACTATGTACTTACTACTTTACTAGCCAGTAACAGATATAGTTCTACAATAGTCAAATGAAACACTTCAACAAACCAACAAATGGGTTACAGTACTCTAAAGTTGGTCTACCTCCATCCGGTAACCAAAACCACAGTTGCTTCCATCCAGCAACAACAAAATTGTTCTACCTCCATCCGGTAACCAAACCAAAAACACATCGACCGATTACACCATCAAACCAAACGCATGCCACCCACAATCGTGGCCGCACGGAGACGGAAAAATAGATCCGATTTTACACCTACGATTACGAATGATAAAATGGTGTATGCAGTCTGAGAAACGTAACCAAATTGAATGTAAAAAGTTTCATTATACGATTGCAAACTAAATGACCAATTCCAATAATTATAATCCACAACTTTAATTAAACTAAAGTAGTCAAATTGCAACTATGGACAGCCCAAATAATAAGAAATGACTATCACCACCAACATCATAACCGTCATCATGATCATCATCATGATCACCATCATGACCACCATCATGACCACCATCATGACCATCATCATGGCCATCATCATGACCTTCACCATGACCTTCATCATGACCTTCATCATGACCTTCATCATGACCTTCATCATGACCTTCATCATGACCTTCATCATGACCTTCATCATGACCTTCATCATCATCATCGGCATTTTCAATTTGATAAACTCAAAAGGATAAGCCCTCGATGACTACTACAACATTAGTTTCACTAATTAGCCCAGGGCTCAAATAGCCCAACAAAATGTGAACTTCTCACCGGATCAACAACGCTGTCTGTTGTAATGGTGTGGACACACCACGCGTTGCACCACGTGTTCAAGGAAGGCAGCAGCGACACCAGTCTTCATCACGATAGGCAGCAGCGGACACCAGTCTTCATCACGATAGGCAGCAGCGACACCAGTCTTCCTCTGCCACGCCGTCGGGACGTGATGACAGCAACAGCCATGATGCCGGCAGGTTGCTCTGGTTGGCCATGTTGAACTGAAAATATCAAATTGTACGGTATCAGTTTCATCACAGAAATAATTTTGCACGCGGGCTCAGCCCGATGAGGTTGGGCTCTAACGAGACTAGAAAGTCAAGTTTAGGGTATTGGCATCTAGTACATTTTGTCATTAAAATAATGACGGACTTCACTTTAACTACAAACAAGTTAATCTCGCAAATAATAAAACGTTTTGAGGACACAAAAACTTCACGCTACAAACAAAATGTAAAACCGTTAATTTTTAAATGACTACTTTGAATTTTGCATTAAAACAATTGGAACGAAACCTGTCCTTTGATTTTCGTTGCTCCAAAACTCGGGTCTTTGGCAGCTTTTCTCTTATTTTCTTGTACACCTTGCAATAAATTGTCATCACCACAGCATAGTCATCATGGACGAAACCGCTGACCACTCTTACAGTGATCTTGAGGTTGAACATCTGTAACGATAATTTCACACGCATAGAAAACTTTTAACAAAAGACATGGATTGAAAATGTTCGAAACGATAAAGAAATAATCTTTGGCACACTACAAAACAAAACAAAGGGCTACCTGCCCATATTTCAGAACTGCTAGCGTTTTCAATACTAAGAAAGTAACCAGTATAGGCCATGATATCATTTGAAATTACTAAAATTACTGTAAATTTTAGGTCAAGTGGGTAGGGCACATACCCACACGTATCGTTACAACAGAAATCACAAAAAGGAACAACTCCAGATAACTGCTTTGTAACAATCACGTAACTTTACTGCAAAAATTGTGAACAATCATTACCTTACCAACTGTTGTCGATTTTAAACCTTACCGTTTACATTGTGTTACGTTACCAGTACGCTTAGCACTCGTTGTGGGGCAAGTCTGGATCCTTTATCCCACTTGCTGATATCGGGAACCCTAATGACAGCCGAGCTAAGAGGCATCTACGCAGTAGTAGAAAACGAATGGAGAGTTCTAAGCTTGCGTCCATGCATAGGATGCATACCCCATAGAAATAACTTCCTTCGTAAGAATGTAAACCCTTCACATAACAAGACAAGAGTGAATCGTTTTATGTCTAACACGGGAATGAATTGATGAACACTGCAGTAGTGACCTTTTATACTGTCAGGCCACCAGCCACCTGTTCATAGGTTGGTATCATCTACCTGCAAACTTGCATGGACCAAGCAAAGACCACTCCAAGCAAAACATTGCTTATCGTTTTCTAGATTTAGTAACTCATATCTCCGACATATGTATTATGAAATCTTGACCATTCATTAAATTCAAATTCAAATTATTTTGACAAGTTCGTTTACTCTTACATTACTCTTATAAGATATATTTTTCTAAAAATAACAATCATAAGAAATCGGTATTTTGTCTAAAAAATACAAACAGGATATTGCCTTCTAAAACCAAAGCATGAACATTTATTACAAGATAATAATTTAATTTTCTGTTTTTGGTCTCAAGGTGTTGGATGCTGACCCGGACCTACCATATATATCTGCATCTTCCTTGCGACGGGTACTTAAGCACCTTCATTTCAAATATGCAAGTCGCAAACGCCAGAGCTGCCTTATTGACCGAGCCGATATAATATTGTGGAGGAAACGATATTTGATAAAGATAAAGGAATATCGCAGAGAGGGAAGACCTATATATTACCAAGTGTTAACGCCTGGTAACACTGGCACCGGCGTTGACCAATCCAGACGACCGTCGATAGCGAATCAGTGGGCTCCGTGAGCGCGACAACAGCGCCCAGGTTGCGCGCATACGACACCAGACGCAGCGGTGCACCGAGACTGCAAATGCTCTTTCCTTCTAACCACTGAAGCCGCCGTACGTGTCCTAGACTAAAAATAAGAACCTCTACTTACCGATTGTACCTTATCGATAATTAAAATGGTAAACTATTGCAACCAGTAGTTTTACTTAGAGGCGCTAACATAATTGGCGACCGTGACAGGACACGAGCGGCAGGTTATTTATCAAATTGCAGGGCCTGACTTTCGGCCATATTGGAGCGTCGTGGGCTTGGAGCCGACGACGTCGCAAGCCGGAGCCAACCACCGCCAGCCTTCGCCGCCAGCCCTGTAACGCGTACCCGAAGAGGACTGCTGAGAGACGGCTGCGGCGAAGACCAGGGAGCCTTGGGATTGGGACGGACGATCCTCGGCGTCTGGTAACACGACGCGACCGCGTGGCGCGCGGCGAGACAAGGCGAGTGCCCTGATACCTAAAGTGCCCATCCGTACCCACTTTTAAACCTAAGTCAAGTCCCTTCTTTCTTATTCTAACTCAAATTCTCAATTTCAATATTCTGACTACAAACTTGACTACAATTTAAACTAAACATACCTACTGCAGTTCATTGAACTTTGACCCTTACGTAACTAAACTCGACAAATTACTTTATCTTAAATAACCTTGAATCCCAACTAAATTGTCTTTAAACTGAGTGCCTACTGTGATTTATGGCATCTATTTGTGTTTTTACCTACAGGACAGTTTCTTATCAGCTTGTTTTTAGTGATCTTTAAATACCTAACCTCTCAGTGCACGTTGTGTGAGTTAACTTAAATACCGCTTCAGTACCTATCTATTTAGGCTTTCTTAATTAAGTAAGGCAATGCAGTGAAAACCTGTGCATTCCTTTAAAAATATAACAATAAATACCTAAAGCATTAATTTAAAACCTGACTGAAGCGGCTTGTTTGTGCCTTTGTTATCGCCACCTTGCCTACGCATTTACGCTTAATTCATTTGCACTTAAAAACCCTTGTTTGCTGACATAAGCAATTTCATTCAACTTCACGCCACCCTTGCTTGCGCTTTGGTTCTTGCTCGTATATGCAATCTTTCTCTTGCGCGATGTGCTTAGCGTGCCACGTGTGACCACGTGGCTGCACACCGGGCCAACTCGGATTGTTCGGGAAACTGTAACACCCAATGCAGAAACTTCACTACAACCTATCAAAGTAGGCCAACTGTTTGCCAGAGATAGCGTACCTGGGGCCTATTTCTCGTACATTACAAGCCTTGTATTACAAGTGTGTATCCATGGCAACGCTGTTAAATCGATATTTTTCACAAGTTCTCGTTTCACGCAGCTATATAAATTATTACAAGAGTGGGGATACCAGAGATTTTACAAGTGTCATATTTGAAAAAAATAACTAAACGTCATGTACTAGTAGGCATTGAACAGTCATTTTGTTTCTCGAAGGTTGTATTATACACTTGTAGCTTGTGACTTGTCACAAAATAATGAAGAGTCTCGTTCGACTGCTAATTTGCGTTTATTTTAAGAATTGATTAATGTTAAAATGAAAATAATATATTTTTAAGGTCTCAAATGTGTAAGTTTTAAACGCACTTCGTTAAAATCAGTAATATAATTTAATATTATATTATTTTGAGAAAAACAAAAAGTACACTGATTACTATGAATATATTTTAAATATTAGATGTCATATACCAAAGAAAAAATAATGAAATTTTCCAACGCCGGACGCACACAGAAACAGATTGCAAATACCCGAGAAAGAAGAATAGGCATTATTGTATGGGCCGTGTCCCATGAATGTATACCTACCTACGGTTGAGATATACCTCGTTTTAAAGCTCTTAATTAGGACATTATTTCATTGTATGGCACCAACACCCAATGGCATGCAGGGTTCATACTATTTAAAAAAAAAGTGTTATAAGTTTATTATTGTTTTCACGAATTTTGGTTCCGCTACTCGACGATAGATTGTGCTGCCAAAAATAGCTATTGAAGAAATGACATGGAGAAATATGACAAGCCGATGAAACAAGGCCTTTTTTAAAATAAAAAAGCAAACTTGACATCAACATGACATATATTATGACGTGAAACAATCATTATTTGTCAAACAAAACCATGTAAAATATAAAAATTATAAATTATATGAAAATGAATATGTGTCTGAACATCAAGATTATATGATTTACATCCTTACGGTGAGTACATTTATACATATCTCAGTATATTTAGTATAAATGAATCGGTATTATTAATTATTGTCGCCTGCCTCTCCTATTACTAGTAAATGCCCATAATCGCCACGCTGGGCAAGTGGGTTGACGATCGCAGTAGTGTGTCCACTATAATGATGGTGCTGCCCATCATCATCATCATCATCAGCCTATGATAGTCCACTGCTGGACGTAGGCCTCTCCTATTAATTATGCGTATAAACGCATTAGGAAGAAAATACCTATAATCGCCATGCTGGGCAAGCGGATGGGAGTCATCAATCTTCGATAAATAAATGGTCGGTGACACTTTAATCCCTTAGCCGACTCATACGACACCCACGGGAAGAGTTGGGTGGTGACAAAGTATTCTTATTGTCATCATCGGCATCACACACGCTTGGGGCATTTTATTAAAAAATACTTTTACAGATATCAGTGTAGCCATGTATTTACGTAATATTAGTAATTCAAAATGCTGTCATAATACAGCAGAATAAAATAACGAGCACGATGTACTACATAACTGCTCGTATGATTAAAACATATCACGTGAAATACCTTAGGGCGTCGTGCTCACTGCCAATAGGGTAATTCTAGATAACTAAGTAATCGTTTACATGATTGTAAAGTAAGTGTAAGTCATAGTAATGCTATCAAATAGGATGGATATCAGAGTAAGTAGCTACATATTCCAGGATTTTTATATAATAGTGATGAAAATGTAGTTGGTTGGTAGGACCTCGACATCTAACATCTTGACTTTTTTATTATTACGGTGGCAAATAAGCATACAAGCCTTCTGATGGCAAGCAGCTGCTGTAGCCAGAGGTGTCACAAGCGTATCGACGAGGATGACAAATGGGACAGAAGATACGACGATTCCTCCATCGCCGACGCAGTGCATCCTCATCATGGAGTTCTGACTGCTTGAATCATCAACTAGACAACACAATGACTCTAGTTCAATTTGGCTGTGGTTTCTGTAAAGTATATTATTTAGTTTAGTAATACTCATTAGAATGTAAAGGAAGGGGTAAAGGCAGTCAAAACCAGTGTTATAATTTTGTTATCATATTGATAGGAAGGTCTTTTAAAAAGTAAAGAACTTCATATGTAAAATAATACACATAGTTACTTAGGACCTAATGTTGTCTGCCAGTTTGTCTTTCCAGCTATGAAAAGCTTTGATCAGATTTTTTTGATAGCCTTAAGAAAAGAAGGAAGGTATGTGATCCCTCATTTAGTACCTGTGTATGTATGGTATGCTATTTAGGTTTATGCTTATAAATGCCTTAGGTTTTCTATATGAATAGGATTGTTCTATGGCACCATGCCCGAATAATTATCTAAATATTCCCGATTAATTATCAATCTAATTATCTAATTAATTATAGGAAATAAGATTGTGAGCTATTATTATGCTACATAAGATAGTTCAGACTTCACACTCCACAATGGTGAGAAGTATCTAATAACGGCATCCTGTTAAAATATTTAAAATAAGTAGTAGTCGTTTATAAATACAAAATGTCCAATGCCAGTGAATAGGTTCTAAGATTTTATTGGCATCGTGACCTCCTTTGATTCTCATCATCATCGTCAGGCTATCACAAATCCATTGCTGCACGTAGGCCTCTCCCATTAGCGTATTGACGCATTAGGAGGTAAATACCCATAATCGCCACGCTGGGCAAGCGGATTGGCGATCGCATTAATGTGTCCACTATGATGACGCTGCTGTCCATCATCAATCTTCTATCAATGAATGGTCCGTGACACTTCAATCCGTTAGTCGGCTCTTACGATACCCACGGAAAGAGTTGGGGTGGTGACAAATTTATTCTTATTGCCATCATCACATGGCAACCGTAACCACATCGCGAATTCGATTCGATACTAGTACATAAAATACTTCTGAAAGGACTAATTTATTAAGTTTTCTAATCTCAATAATATTATAAGTGATTTGTAACCTACCTAGGCCGATGTGTAAAATAAATAAATTAATATCTTGGGGCATCTTACACAAATCGACTTAATGTAACGGAATAATGTCTTATTTATGTCAGGTTCATTATGCATCCCCATGTTCTTGTACTCGAAAATAATACCTACTAAAACATAAACTACATTATGAATGACTGAAGTCTAATGTTTTTCAAGTGATTTTATTGTAGATGGCAAGTATGTGTGTAGGTATACGTATGTATATGTGTCATCATCATCATCATCAGCCTATGATAGTCCACTGCTGGATAGGCCTATGATAGGCCTCTCCTATTAACTATGCGTATAAACGCATTAAAGCCAAATGCCCATAGTTGCCACGCTGGGCAAGCGGATTGGCGATCGCAGGAATGTGTCCACTATGATGAACACTTCAATCCCTTAGTCGACTCTTACGACACCCACAGGAGGAGTTGGGGTGGTGACAAATGTATTCTTATTGCCGTCACCACACGGCCAATGTATGTGTTGTTCTAGGCAATATTACTAGGTATTACAGAGTAGAATATTGCTACACATAAATCCAACACCATTTAATTTATGATAGATATAGTATGAATTTTCAATTTAAGTTATTAAACCAAAAACGAAGTAGAAGTACCAATTTATGGTCAATAATGCATCATCATTTTCTTGAGCGTTGTAGGCACATTTGCCGTAAACCCGAAACCTTCTGTAATTTTAGTAGTCCTAATATGCTAAGCAGTGGAACATGAAAAACAAAGACCGTATTCGCTTGGTACTAGATAGGTATGATTTTATGCCATCAATGTCATACATCCGTCCTTTTCCCAGTTCTAAAAATACATACCTATGCATATATTATGTTATAGTACCTATGTGCCGGTCCGTCCGTCTGTCCTTACCGAGGCGGTTTCTAATTAATTTAAAAGGACTCGTGAACGAAATATCGTTCTTTGAATGTATCTTAATTCTTTTGAAATCTCTTATAAACTTCCCCATTTCCAATAATACAAGAATTTACATGTAACCTATACATATATTCATAGGTACTTACTTGAACAAAGTTACTAGATTTTGATTATTTTTATGATGAGTCATTTGAGTAATTTCGCTGTGATTATTATACTACTTATCACGCATCTTCTACAATGACCATAATGACAATGTATTTATGTTTCAATTATTGCAATGGTAAAGGGCATTTACCATTTAAAATGCCGATCAATTTGTATAATTTTATATTATAAAATTAAACCCAAGTATAGTCTAGTTAGTATATGTATATGTATAAATCAACCTAGTCTTAAGTTACTAAGATATTATTTACTTTTTACATGCACATCGAAGAGCAAATGCAGTTAATCAGTCAACAATGGTGAACTACATTCAAGGCAAGATGAGATAGATATGAAAAGGACAGTGGAATACTTGGTCAAGAACTTTAATTATGATGAAGAATAGCTCCTCCAAGAAAGGTAGTATACATCCTTGGTGTTGAAAAATTGCTAAACGGTGTCCGTGCTTAAATTAGCCTTGAATATAAGATTCTATTAAATAGTATGTACTCGTAAGTAATGTAAACAAAAATGTACTATATAATGCATCAATCTGTGTGTTCTATAAATATGCATTAAGGCAACTTGCCTTTTTTAATCTAAATATTTCGTTAAGGTACCTATCTTACGAAAGTATAACCACAGGTAAACGTGAGTACCTACGAAGAATAGTGTAAAATAGTCTTCATACCTACTGCGTAAAATAGTCAAAATATAAATGAACGTCATAAAGCATTTCATACACAAATCTACCGAGTTTCACGGTAAGCTCCATTAAGGCTTGGGTTTTGTGTACTAATTAAAGGAGGATATGTATATTTGGTATATATGTATTAGATACTTAAATACGTAGAAAAGAACCATGACTGAGGAACCAATATTTTTGTAATAAATACTACTTACGCGAAGAGATGCACCCTCCGAGATTTGAACCTCGCTTCGCAAGCAGGGTGACTACTGACTATCGATTAAATTATGGAGGCCGTCATGTAATGTCTACAACAAAAGTATACAAGTGCTATCTTTTACCATGGATAAATAAACGATCGTTTCACATTTAATTTTATTACAAAGGAAACCATTATCGTTTCGCGCATATTTTTAGTTTTATCTTTGAAAATCGTAATAGAAAAGAGATCTCTATATTGTGTACGGGTATAAATAAATAATTTTATTTTTCTTCAATTCATTTCTGTTGTGTTTGCAGGGAAGTCAAGTCCACCTAGAAGAGCTCCGAGGCATATTGTCTTGTCGTGTCTTCACCCAGAATCTGTTTTGTCATGACGTATGATGTCAAAGTGATTCTCCCACTAGGAAATTAGTTATTAATTCGTTATTCATTAGTCGAGCTTTTGGCGGCAAGTCACTTTCAGGCTAGAGGAAAAAAACTGGGGACTCTCAGAACTTGGTACACGCATTTCGTTTGTGGCTGTCATACATGTGGATTATGTTATTTACAGCAATATTTTACAAGTCGATAGGCCCAAAATAATAAGGCTTAAATTGTGCGAATGCGTGACGATATTGTGTGTGTGTGTGTGGATAGACGATATATTTCTATAATAGATAGGTACAATATTATATACTATAGGTACTGAAATAGGAAGATATACTTATATTGAAATAACTAGAAAACAACCATGACCAAGGAACAAATATTCGTCTTCGCCGGGATTCGAATCTTTAACCTCCAGTTTCGTAGGCATAGTCAATGCTAGCTAGGTTATGGACGCAGACAAGTAGAGTTTCCAGTGTCAATAGCAGACTATCAGCAGAAAAGGAAGTCGCCCGTAGGTGCATGAGCTGACGATATTTAAGTATTTTCTCGTAGAAGGTGCGCTATATGACGATCTTACATTAATTTAAGCAACTAATAAGCAATACAGGATTTTTGTTAGATACCATTTCCGATGGCGGGTTCGTTGGGAAATCCTAAAATTTTGGAAACTTCTAAACGGATTTTTTTTATCAGTTAAGTTCCTCAAGTATTGAGAAATTGCGTTCATTCTTGAAATCCACGTTTACATAGATGTTTAGTACTTTCATGTACAGTCGAAGACAAAATAAGGGGTATACAAAAACGTTCAAAAATATGTCCCAGTGCACTCTAATTCTGTGTAATAAGAACGTCGTAACATATCTATGAACGGATTATTTCGATACTTATTTTTGCACTTGACTGTACATATATTATCAAGCGTATTCATACACTCGGCGTCAAAAAAATCGCACATCTCGGAAATTTTGTTTTGAACGAATATAGCTCATATATTATTTGTTGCACCCTAACAATCATATTATCATTTGAAAGCGCGATTAATGACCTTTAAAATGGAGTATTGTTTGTTATCGTAAAAATAATGATCTCCGGAAAATTTGCGTTTGAAATCAAAAGTTCCGTAGCACGCTTTTAACAGGTCACTAATTGCGGCCCCAAGGATGGGTATAAAAGAGGGGGTAATGGTCAGTTATGAGTCATTCAGTATCCAGGCGTCACTGAGGACACACCTAAACAGCTACAGCAAGAAAAAACCTTCGGAAAATGGACACCACACCGGAAGAAGCAGCTCAAGTGATTGCACTTCTCCAATCTGGACTACGACAGGCAGAAGTTGCTCGGCATCTGAACATCAGTCGTTTTCGAGTGCGACGAGTGTTACAGCGTTTCGAGGAGACTGGCGGCTACATCAGGAGGCGTGGTTCCGGGAGACGACGCTGTACTTCCCGTCAAGACGACCGGTACATCGTGACGACCTCTTTGAGAAATCGTTTTTCCAACGCTGTTGAGCTCCAGCAACAGCTTCGAGCAGCTCGCAGAACGTCGGTGAGCGTCTCGACGATTAGAAGACGACTACGAGAGAGGAATTTGATGCCCCACCGAGCCGCTACGGGCCCCCAACTGACTGCACAGCACCGGACTGCCAGAAGAGGATTTCGCGCTTCACACGAGAATTGGACGTTCGCCCAATGGAGCAAGGTCCTCTTTTCTGACGAGACGAGGGTGTGCCTTTACACCAACGATAGGCGCAGGAGGGCATACAGAAGTCCTGGGGAGCGGTACACAGAAGCCTGCACCGTAGAACCCGTCGGCTACGGAGGTGGATCCTGCATGTTCTGGGGCGGCATTTCTGTCGACGGGAAGACCGAACTTGTCTGCGTTTCCCGGACTGGTGGTGGCCGTGGCCAGGGATTCCTGAATGCTCAGCGTTACGTAGCGGAGATCCTGGATCAACATGTGGTCCCTTATGCTGATGTTGTTGGACGTGGCTTCCAGTTCATGCACGACAACGCCCGCAGCCATACAGCGCAAATTGTCAAGGACTACCTGCATGCTGCTGGTATCACCGTTATGGAGTGGCCAGCAAGGAGTCCTGACTTGAATCCCATCGAACACCTTTGGGATCAGCTGAAAAGGCGGGTACGGTCGCGTGATCCTGCTCCTGTCACTCTCGATGAGCTTCATGATGCCGTCATCGAGGAGTGGAACAACATCCCTCAAGAGAGCATCGTCACACTCATCAGGTCCATGAGTGACCGCTTGACAGATCTTCGGAGGGCCAGAGGAGGCAACACTAGGTTTTAAGTTTAGTTTTAAGCTTTATTTTTTGTTATTGTTATGCTTTAAAATTTTGTAATTTTTGTGTAAATAAACGATTTTCCTTTTTCCTGGCAAATTTTCTTTTTTTTCGTACTGAAGTTGATCGTAAATTTTAATTTTCTGATGGAGGGTTTTATTACCTTTAAAATGAGACCCCAGTCATACCTTGTCATACACAATATAGGGTTTATGATCCCTCGAAAGGAGAATTTAAAAAGGTGCGATTTTTTTGACGCCGAGTGTATAAATATTACATTTTTATCAAGTAAAGGGTAAAGAGATGGGAGATGAATACCTTACAGACAACTAAAGTCAAATTAACATTCTCTATCTATTAATGGTGTGCTGGTTTCCTGCTGCGTAGCATAACCAAAACTCTACGGGAATACAATGGGGGGCCCATCGAGACTTCTGTCGACTTTTGCTATCGACATAGAGACATAGGGTCGGCAAAACGTATGTGACATCACTGAAGATGCCCACGTTTATAAGCTGCAGTAGCTGTTTACCATCAGGTTACTTGTTTGTCATGGTAGAATATAATATAACAAACGTGGAACTGCTGGTGACTACGGAACAATCACAAAATATGATACATTTATGTTGACCTTATTTCATTTCCGCATAATCTTGTAGCCTTTTGGGATCATAATTACAACGGAGCCGGTTTGATTCTTGTGGTTAAAGATTGAAACAGACATTATATTGTATAATATATTATAACTAGGTACCTACTACTTTTTCATATTTAAGACAATTACAGATTATGAATATAATTTAGTGATTCTTCGGCTTCTTATTTGGTTCATGCCTTTTGAGCTGAATTATCTGAGTAGCGTTAGCTTCACGGTGTCATGTTACCTTTGAACGCCTTACATCTTACACAAGATATGGCTAAAAAAATACACCAAAACTTCTAACCTAATCGAGCAAATGTACCTAAGCCATACGTAAAAGTGTGAGAATCGCTTTGACAGCTGACATCATGGCACCTAAAGGTGTTCTTGGCGTTCAAGTGAAGATTATTTCGATACGGTAATTATTTATACAATTAGGTTTGAGTGTATTCATATAATTATATGCTCTTATACGCTTTAACACTACTAAAGACAGAGCCGACTTACAACATAATTTCGTCCCTAAATATTGGCCGGCCAGTCAGAGCCGCCATAGTCGTCTGTTTCTGTCTACGTGTGAAAGAAAGAGATGTTACATAATTGTTGACTTATGCAATATAATATTCAAATGTTTACTATTTCTTCTATATACTAATATAGTAGAAATAGTAGACTAAAATATAATATTCAAATGTTTATTATTTCTACTATATACTAATATAGTAGAAATAGTAAACATTCGAATATTATATTGCATAAGTCAACAATTATGTAACATCTCTTTCTTTCACACGTAGACAGAAACAGACGTTTCTGTCTACGTGTGAAAGAAAGAGATGTTACATTCAAATGTTTATATTCAAATGTTTACTTATTTTGACATTATATTCAAATGTTTACTATTTCTTCTATATACTAATATAGTAGAAATAGTAGACTAAAATATAATATTCAAATGTTTACTATTTCTACTATATACTAATATAGTAGAAATAGTAAACATTCGAATATTATATTGCATAAGTCAACAATTATGTAACATCTCTTTCTTTCACACGTAGACAGAAACAGACGACTATGGCGGCTCTGACTGGCCGGCCAATATTTAGGGACGAAATTATGTTGTAAGTCGGTTCTGTCTTTAGTAGTGTTAAAGTGTGTAAGAGCATATAATTATATGAATACATTACTATTTATTCTATGTAAATATAAAATCCGTCAATAAGGGACCTTTGAAGTTTCCATCGGATTGTCTATGTTATTATTTGTCTGTCAAGTCTTATCATGTATTGAAATGGTTTTTGTGTAATAGAGGTATAGATCTCAATCACGTCTAAAAACCGACATGATAAAAACTTAAGCAACTATTTTCCGTACACGTAAATTAAGAAAATTCAGAGTTGTCATTTCTTACCACCACTTTTTTCATACGCAGCAAGCTGTGACTTATGTGTATTTTAAGATTATTAAGGACAAGACTATATGTATTAAATGCTACATAAAACGTGACTAAATCATGTGGCAATCTATGAGGAATACGTGTATTCATCATCATCAGACTACATCAGCCTATCGCTGGGCAAAAGCCGCTTTTATTGTTTATACCTACGCAGGACGCAGTAGGAGGTAAATGCCCATACTTAATCGCCATGCTAGGCCAGCGGGTCGGCGATCGCAGTTGTGTGCCCACTATGATGACGCTGCTGTCCATCATCATCAATAAATCCGTCGTCGTGACACTTTATATAATGTAGTCGACGTTTACGATACGCACAGGAAGAGTTGGGATGGTGAGAAATGTATTCTTACCGCCGTCATGCTGCGGCGCGTATTATGGCATATGTGTATTATCGATATGATTATCTGCGCCCAACACCCGCAAGGTTCCACCCTAGTAGCCTCGGCATCGCTTTTCAGTCTTTGCGTTGTTTCCGTTATATGTGTGTAACGCTGGCAGTAAGCCGTCGCCAGACTTCGAAGCACTCTTCGAGAGGTTTCGGAAGGATGGATGTAGCTTTGGTGGCTTTAAACGACCCATAAAAATACTGAGGAAAACAACGGAAGACGTTGGGCGGTCTTGTTCCTAATCATTATTTCAACTAACAATTTCATACGTCAATATATTTTTGTAAATTAGCTTTGTTATACAATGTGTGTAATGTGTACCTAAAGAGGGTTATAAGCTTATAAGGTTCGATGAAACAATCACGCTAACAATGTATCTATGACATGTACGAGTATAACAACATTCAGTAGGATTTATGGAATACAAAACTAGGACTCGCTTACACGCTTAAAAACTTATAACTTCGCAGGTAAAAGGAGTATTGGAGGAAGTACATATGTAAGTAATTAAGGTAGAGCAGCAGAATACCCAGATCCCGAGGTAAGTATCAGGTTCGACGCCAAATACCGGTATATAAGTCACGGCCTGCTTATTATTATTCATGTTCATTGATTATCTGGGAAATAGCAATCAGTAACAGGATAAACGCTTCCAAAATAAGTTGTACTCGTACGCTATTTCATTTCAAGAGTCTGATCAAAAAAATGGATGGGAAATAGTATGAGCATCGCTAGCATCTTCAAGCATCTGTACCAGCCTGCTGAGCTCAATTGATAAAGATCATCGATATTTATCAGGCGTGTGCCGTATATAATTGTATGTATGTATTTATAAATTGTACCGATTGCCAAACACCAAGGAGTTTCATGACTCGCACTATACCTGTTTCCCTGTATCCTATATACCTACTTAATAATTAATTATGAATATTACTTTATTCTTTGAATATCATAACATAACTTACAAGTAAACCGCTTATGCTTTAATAGGTACCCGCATGAAAAAATTGTCTGCTAAGTTAACCGTATATTGAATGATAACTTAATGGTCACTGGTGCAAGTGTTGGAAACATTTAGTTGAGGAGCACTAGTAATGGACACTTCAAACGTAGTCCTAAGAATATATAGGATACCTAAGGTTCTAAAGTTTATGTCGGGAAACAATGCATAACTCTTACTTTAAATAAAAAGGAATATTCATAATAATGTACACGGTTCCACATGTACGGAATCACTTATAGTCAAAGACACTATTGGAATCCAATAGGGTCCTTGACCATTACGAGGGTTGCGTAGTGAAACCCGATAAGTCGAACAAACCGATTTTTTAAATACGAACTATATACACCAGCGTCAAGTTGTTAATTAAATTGGTAATATCTGAGCGTTTCAACCGCTTAATTTTGGTGGCATCATTTTTGCCGAAGTTTCTAAACGTCTCAATGTTATACTTCGTCATTTCATTTAGTATAAGGTACCGTTCCTCCTTCAAATGACATGACAAGTAGCACATTGTAACCAATAGAAACTTCGGCAAGAATGTTGCCACCAAAATTAAGCGGTTGAAACGCTCGGATATTCACCCACCTACCTATACTATGTAGGAGGCTAGCATATCTTGTGTTTAACAGTAGCACGCTGCTTTTTCGCGGCTACCAGTCTCTTTTTAATCAGTATAATCGAAAAGAGATGGCTAGCTGCGTGTTGCTTTCATACACAAGATGTGCTAAGGCCACTGTGTCTCATGGCGGAGATCACTGGGGGGCTAGAATATCTTGTATTTGACAGCAACTTACAGATACACACACATCTCCTTTTAATCTATGCAATCGAAAAGAATCTGGTAGGTGCAAGTTGCTGTTAAGCACAAGATGTGCTAGGGCCACTGATTCACCTCATTGGAGTAGGTGGAGTTATGAGAATATTTTTATTTTGTATGGGATACTCCAAAGCTATGAAAAATACTATTGTAATTGTAATAAAATAAAATTGTTAAAAAGGTCCTAATTGTTTCATTTACTATAACTATAAAACATTAAGGTTGTTCGATTGCCATATATATTAGAGAAAATTCGCATATTTTTATAATGTGGTAATACGTTACGGCTTGCTAAACCACAAGCAATTCTTTACGCTTAGCACATGTTCGGAGCGACAGTATGTCGCTGCGAGATAGATTTCCCGTCTTTTACTTACTATATTAATAAAAGAGGGACGGATAATCTATCTCGACATATTGTCGCACCAATCATGTGCTAACCGTACTTATATGGAAATCAAACCACTTTAATGCGGGAATTACACTGAGCCGTGCACCTAAAGCAAAGTCTGTTGCTTAGTAACGACGCATGATGCATTAGACGAACAACGACGAAGTGTAATTGTCACTTAATGCGAAAAGTTTGATTTATTATAAATCCATTATTCATCGATAAATGAAGGGATTATTTTATAATGTTAAATATTATTTGACATAAACCAATAAAAATACAAATCTAGGTACAGCATGCTTATAAAACCGTAAGAGTAGTTCCAAAATCTATGCCTCTCTTTTCATTGTAAGCTTTATCACGTTGTGGTGCTGCTGGGGCATATACATACGGGATAGAAATACATAGTAATTGAGACTGATAGATATTTTAGAGTAACGTAGGCATCAGGCTAGCATAATATCTTATGCGCAACACCAACACGCGCTCTTCTCACGGGCTACTAGTCCCTTATTGATTGTATTGATAAAAAAGAGACGGGTAGCCCTATGAAGGCCGCGAGCTACTGTCAATCACCAGTTGTACTAGGACCGCATACACAGTTTTAAAACCATAGACATAAGCGTTATGCGAAGCATTTGACGATTCTAGTTCACCTACTCGCCGCCAATTTGATTATTCTATTGGTCGCTAGATGTCTTTAGTAAAATAAAAATTAATATTTAAGCTATTTATTGCTATGATTATCGGGCATTTCAATTCTAATTTCGACCATTTTAATATACATACGTACGTGTAGCATTTAGACATCATTATTACTACTTGTATTGATTTTGCATTCTTTAGTGTAAATCACGATGTCATTATTAACTCAAAAAAATATTTAAGAATACAATTTGAGCTATTTCACAAAAACAAAACAATATATCATTAAAGGTTAGCGTAATTTATTAACGAATTCACCTTATCATATAAAAATACGGACACCCTAGGGCTTGTAAACATTCTAAGAGTGACTGACGAAACTGACGTTGATTTTACACTTGTGATTAATATTTTTAAGAAACGCTATTCATAACTACTTGTATTTTATACACTACATACATTCCCCTGACACATGCCAGACACAAGTCGGCCATTTTATTGTAGAATAGTAGATGACATATATTGTCACTTAAATTTTAAAAGGACGTATTTTCTTCTTATGAAGATTATGATGCACATGAGTGACAATGACATTAACATAACATTTATAATGGCCATTGCGTTTCCACTTTGCTTAGTAAATAAACCTCTTTTTTACTCTATGATTACTACAAGTGCTACCTCCATGTAGCACTTGTAGAATCATTTGTTAGAGAAACAGAATTAAAACACACTTGTGCAATTGAGTTTTATATGTAAACTTGTAGACTTGTGAACTTGTAATGTACGAGAAATAGGCCCCTGGTATTAAAAAGATGGTATTAAGGCCCTAGGACGTAACCGTGTTGCCGTCGAATGCAAGTCTCCAGCTGACGCTAACAATCTTGTCTCAAACCAATATCTAGCCCGCAACAAACTGATAGCAGTAATCCCATCATATCACGTCTCTCGCGTGGGCCTGGTCCGCGGTGTCCCGGTAGACTGGTCGATAGACGAATTTGTATCTGCGACAGAACTGAAAGAAGGTATAGGAAAAATCCTGAAAGCACGCCGACTTCAACGCAAAGTTACCAAGGAAGATGGCTCCCCTTCCTGGATCCCTACTCAGTCCGTAGTCGTGACCTTCGAAGGTCGAACTCTTTCATCTAAGTTGTACGCCTGCTACACGTCACTTAATGTAGAAGAGTATGTTCTCCTCACTATCCAGTGCCGGAAGTGCTTTCGCTTTGGCAACATCCAGATGTAATGCAGATCGCATGCCCGATGCTTCAAATGCGCTCAAAACACCTCGGAGAAACATGCAATGTAGCAACAGAACATATATGCAGCCTGTTCTGTACAGGCCGCCACATGGCTACTAACAAAAATTGCCCAGAATTCGGTAAACAAAAGTCAATAAAATTACTCATGTCTGAACAAAACATCACCTACTAGGAAGCTACAGCTCGCACTCCTGCCGTACGTAAGACTTTTGCTGAGATGGCTAGCACAGTGTTCTCTACCCCACCACCAGCGGTCCCACGCGGAACACCAACTACACAGCCTCCTGCGACATCAACGTCATACCGCCAGACAATATACCGTCCAGCTAGATCTAGGACCCCTCTTTCTCCCGGATACGACCGCCGAGCTCACCAGGACATTATTTCTGCTCCTCAATCTCAGCTACCAAACAGACACGCACTGAACCATTCCCCCTTCAATAATACACCCCTATAGACAACCTAGTCCAACTGGGTCTTGCTTTCCTTGAGAGTACGATCTCCAGGTTAAGTGACATGGTACCGCACAACGTTGGGCTACTATAGCCTCATTCCTTCAATGGAATAGCCGTAGCATCCATTTAAAAAAGTCAGATTTGATCAATCTAATTAACTTGCCCTCTGTAACCGTCGCAACCAACTCGGAGACGTGGTTATGCCCGGGATCCCGCTTTCGGGTTCCGGGATGTCCGTGGGGACGGACGTGCAGGTACTGCTTTACTGATAAATAGAAACTTCCCCTTTTTCCAAATCCAACTCCCTCCCCGCTCACATGAAGTTAACGCAGTCGCTGCTAACGTCATAGGAATAAACATCATCTCTCTATATATTCCTCACCCTAATTTAAATTTAATTCCAGGCCCCAATTTCACCACATTGACAAGTCCTACAATTGTAAATTTACTGTTTCTCCAATCTGGGGCGTCTATAGGCTACAGTCACCGTTTACCATCGGAGGGGCCGTGCGTTTTTTTTGCCACCAACATAAAATGTAGTGCAGGAACTTTAATAATTTTAATAAATCAGCAGTAATTAACTACCTTTTAGCGAAGAAAAATTACAATTGTCACAAAAAACATGACAATTGTAGCGAAATTCCGACATATGCTGAACCTCATGTCAAGATTGAATGAGAATTGTACTAAACCTTGCGACAATTGTCACGGGAGTCGGAAAATAAAAAGTAGTTCATTAACGATATAATAACATTATTCGTAATAATTTCATGTTGGTGGCAAACAAGCACATGGACCGTCCGATAGTAAGCGGTAGCCGTAGCCTACGGAAGCCTGTGACGTCAGTAACAGTGATATTTTACAATTGTCACACTTGTAATTATGGTGAAATAGGCGGCAGATCTTTCCACTATTTTATCCTCTGTTCCACACCCTATTCTAATACTTGGTGATTCAATTGCCATAACACCGCTTGGGGCTCATCGCATAATTATACCTTTTCCTCTTTCCTCATTGACTTATTTGACGATATTAATGTCTCAGTAATTAATGATGACACTCCCACTCACCGGGTGTATCCTGGCCAAAACCCCCGTTCTATCTTAGACCCATCAGCCTGCTCTCCTAGTCTTTCCTGCCTTCTATCATACCAGGTTCTCAGCCAATCTTATGGAAGCGATCACTTTCCCATCATCATCACAAAACCATCATCGGTGGCCGCTGGACCTACTCATTTGCCTCTCCTTAAGTACAAAATCGATAGAGCCGACTGGCTAAACTACTCTTCACATGTCGATGATACACTTAAAGAAGCAAACAAAACCATATTAAGCCCTTGTGACAGATATAATCTTTTAAAATCTTGTATTCTTGAATCAGCCGATAAGTACATCCCAAAGAAAAAACCATTTAATTCCAAAATCCCATCTCCCCTGATGGAACGCCGACTGTAAAAAAGCTTTTAAGGAGTGAGACATTGCAGAACATAAAATATACAATAGATAAGGCCTTACTTCCGATTTCACCTTTTTCAAAAAAATATCGGCTCAAACTAAGCGCTGTCTTAGCAAAACAAAAAAAGCAGGATGGAAGGGATGCGACTATGGGTAAAATCTTTGAACACCTGGTGAAGAACAGATTGGAATGGTTAGTGGAAAACAAAAAAATACTAGCAAACACCCAATTCGGGTTTCGTAAAGGAAGGAGTACTATGGATAGCTAAGTATTGATGACTTATCAAGTAATTCATGCAGGTCAAAAACTATGGTGAAGAACAGATTGGAATGGTTAGTGGAAAACAAAAAAATACTAGCAAACACCCAATTCGGGTTTCGTAAAGGAAGGAGTACTATGGATAGCTAAGTATTGATGACTTATCAAGTAATTCATGCAGGTCAAAAACTGTATAGCTATTAAACATTAAGAGAAAAACATATATTTAGAATTTTAAGTACCTAGTATGAAATTTTGTTTCACATCTTGAACAAAAATGAGTTCTATTAATATCCTTTTTAGAGTTCCGTAGCCAAAATGGCAAAAACGGAACCCTTATAGATTCGTCATGTCCGTCTGTCCGTCTGTCACAGCCAATTTACTCGGAAACTATAAATGCTACAGTAACGAAATTTGGTAAGGGTATGTGTTGTATGAACCGCTACAGGATTATGATACTAAATTGTAAAAAAAAAACCATTGGGATGGGGGCCCTCCATACATGTAACTGGGGGATAAAAAAATTTTTTTAGTTGTATATAAGCGTGTGGGGTATTAATAGATAGGTCTTTGAAAATGATATGAAGGTTTATACATTTTATTTTTATTTAAGCAAATCATTTTCGAGATATCAGCTCTCAAAGTATGAAAAATGTGTCCCCCCCCCCCCTTTATTTTTTAAACTACGCGATATAAAATTCAAAAAAAAATATATGTTATGCACATTAATAAACTCTATCAACGATTTTTGGTTTGATTAAATTACCTCCTATAGTTTTTGAAGTAGGTTGATTTAACTGTAAATTTTTTAATAATAAATTGATAATGGTACGGAACCCTTTGCGCGCGAGTCCGACTCGCACTTGGCCGGTTTTTTTATTAGTTTTTTGTTAACATGTTTTATTACTAAAATAGTGTTTAAACTATATTTTTTGTTTCTTAGGGGGATGTAAGCAAACTCTTGTACTATTTATTACATTGGCTACAAAAAAAGAGTAATGAACCTTCGCCATCTAGTATCCAATGCTACTGGACAAAACCAAATTTGAAGCACGTAAAAGATAATCCCGTGATGTGCAAGGACTAGACTAAAGGTAAAGTACCTGAAAGGGGGACAAAGGACCTTGCTGCTTTAGAAAGGCTAAGGAATGAAGCCTGGAAACATACCTGCAACAATAGCCTCCTAATGGCTTATGACCCCAATTGCCAAACAGAAAAAAATACAAAATTTTGTGTTTATGAGACGTGATGGTTGAATTTGTAGAAAACGAACCGGAACATAACCACAATTTTGAAAATTTAAAGATATTTAGTGGTAATATGGTGGAACAGTACCAAGAAAAGATTACCAAGGCCACAGAGGGCCAAATCAACTCGAAGCTGTGGCATTACATTCGCCAAGCCCAAATAACAGAGTCAAAAATTTATGAAGTTGCTCATTGCAAAACTCCTCAAGACCAGCTTAAACGGTCAGTTGAAACTCCATAGAACGGCATAAGGGTAAAGTAGAACGGAATAGACATATATCTTAGAGATTGATTGATGTAGTTTGCTTGTTAGGCAAGCAAGAATTAGCTTTCCGCGGTCACGATGAATCGAATTCATTATGAATAAAGGCAATCACTTAGAATTGGTAGATTTGATAGCTAAGTACTTATGATGGAATATTAGAAACACCTTGACTCGTCCACTAGCGCATTTTCAGGCCTTTAGAACCGTACACAAAATGACTTGATCTCAGTGTCACTTCCATAATAAATAATAATATTCAGCAACAATCAAAGAGTATCATCTGACCTTCAGGATGTGCAAGTTTTAGTAAAGGAAAAAAGTCCGCAAACATTTATGTTATTAGCATTAAGTTTGCTGGTACTCTGCTCATATTTTAAATTTGGTACTGTCAACGTCATTTGAGCAGATTTCTGAAGCAAAACGCTTCAGTATAATTAAAACACTCGTGATTTTTTTTCACGGCGGGACGGGACTAAACATTTAGCATTTTATAAGCAGTTTGCCAATATGACTTGTGCATGCTCTGCACGCTCTAACATCGCTTTTATCAGGGAATGCCGCTGCACTAGTAAGTGAAAATGAACATATACCTATTACAAAATGGACTGAAGTAAACTCTACTGTTGCAATAAATCTCAGTAAATGTTATTACAGCATAAATAAATGGTATTTTTTGTTGTTGTTTGAAGGCTCCCCACTATGTATGAAATTGTCCCACGCTATATGAAGCTATTCCACACTTCATTTCTTAAAAAAAAACACTAGCATTGCCATGCTTCTTTAAATGTACCACTACTTACATTATTTTTATAGCCAGACAGTTGTACTATAAAGCAGCATTGAAAGTTAATTTTTTTGGTTATTAATATTTGAATTACGCTTCACATTCTGCCATATTTCCTTCTTGATTTACCATGATTTGGATGGGAAAAGCTCTTGCACCAGTTATATATTTTGCTAGAAATTATATGACTTAGCATGGAGATGAGACTGGCAAGAAATTGTCTAGGACTCCTCAACTTGAATTATTGCTGAATGCTATAATCATACCTGGGATAACTGGGGGCAAGTTATAGGGATTTGATATTGATGAAAAAGATGTCGATATAATTATAATAAAAGATGTGCTTATTGAACATTCTCGATTACAGTACAGACGTTCGATGGCATATCTGATATCGGGCCTCTTCAGATAGTAAAAGTATGCAGATGTCATTTTAATCAAAATGACAATTTAAATATCTGTTGCGGATTTCATCTTTGTACCTATTTGTATGTGACAATGCCTATTGTTGATATTCTGTTTAAGCCATACCTGATGAAGCCTGTGTTGCGGATGTTGATTGTGATTTAGATAATTGATTTGATGAATAAATAATTTCTTTTTTTGATAAAAAAAAAAATTTAAATATTGATATTTTAATATTAATTGTATATTTTGAAAACTATTTTAAAATAAACGCGTAACTACCCGTTTAATTTTATTTTTTATTTTAATTGATGAGTAAGTACCTAATATTTATTTATGCCGAATAACATTTTGATGTTGTCATTCACAGTAACATCGATATATTTATAGTCGATAAAATATTTTGCTACATCACTTTCGTACAAATGCCCCGAGTTATCCCAGGTATGACTATAATACAACAAACTGTAGTATGTTTGGCAAAACTTTAATGTCATGTATGCCAGTAATAAACCAGTTCGGAAGCAAGCCGGTCGTATCATTAGCTCCCAAATACCTCATTTATTTACAGGTACATTGTATTTTCTATTCTGTTAATAAAAATAATAAAAACTGGGCAACAACCAGTGATGTAGAGGTGTATATGTATATGGAGCTTAAAGCTACTACTGCCTGCTGGATTTCAGGGGCGTAGCTAGGGTAAAAGGCGCCCGGGGCAGGCGCCAAATTTGCGCCCCCCCCCCGCCTTAACTGAACTCTTAAAGGGTTCCTAGTTAGTACGGTAACCCTTAAAAGGCTCACTTTTAGGATTCCGTAATTTTTTCCAAAATGGAACCTACTAGGCAAAAAAAAAAAAGTTGATTTTCAACCGACTTAAAAAGGAGGATGTTCTCAATTCGACTAGGTATATATATTTTTTATGTTTGTTACCTACCTAGACTACAATCTCTGTGTATATTTAGGCAAACTGTATACTGTACATTCTAACAAGACGTTTAGTGACTTTAAATGGCCAGCAGTGATTTTATCTATATACAACTAACGTGAAGGATAGATAAAAAAACTAATTTAGAAATCAGAAGTTTGTGTACAATTTACATCATTAAAATGTCTTTTTAGAATGTACTTACAGTATGTCTTTATATACACCTACGTACTACGTACCTACCTAGTAGTATAGAAAAAGATTGAACTTTTCTATTCCTTTTATTTCCTTATTTTTTTTAAACAATTGATATTAATATTTTCCGGGTTCGAATCCTGGCGAGGGCATTATTTGTGTATTTATTTATCACAAATATTTGTTCCTTGGTCATGGCTGTTTATATATTTAAGTATCTATCTGTTATATATATCGTCGCCTGGTACCCACATCACAAGCCTTAATTGAGCTTACCTACCGTGGGACTAGGTCGATTTGTGTGAGATATCCCAAGATATTTATTTATTTATTTTCTGTAAAGTTAAAGATGGGTCTTAGTTAATAGCATATGGACTAATAATAATATACTAATAATGAAAAAAGAAAGAGTATGTGGGTAGTTAATGAGAAAAAAACCGGCCAAGAGCATGTCGGGCCAAGCTCCGTTTAGGGTTACGTAGTTATTCAAAAACGGCTGAGCCGATTATGTTCGATTTTAAAGTATTCTATAAAGGCACTATTTTTTTCATATTTTTTAGATCTACGGATCAAAAGTTAGGGGCGGGGGGGGGGGGGGGGGGACACAATTCTTCTTCTGGAGCGATTATATTCGAAAATATTGACTTTAAAAAAAAAAACTTTCTTTCAAGACCCTTATTCTTTTTAAGAGAGATCCAGTAATAACCCACACTATACAATTACAGCAAATATAAAAAACACATCTCCACTTCACCAATTGGGGACGTACCCGAAAAACAATTTGCTCGAAGCTAATAAGTAACTACATGTACATGTAGGACCAGGATATAAACTTGTTTCCATACTTTTGATATTAAAAAATCTGCAAATAAGGCATTACGCGATTAAGAGAAAAAAAAGTGAAATCTAAAGAAAACGACTAAAGAAAAATACAGTACCGACTTTCTGAAATAAAGTTTTAAAGTTGACCTTTCTAGCATTTTGTGAATTAGGGCATAACTAAACATTTTTGATTTCTTTATGTGTAAAAATTTGCTGGCTTGGAGCCCGGTTCACTAATGTTTAACCAAAACAAAGTTAGCAAATATTTATTTTACAACAAACGTTTCACCAATGTAGTAAGTGGCAAGAATGTTATTCCGCAAATGTATCATTTTACAAAAACTCAATTGACAAATAATCATTAAGCAATTGATACATTACAACAATGTATAAATTAATAAATATATCAATTGTATATTTTACATGCCACCTAAAACTACGTTTTACATATTTGTACATTCACCGAATACCTATCTCGGCCATTTTTGATTTTGAGGAAAAGTTTTCTGGGTTGCAACAAAAAAAAAAATAACCTCTAAGACTAAGGCGGGACGTAGGGCTTGCAATATCGGACCATTTTCAGTTCCGGAACTGATTTCCGATATTATACTTCAATTCCGGAATTCCGGAACCAGTTCCGGAACTAACGAAAATTTTGTAAAACTAGGTATTATTTAAATAAAACGTAAAATTTCAATACGATTTGTATACAGGATGCTTATGAGGAAAGAGAATAATTTTAACAGCATATTTCTGAGGCTAAAAGAAGCAAGATTTTTTGTGTATTTCGAATGCTGCACTACTTAAAAAAAATATATTAAATTAATGAAACTATCGCAAAAAATGCATTTTAATATTTTAGGTAATGAAAATAAAAGATTGTTTATCATTTTGATGTTTGTCAATTAAGTGTGACTTTTGTGTTGTTGGTCTTCACAGAGACAAAATGCATAACGGTCTAAAACGGTAATACAAAACATTTTATCTTAAAATAGACGGCATCCGGTAAACTTTATACGACATTTGTAACTTCAAATCTGATCATAAATCCGTTGTTAATTTTTTCCCTTTCCTCATGGGCACATTATTGTTCATCAATAAATTAAGGTTACGTTCTTATGCCAAATACTTAGTACTTATAGGTATGGTAATTCGAAACAGAAACATTAGTTACATACAGTGTGTTTTATTGATTTCCGTTAAATTGGGCAGGTTACTTGGGACATCAATAGAAGTTGCCTAGTATATCGGCTTTTGTTTTCATAGATAATAATTGAAATGGCAAGTGTGAGAAAACCTTAAGAATAAGATCTCAGGTGACTGACGGCACACGTCAAAATAAGTAACATTAGGATGTAATAAAGTTAGCACTACACTTGTTCATTAATTTAACTTTTTTTTAATAACTCTGTAACAGTAAGAGTTAAGATACTAGTTTCTTAGAGAATTTGATCATTTTTGACCTAATAAGCTTCCCTTTAATTTAACGGAAATCAATAAAAACACGGTGTATGCACCGTGGTCTCTTAAAACCCGAAAAATTTTAACCACGCATATTTGATTTAAAATATTATGCGAGTTTTGTCATTTTTGGCGAAAAAAAAAAAAATTTTTTATTTTGTTTTTTACTATTATTGAATGTATTTTAACGTAAAAAGTATATGTTATAAAACTAGTACTTAAAATGAGTATTAACTTTTTTTTTACGAAAACCACATTTTTTAAAGGTTTTATTTCTCACTTTTTGACATCTATTAATGAGGTTCGCCGTTCGTTCTATTAACACTTTAAAAAAAAACCTTTCGTACTGAGTAACAACATTTTTTTTTCAATTGGTAATAACTCTGTAACTCGGCTATATCCAGAAAAGTTTGTGTGACATTATAGTTTCTAAATGTGGTCAGGAATACAATGTTAAAATAACTTTAATTACAAATACCAATGTTTTACTTTATTGGAATGCTACTTGATAGACCAAGTGGAGACTTAAGTCAAAGGTTACGATTCTTCGACATATGTAAATAGCGTAGAATTATCGAAGGGCTAAAAGAAAAATAACGTTAAATAATTGCAACCCAATTGATAATTGAAATCTGGTACAGGATCGTTGCTTACCTTGGCTAGTTTTCGTGGTTTAGTATTTAGTTAACACAGTTTATTTTACAGAAATGAAAACATAATACAATTTGTGGCAAACTAGGTACTTATCGATATATCTTGTGGTGGCTTTGTATTCTGTACCTAATTATCATAATCGTGTTGATATGATAAAAGTGTTTTTATTATATGTTTATCCATATAATAAAAACACTTTTTTTTTCAATTCCGGAATTCCGATATTAGCTGTGTCAGTTCCGGAACTATAAAAACAGCAAAATCGGTCCGAAATTCCGATATTTCGAAATTCCGGAATTCCGGAATGCAAGCCCTAGGCGGGAGCAAAGCTCCCGCCTTAGTCTTCTAACATAACCTATCCGAGTTGGATCTGCCCCGGAAGGTTTTGTTCGCTCGCTTCGCTCGCTCACTGCAGATTTTGGTCATGCTTGCGATGAATGTTATGTTATTTTTTTTTTATTTGTTGTCGAATATCTTGGCCATTTTTGATTTTGGGGAAAAGTTTTCTGGGTTGCAACAAAAAAACTAACCTCGAAGCTTTGCTCCCCCGCCTTAGTCTTCTAACCTAACCTATCCGAGTCGGATCTGCCCTGGAAGGTTTTGTTCGCTCGCTTCGCTCGCTCACTGCAGATTTAGTCATTCATTACCATTAGTAATTTTGTCCAAAACCAAATTTTATTTAGGAGCCAATATCTTGGTAATTATAAAGTTTTAAGAAAAATTGTCCATACAAAACATGCTTATTTTAGCGTCCTCTATACGATAGCATCATAAAAAATACGTGTCATAATGACACCACCCCAATCAATTTTTTTTTAAGTCCCGCGCCCCCGTTACTATACTCAAACCCATTTTACCAAACATTTTTGGACTTATGGTAAATTTATTAGTTTACTTTGTTGTTAAATATTCTTTTGCCAAAAATACCTCTTATAAAATGATATTTTATTGGCTTAGATAATAAATTGTCAAAGATGTTTTGTTAGAAAAAAGGATTTGCCGAAACATAATTTTGCCAGTACATAGTTGGTTGCCAAGTGTAAAGGGTCTAGCAGGCTAACCTAAGAAGATTGGCCCCCGCAGGGGATTTGGTTGTAATTTGAGGTGCAGTAGTGGCAGGCCCTTCTTTTGTTTTAGACTTATTCACAAAAATGTCAAAAAATCATGGTAATTTTTAAACTGTGATATATTATTAACTAAACCAAGTAAGCGAGAGTAACCAAATAAATTCAGAATTAAAGAGCGTGAAATGGGGTTCGTAATGCATATTTTTAAAGATATTCATATCTTTAAACTTGGATGAAAAAAAAATTTTTTTTTTTTTCGGTTATATTTTTTGCCACTTCTTGCAGAGGCACAACTACCAAAAAAATTACTTAATAAGCCACAACTCACAACTACGTATACATTTAAAAAGATTTTGAAAAATCATGGTGCGTTATGTCAAAAAAAAAACATTTACGAACGTATGTTTTCGCACTATCTGTACAAGAACACGACAATCATTGATAAATCATTTTTATTACTATTCCATTTTAACAAATAATTCAGTAGAGCAATCAGAACAATACAATTCTTCTATATTTACAAAATCATACTCTTCATCGTCCCAAATATAACTATCTTCAATTCCACAATATTCACATTTCTTTTTAAGGGCAATATTTTCATCCGAAAGGGAAATCCCAACGTTAGGCAAGGATTTTACAAAAAGTTCCTTGCACATTTGTACGGGTATGTTGAGCCCAAATATTTTCGACTTTATAACATTCATCTAAAACAATACAAGTACTTAATGTAAGTTAAGTTTTTTTACAATTATATTTATGTTTTTGGATTATAAAGATACACAACAACATACTTATGCAATTATTGTCAACTCGGACTCCTCTTCTAAATAGTACAATATATATCCATTCAAATAACCGCTTAGTTTTTTAAGTGCACTGTTATATAAACTTAACGGCTGTCTTTTAAGTTTAAAATAGGACATTATTCCTTTTTTAATTAAATGAAAACGTGGTGTTTTATTATTAATTTTCTATACGTTCAGACTTAAAGGTAAAATATAGAGACACATGTCATTCTTTACAAAACAAAACACAACGAAAAGAAAAAAGATGATAAGAATTAGCATATCAGCCAGCATTTCACATTGCCTAAACCTATTAAAACTCCTACAAATAATTGGTACTTACTTAGTCATCATCATCACTATTTTGATTAATCACGACCACTGTCTCATCTGTATAACAGATTTTCGATAATAATTCAGAAGGTCGTAGTATTTTCGCAAGAAACCTGGCATGACTTAAATAATAAACAATACTCGCAACATGCGAGCAACATCCAACTGTCCTGAGCCCGTTTGGACAGTCACAGCAGTATCTTCGTATGCCTTCAATTTCGTTAATATTTGATGCGTAGTCAATGTAAATTCTATATGTTTTAGCATTTCTGTGGCGAGACCTGACATCGCATTTTATTATGTTTGGCGTTTCTTTTATGTATTGAATGCATACGTTATTTTCATCATCCAGCAATTCTGACAGGTATGATACAGCTTGTGATAGTTGATACGTGCCAGTAAAGAATAATTTTAATTGGTTTACTGTCAAACACGGAAAATCTGTAACTTCTGAAGCCATTAGCTTTTTCAATGTTGTTTTGCGTCGACTCCATCTCTTGGTTTCCACTTCAATGTTTAATGTATTTGGCACACGCATTCTTGCTTCTATACGATCAATTATTTCGTTTTCCATGTCGCTTCGAACGTCAAGCCTTTTCCCATACCTGTTGTGCAAAAATCCCACTACTTTGCAGAGTGTTTTTACCTTGGTTAGTATTTTATTGTCTAGGGTGTGATGTAATAGTCGGTATTTTTGACAAATAGCACCATGAACGGCCTCTATAACCCAACGTAACTTCGTTACTCGCCTTGACTCATTGGCTTCATCTGTGGGGAGTTGCTTTCGTTTTCCCATCAAGCCAGGCATTTGTACATTATAACCCTTTTCGCGGAGGTACGTAATAACATCGCGAAAGCCACGATCAACAATAAAAATATCATCCGGTCGCAGTAAAGATTGAAAATCAGATTCTTCCATCACCTGTCTCATAATAGAAGCATCATTTTGTGTCCCATAAAATGGTCCAGCGAAATTAACAAGAAAACCATTTGTAGTGCAGATCGTAAAAGGTTTACACAATGGTGCCTTTTTTTGGCCAGAATAAGCCTTTCGTTGGTATTCGTTATTTTCACTTTTTTCATGACGAATGTAAGTTCCGTCAAAAATTAACGCCAATTGATTATCCCGAAGACCAAGCAATCGACGAGCAGTATGTGTTGTGTTGCAAAGAAGTTCCTCACGAGTCGTTGATGTGTAACCGAATGTAATGTCATTATTGAAGCTTCGTAAAACCTCTAACCACATATTTGATACCTGCTGTTCGTGTTTTATCCCAAAAATACTGGCTATCACCTTGTTGGAATTTCCAGTCCTGAGTTTAAAAAGGAATATAACCAATGCTTGTTGAATACTTCTAGCATAACTGTTTCTCATAGACGTCAGCAAATCTTTTAAGTCATTAATCTGATCCCATGTTAATCCCGTCAATACTTGCAGCTGTTTGTCACTTACGCTTAAATTGTTTATAGCATCAAACAAACATGTGTCGATTCTATCAGAAAGAGCTCTCATAAATGTACCAAGTTCACTATCAGTGACGTGACTTGTTGATGAAATAACACGCAATGCTGATAAATCTTCTTCATACAAATCGCTGCCTATCAAATGTGACCTACAACATCTGTTTCCTTGCGGAATATAAATATTAGTCCTTTTATAAACATTGCAGCGAACCTCCAAGGGCACCAGATGAAGGTCTGAGCTAGACTTACAAATACAACAATATTTGTGAGTGGAAACTACTCGCTGCATTGAGACTTCAAAGCGTACTTCGTTCTCTTTAGCGGCATCAAGAGGTCGCCAATGCTCATCGTCAATATCTGTACTACAATTTCTTGTTTCATGACTGGATTGTTCTTCTAGCTCCTCGGATTATCCGTGAAAGTGTCGATATTTTGTAAACTTTTACCCTGCATTTACCGCACAAAATATCGCCAATCAAAATATTTTTATTTGCGGCACTAGAAAAAAACGAAGCTTCGGCAGCGTTTTTTATCACTTTTATAGTTCCTTTTGTTTTGCGTAAACTTATATTACACCATTTACATCTGCCTTCAGACATTATTACAAGAAACTACAGTCATAAGAAAGTGTGTACTTAGTTGTAAATTGTTATATTTTTTTTTTTTTTTTTTTTTTTTTTTTTTTTTTTTTTTTTTTTTTTTTTTTTTTTTTTTTTTTTTTTTTTTTTTTTTTTTTTTTTTTTTTTTTGGCTTTCTGACGATTAGCCAGCGTCATGTCGTGAGATAATCATAACGAAATAGAATAATAGAAATAAGAATTGTTGCTATTTCCAAGACGACGATAAATAAAAATAAATACATGTATCATGTTTATGTACAGTCAAAAACAAATACAATAATATATATATATTAAAAAAAAAGAAAAGCAGAAGGAAGAAAGAAAAATAAAATCAAAGTTTTAATTTATTATATTTACAAAAAGAAGCTAGTGAAGAAAGGACGGAAATATCTTTAGTTTTTAGAAGTTCTAAAATAGAAGTGGGAAAAGGAATTTTAAAATGAGTAAGGTCCGCATATAGACCTTCATGCTTTAAAGAAGGGCAAGTGAAGAAGATGTGGTTTAAATCACCTTCCTCCAGCCCGCATTCGCACAGAGAGGAGTCTCGGGCGTGGATCCTTTTTAAATGAACAGGGGAACAACAATGACCCAATCTCATTCGTATAATAATTGAACAATATTGCTTTGGTATAAAGATTTTCGAGAACCATGGTTTTCTAGGTATATCCGGTTGTACAAGAAAATAAGGATTGATTGAGGACCGATTAGCGGCAGCCCATTTGGCAGACCAAATTTGAAAAAGCCATTTAGATGCTAAAGGAATTAGATCAAAGCAGTAGTTTCTAAAAGGTGTCTTGTCGCCACAGACAACAGCCTCCTTAGCAACGCGGTCAACCCGTTCATTGCCTGAGACCCCTGAATGACCCGGAACCCAAACCAGGGCAACTTCAAATCCCCTTTTCTTACAAATAAGAAGATTCTCTTTGATTTGAAATAATATCGGATTGTGAAACCTAGACGAAAAAGGGTTCGCCAGTAGAGATTGTAGGCAACTACGGGAATCCGAAAAAATAAGGGTTTTCCTTAATTTGAACAGTAGAATAAACTTCACACTCTCTAAAATACCGATACACTCACCCGTATAGACTGATGTTTCGGGGGGACATTTAATTTTTTGAACTATGTCGTACTGAGCGTGGAAAATTCCCACTCCCACACAACCAGTCGGGGATAATTTTGATGCGTCACAATAAATAGTGTTCCAGTTACGCCAATCACGTGAGAGGATCTCGTGGAGGTATTTATCTGCATAGGGATCATTGCGACAAATATCAAAATTAAGAATAATACGAGGTTGGTAGGTGATAATTGAATAATCATATTCATACAGAGGAAGTCGAGGGGAATGGAAGACAGGGTCTTTGATGGACTGAAACTTTCTTAAACTAGTCACCAGGCAAGGTTGATTAGGCCCATTTAGTATGAACGAAGTTTTAAGGTCGTACAAACGATGAATTAAGGGATGATACGAAAATTGAAGCGACCGAAATAGAAAACTATCAGCTAAGAATTGACGTCGCAAAGCAAGGGGAGGTTCAGCACACTCTATCTGCATGGCTTTGATTGGACTAGACCTCATTGCTCCCAGGATTATTCTGAGGGCTTTTGACTGAATGAGGTCCAGTTTTTTCAAACCAGCTTTATTTCCTGGAACCAACAAATAAGAACCATAATCTAGAACGCTACGTATTATAGCATTATAAATTAACTTTAAGGAAGTAGGATGAGCACCCCACCAAACTCCCGCCAGGCACCTAAGAGTATTAAGCCCACGCTCACACTTTTTGACCAAGTACTCAAAGTGTAGACTTCCGTTTAGTTTAGAATCAAGAATAATCCCTAGAAATTTATAGGATAAGTTGAAAGGGATACTAGATTTATTAATTGATACATTTACAATCGGTAGAGATCTTTTTCGACTGTAAACTACAGCACAGCATTTCGACGGGGAGAGGGACAAACCATTATTAGAGAGCCAGTTATTTAAAGACTGGAGGGAGAAATTGATAGCCACACAGGCAGATTCCAAGTTTTTATTAGATGTGTAAACTAATAGGTCGTCTGCATACTGGAGTACTTGGCAGCCAGAAACTGATTCTTCCAAGTCATATGTGTAGAGATTGTATTCTGTATTGTATTCTGCTTTCGGGCCAGCCGCCTCGTTCCTGGAAATCTCAAGTAATTATACCCATACTCAAACCAGGTAAGGACCCTAATGACCCACAATCATACCGGCCTATTGCCTTATCCTCTGTTCTAACGAAGATTTTGGAGCATCTAATCAAAAATAGACTAGAGTGGTTTCTTGAAAGTCACGATTTGTTGGGAAAATCTCAATATGGATTTAGAAAGGGGAAAAGCACAATTGATAGCCTGGCTATTTTCACGTCTGACATAAGGTTGGCTTTTTCAAATCAAGAATCGGTTCTAGCAGTATTCTTAGACGTCCAGGGAGCATATGATAATGTTCAGCTCCCTATTCTCAGAGATAATATACACACTGAATATTCCAATGAGACTAGCCTGCCTTATTGGTAATCTACTTTCCGAGAGAGAAATTTCTTTCCGAGGCAAAGACCCCCAAATCAATTCATCAAGATTGGTTTGGCGCGGGCTACCTCAGGGCTCTGTCCTTAGTCCCTTACTATACAATTGTTATATTATATATATTCATATAAATTGGTATATATGACATACGTCATTCATCAATGTCATTTAATTATTTCATAATGAACGAAAGAGGATAAACCTACTAAAGACTCATTTGCCGCTACTATTCTATTGATATGATGTTGTAGTAGACATACGTTCGTTAATGTTTTTTTTTTGATATGACGCACCATGATTTTTCAAAATCTTTTTAAATGTATACGTAGTTGTGAGTTGTGGCTTATTAAGTAATTTTTTTGGTAGTTGTGCCTCTGCGAGAAGTGGCAAAAAATATAAGCGGAAAAAAAAAATTTTTTTTTCATCCAAGTTTAAAGATATGAATATCTTTAAAAATATGCATTATGAACCCCATTTCACTCTCTTTAATTCTGAATTTATTTGGTTACTCTCGCTTACTTGGTTTAGTTAATATCACAGTTTAAAAATTACCATGATTTTTTGACATTTTTGTGAATAAGTCTAAAATAAAAGAAGTTCGAGGGCTGATATTACGCATATAGTGTTCTTAGGGCCTGCCACTATTGCACCTCAAATTACAACCAAATCCCCTGCGGGGGCCAATCTTCTTAGGTTAGCCTGCTAGACCCTTTGTTAAACAATTTTGGTCAAACGGCAGGATACCTTGAAGCCCCCCTGATATTGCGCCCGTGGAAAATGACCCAATCTGGCATTTTTTTTAAATTACGCATAAAGATTTTCTTTGTGTGTTGATTACGCACAAGAAAATCAAAAATGTTGGCCTATTTGGCGCCCTCCCTAATTTGGCGCCCGGGGAAAATGTACCTTTCTAAAATATATGCATACCTACAGATTTTCCTCGCATGTAAATTATCAGTGATCGGATTAGGTAGTGCCATTTCGGGTGAATGACCTTAAACATTATACTTAACATGGATAAGCCTCGGGATCCTGGGACTTATATTTTATTACAGAACATTTTCTTGTTATGTCATAAATTGAAGAAACATGAAAAAATGAAAGAATTTTGTATTTTGTAGTGAATATCTTTTATTAATACATCTTTTATTTGATGTTTTTATAGCTGCTACTAACAGTAGTAGAAATAAAACAATAATTAAAGAAAACTCTATGACTGCTCTACTTTAGACCACCAGAACCTCAGTCCAGTTAGTAGTTAACGAAATCAAAGTCCACTGAGATCGGCCAAAAGAGTCCCAATAAGAGCGTCTCAAAGTCCGGTAAAGAAGTAAAAATGATTGATTAAACCAATCATTTAACTACGAGTGTGAAATTAACAACTGGAAAATCATTATTAAAGTCACACATTTTTTTTTATTTATTAGGATATAATACTAACTACATACATTTTTTATGATAGTATCGTAAAACCACATTGGTTTGTCTCGATACCTCATATGACAAAATTAGCTATTGTGCAAAAATACCCTTAAAACCATGTTCGATAAGTAAAATTTTTATCAATATCAAACTGAAAGTAAACAAAATAACTATAAAATTGTAAATTTTCGAACAAAAATTTTACTTTTCGTATTAAATCTCGGGCTTAGAAGTTATGTCCACACTAAGATAACGTACCGAAGTCCCGCGAAATGGCACTACCTAATCCGATCACTGTAAATTATGCACAAGGAAATCAAAATATTTTGCCGATTTGGCGCCCCTCCTAATTTGATGCCCGGGGAAAATGTACCAGTCTAGCATTTTATGAACTTTCATTTTTCTTATGTATAAATTATGCAAAAGTATATCAAAAATTTTGGCCGATTTGGCGCCCCCTCTGATTCGGCGCCCGGGGCACGTGCCCCCCCTGCCCCCCCCTAGATACGCCACTGCTGGATTTAACCCAATGGCGGAAGAATTCTACTTATACAACAACACGAGCGAAAGATGACCACTACGGTCATCTGGACACCTTAAAAAAAATCAGTCACCATACATACATACATAAAACAACTTGTCATTAAACATCGCTAGTAGGTACGATAACTTGAGTCTTAGAAGAGGATGACCCCCTACCGTAAACAGACTCGCTGCATGCACCTAACCAAAATCCCGTCAAAACGCAAAACTTCCATAGTACTTTAACCTCGGCCAAAACTATAGAATCATTTGAACTTTAAAATTCACAAAACACAATTACAGCATTTATTTCAGTTCAGATATCTTCCTAGAACAACGCGTAATTCGTAACGCGACGCGCAACATGTATTAATTAGGATTCTTTAGTTCAAGCAAAATTTAAAGCTGTATCATTGATGAAAATACACAGCCAACACTAGAAGGAATTACTTTTAAAGATAAATTAATTACCCATGTAATTTAAATATGCAAGTTGCTTTTGTAGCAATCGTTAATCGTTGTCGTTCGTTGCTTTGCTTTTATGTATGAATGACATTTATGACAATGACAACATTGACAACATGACAACTATTTATGACATTGACATTTTGGATTCTTTTTTGGTCCTTGTGGACAGGCGAAAGTGCTAAGCCATACTGATAGTGCGTAATCTTATAGGGCGTCACACACACGTCGATACTTTGAATATCAATGAATATTAAAACACCGTAATTATGGTACTAAAGACTAAAAACCCGCATTACGCGTTATTTCTGTTATGTAACATTTTGTAACGCCAATGTGGAAACACTATTTGATAACCAAAGCCAAAATATGTATACCTATCGAGGGGCCGCGCCGAGTGTGCCACTAAGAGGGATGGATATATAGTGAGCGTTGTTGCCATGCGAGAAAAATTACCCCATTATTTACCCTATTATATGAAACAATATTAAAATGTAATATCAAATATGTTTATTTAAGTGGAGTTTTAGTTTCTTAGTGTACCTTATTTTATTTAATTTACGAAATAATATTTTAAACTGTCATAGATACGTGGCGTTTTTCAAGCAAAATATACATCTTTGCCGAATATCAATTAGATTGCATTTTGACGTATACCAACCGACAGTAGAATCCAAAAAAAGAATGTAAGCAAATATGGCTGACATTCCATAGCATCTGAAGTGTTTGAAACATATCGTGAAATACGTTCGCAGATATAATTTTAGGTTACCACTATAAATATCAATATTTTTTACTAAAAATGTATATGAACTCTTTCAAGTTCGGAATAAAACTACGATTGTGTTTTATTATGGAATAATGCAAGTTATTAGGATTGTTTACATTTTTTTGGATTCTACTGACGAATGGTGTTAACGGTTTGCGGACAGCTCATATTGACTAGAAAAGATGCATTATTTACTTAAAAATAATACATTTTTTTTACTTTTCGGTATACACTATCTTCTACCATCCCCGACTCTCAATTTCAACTCGTCAATAATGATATATTTAGTAACTTATCGACATTAAATTAAAATATATATATATCATCATCATCGATTTCATTAGAAGAATGAAAAATTACATGTACCTACTTACCACAAACAACATAGTAAATAAACCCTCGAATACCCAAACTAGTTTGGGCAAACTTATTCGGATAATTTAAATAGGATAAGGTAAAATAAAACGACAACGTATATACAAATAACATTTAATTTACTCATAAATAATTAGAATTCTATGGAAAGAAAAAATCTGCAAGTGCACCATCGGGCCAAACCACCATTTATACATTATAATAATTTTACGAACGTGGGCAACTATCATTCTGAAATTACCCCAAAATTTTGGGTAATTATACCCTCCTTGCCCTGGCATCCCTCGAACAATAACAAAGTCACTGAATTATTTCCCTTTTCCGAGTTAATTATGGCCCAAATGCTTTCTAATGACTAGTATTTTTATCAGTTTACATTTTAAAATGGTTTGCTAACAGTTTCATTTAGAATTAGACTGAAAAACACTATGTTTACCTGCGAAAGGTTATGTCAGCAATTTTTCGCTCGTTTCTACCTTTACAGCCTAGTACTTCGCATCGCACCATATCTAGAAGATAAACACAGATGAAATTGTTCAAAATAAGCCTTGGAATAAGTTGTTTGTGTCCACTTTCACATTGAAAACATTTAATTTCACTCCCACCAGACGTAAGTGACGTATTCAACGCATTTGTCTGGCACATAGATGCTAAGTGCCACACAAAAAATAGTGGCACAGTGATAAGGACGGACGATTATTGTTCCTTTTCACTTCCACTAGTTAAAAGTTTAATAAGACCATCCCTTTCGTTCTTGCTATTATTATTACGTTGTCAAATCCATATTAATCCTACATTCATGATACCTATATTATAGCTCTCTCTCTAGCACCTACATTGTGTGAGAGACGGAGGTATAGTTTAGCAGTAAGTAAACTTACGACCATAGAGCTACAAGACATCTTAACAAATATTAACGTATAGGCATTTTAACTGTATAATTTAAGTACTACTAAATACAATTTATATTGAAGGAATTAAAAGGATAAGTGAACAAAATTGGTAACATTTTTACAGTATGTTAAGATATATTATATCTCCATATACACAGTGTTACGCGAGCATTGCGAAAGATTCCATCTATGTCAATAGATATTTTTTGGTGGAATGTCAATTCCGGGTCCCCTTTAATATGCCTAATATTAATAGTCCTAATATGAATTCGCATAACGGATTTGGCATAATTAATTAAGCATAATATTGAATAGGCAAAATAATAAAATTCCATAATGCTTAATACGCATATTACTGACTATGCATAATTGAAATATGCATAACATTATTAAATATAACTTTATTCGTCCTAATATGGATTAGCATAAACTTAGAAATCAAGCGAATGAGGCAGATCAGGGTAAAACCAAGGCAGTAAGGTTAAGTTCAAAAGACTAATAAGCAGGAGCGACGAAGCGAAGTTGAAGCCTAGGGTTCGTCGATATCTCCTACACATCCTAATGAACACGTCAGATAAAATCAATTAAATAAAACATTAGGTATTTAATAATCAGTTTTATTAGTAACTAGCGACCCGCCTCGACTTCGCACGGGTACATATACCAACATAAAAACCTTCCCCTTGAATTACTCTACCTATTCAAAAAAAATCTCATCAAAATTCGTTGCGTAGTTTTAAAGATTTAAGCGTACAAAGTGACGTAGGGACAGAAAAAGTGACTTTATTTTATACTATGTATTGATGAAGAAATCACATCTTGGTAGGCGCATGAGGCGCACAGTACAGAGTGTGTACCTATTTAATACGGGCGTATATTTTAATGATGCTTAAAATAGGATCTAGAGAACCTATTTACCTATACCATTATTTCTACGATCACAAAACGATAACTGTATCCCGTATGAAATACACACGCCGTACTTATGAACATTTTAAATTGCTAGGGTAAAAATGTGTGTAATAATAATTAAAATAATCAATATTTACTATAAAAATATAAGTATGTATACATGTATGTCAGTCAATAAAATATGTCAAGACCTAAACATTAACTGTTATACCTACGCACAACGCACAAGTAAAAAAAAGTCTAAACTAGTTTTAAATTGGAAGCAATATATACCTAGTATATAATAATATTAATATAATAATAATATTATTAATACGTACTAATCGACAGTAACTTGGCAAAAATATTAAGTATATAGTATCAGTTTCGCTACGCAATCTATGATCGGTCATTATTATTTTATCTATTATATTTTATACCTTTCATTAAGTATACCAATTAGTATTATGCTCATCCTAATTATTCCAAATCATCATTATGATAGTTTACGTTATACGTAAATACATTATGCGTAATCGTTTATGCGAAATTATGCTTATGCCGCTTAAATAGTATGCTTAACAACGCTATGCCAATTTGAAGTATGCGTAATAAATTATGCGAATTAATATAGACTCGTCAATTCCACCAAATAAAAATAAAAAAAATCTTTTTTTTAGGCCGATTTGAATACTTTTTAACATTTCCAGTACTTTTTATCATAACAACAATTTGTTTAAATTATTTATTTCAATTGTTTTTTTTAGGTAGAGGTTATTTCGTCAAGTCTATTCGTATTTTTTGATTGTCAGGCAAAAGGTGTGGTAATATGAGAACACATTGTGGTAGCATTATAATCCAAAAGAAGTTAAATGACGAGTTACGTCGAAAAACTTATTTAAAAAAGGTTAATTATCTCTGAAACCAAGCCGAATCCAGGAAATTTTATATAACATTAAAGACTCTAAATATGGTCAGGAATCCAGCATTAAAATCTTTCGGAATGCTGACGTAACACCGTGTATGTAAATAATTATGTTTTAGAGAGAGAGTTATCGGGGTCGGCCAGCATTCCAGACGTTTGGGTTGAGACATCAACGTACGTACAATGATATAATAAGTGAAGATATGTTACACCGGCTCTAAAATTGAAGCGCGCAGATTGTGATAATTCTAACAATCGCTCTTAGTTCTACTCAGACCACCGTGAGGTGTGTACCACTGCCGAGTTCTCGCAAATCACATGAACTGCTCCCTAAAATGTCATTTTATGTTATACAATAGTGAAAACTACGAAATAAAATGCAAAAGTGCCCTTAACATCAAACATCATGCGCAATTAAACTGAATTATATATTTTTTTCAATTTTACTATTTATTGAAAATAAATAGGACGCCATTTTGACGTTTTTGAAAGACTTCGAGAAAAAGACAAGCTTATGCTGTTTAAAGATCAAGAGTAACAGAGATAAAACAATGTTTATCAATAACAACCTTAAGAATGCACGCGCAATTGTCAAATGCTAGTTGTCTCTTTTTTATTTATTAAATACGAGTATATG
Organism: Thaumatotibia leucotreta; assembly: GCA_025490895.1. Taxonomy (NCBI): domain Eukaryota; kingdom Metazoa; phylum Arthropoda; class Insecta; order Lepidoptera; family Tortricidae; genus Thaumatotibia; species Thaumatotibia leucotreta. Next base: position 83,287 of record JALPQI010000729.1, on the reverse strand, counting down.
TATTTTGCCATCTCTTTTACGCATTTTGAAGTATGAAGATAGGTGTATGTCAACTGTCAATAAATCGTAGGTGTATGATGTGAAGTATTTATTTCGCTCATTTTGTTAGAGTATAACGTATCTTTACTTATATATCATTGCGTACGTATCCCATACGTATCTTGTCGTGAAGGATAGGACTCGCGATCAAGACCTCATCAAGACTGATTGACATCCACCAAATGCTGGTCGGGTCAACGGCGTTTTACACGATCCATTCTTATAACAATCCAATAAAGATTTAATAAAGTTTGGCGGTTGATACATACCGAATCGGCAATACCGATCGTGCAAAAGGCCTTTTACTTATAACAATGCCGTATGGTTTCGTCGTATCCTAGTGCTTTCGCTTGACAACCACGAAAATAAAAAATCAGCAAACAAATAACAGCAAACAAATAAAAAATCAGTAAACAGTAACAGTTACTGCACATTGCTTTTCGATACTGCAGTCTGTAGTTTCGTCCATTATTAATGTATAAAGTCTCTTGGACCCTATAGTTGACTAGGTATCGATTTTATTTTTCAATTCTGGAGCTAACACTGTTTTAACTATAGCTGTTGTTTTTGTTCTGCTGAACTTTAATTCTTTGGCTTTAGTGGAGTCAGGAACAATATCAGCTAATAGCGGTGTCAAACTATCCATTACAAAAAAGAAAGATAATTAGCTGCCAAAAAGCTTGAAAGTTTTAATTCTGGTCAAGTTAAAATCAGCAAACAAATATTAAATATGTCAAGAGCCTTGACAATCTTGACATATTTAATATTTGTTTGCTGATTTTTTTTGACTCAAGGCAGTACCTATGGCTTAGTGCTTTCGCCTGGCCACCAGGACTAAAATTATAAAAAAAAATTAAATATATCATGTCAAGTTGAAGTTAAATTGTTATTGTGTACCTATATAATTGTTGATTGAAATTTTAAAAGCCAATAACTTCAGCTTATAATTTTTTTCATTTTCGGGGGGTTTTGCGTTACGCTAACTACACCTATAGGGATTTACTTTTTACAGCCACGTAAACATATAATTAATCTCACCAAACATGGAGTTGCTGATATCTGAGGAATACCCCATTAAATTGGCTATTAGGGATACCGCGATCTTCCAACATTTGTTTTAAACAAATGAATAAATCCTCGGTTTTTATGGAATTGGCTTGGTTCATTTCGAGATAAGCTATTTTTACAGTAGGTATCTATTGGTGTTTTTATCCAGGTAAGTAACAGTTACTGCACATTGCTTTTCGATACTGCAGTCTGTAGTTTCGTCCATTATTAATGTATAAAGTCTCTTGGACACTATAGTTGACTAGGTATCGATTTTATTTTTCAATTCTGGAGCTAACACTGTTTTAACTATAGCTGTTGTTTTTGTTCTGCTGAACTTTAATTCTTTGGCTTTAGTGGAGTCAGGAACAATATCAGCTAATAGCGGTGTCAAACTATCCATTACAAAAAAGAAAGATAATTAGCTGCCAAAAAGCTTGAAAGTTTTAATTCTGTGCATCTTACTTTATCCTTCGTTGGATTAGTTTTCTAAGATTTTTTTTATTTGTACTAATTTGTTGCATCAATATTTTCAGAGTCTTGTACAGAGCATGTCTAGTTAATACTGCCTCACAAAGAGACATAATTGCAGAAATCAGTTATACTATTTTTTTTTTCACTAAGCAGGAGCTTTATCTTGAGTCTTACAGTCATAAAATTCTACTTTTCTTTGGGACTGGTTCGGCAAGATTGTGATCATGGTGTGAATCCTCCACATTATTAGAATCTGGGTCGCTGAGTGTCAGATTACTAAATCCTGGGTTACTGGGTCTTAAGATTCCTGAGTCCTGAATGGGTTCTGGGTCCGACATAACTACGTCCGGGATTGCAAACAGAGTCACTTGCACCAGGATAACTGTGAGGGGGATCACTGGGGTTATCCCTAGTTTGGTTCAAGAGGGGCTCTTCATTACTTGATGATGTCAATACTGTCATTGTCTTTATGAGATTGTTTTACTACTTAATTTAATTAAGAATTTGTTGATTGTAACTTACAATTAAAACCATAACCGAGCACCCTAAAAAGTAGGGCTGAAAAACAAACACAAGCATTTTATTTCCAGCCTGAGATTTTGAGCCTCAGCCCAAACCAAAACTTTTAAGCACCCACTTTTTATACAGGCTGTCCCTGGAATATGGCACATGAAGAGAAAGCTTACCTACCTAATATTTATTGTAGGTAACATATTTTGCTTAAGGAAATTTGTTTCTTTAAAAAGTGAGTAATTCTGCTTTCAAGGAGTTTCTAAGAACTTACTTCTTAAATGCTCGTCCCTGGTAATCTATGTGTCAGTGCACATGGAAAGGTACCTTGTCACAACTCTTAATTTAAAATCTACTTTTCTTTATATTTTTTTATTAATTATTTTAAATAATTAAACAATTGTTCAAATTTACTTATTTAACTTATTTAAATTAATTTTAAGTAAAAAAAAATAAACAAGTAGATTTGTAATTTGTAGAGCTTATATGATATACATGCTATTAATATTGACTATAAGCAAGCAAACTATATGTATAGAGACAAACAATGCATGATTTTATTTTTATTATTTTAGATGCAATGCTTCTACAAATTTTTGAAGTTTTTGAGTGCATAGTGGCTTTGTCAGTAGATGTTAGGCCCGCTCATTCTCTGAATATATTTAAAAAACCGGCCAAGTGCGAGTCGGACTCGCGCGCAAAGGGTTCCGTACCATTATTAATTTATTATTAAAAAAATACAGTTAAATCAACCTACCTCAAAAACTATAGGAGATAATTTTATCAAACCAAAAATCGTTGGTAGAGTTTATTAATGTGCATAACATATATTTTTTTCAGAATTTTATATCGCGTAGTTTAAAAAATAGAGGGGGGGGGGACACATTTTTCAGACTTTGAGACCTGATATCTCGAAAACGATTTGCTTAAATAAAAATGTGATGTATAAACCTTCATATCATTTTCAAAGACCTTTCTATTAATACCCCACACGCTTATGTACAACTAAAAAAAAATTCTATCCCTCAGTTACATGTATGGAGGGCCCCCACCCCAATGGTTTTTTTTACAATTTAGTATCACATTCCTGTAGCGGTTCATATAACACATATCCTTACCAAATTTCGTTACTGTAGCATTTATAGTTTCCGAGTAAATTGGCTGTGACAGACGGACAGACGGACATGACGAATCTATAAGGGTTCCGTTTTTGCCATTTTGGCTACGGAACCCTAAAAACGACTTAAAGATCACTATTTAGTCCCATAACTATAGTAGGTAGTCTTAATTTTGGTCGTTTACTGGCATATCTATGGCTGGATTGGCTGGTTTAGGTGTATGGCTAGTTTTCCATATTTTATTTTTATATGTAGGTATATATTTATTTATATATATGTATATATATGTATGTTTTGTATATTTATAATATATATATATGTACTTTTAAATGTGTGTGATAAGATAAATTATGTGCTTCTTAAATTATTATTATTATTTATTTATTATTATTATTATTTATTTATTCACAAGAACGGTTAGACACCAGTTACACTTGGAAAACATTACAAATAGGACATTATGCTACACAAGGTAAAATCAGTTTAGCAAAAGTCAGTTTTTTGCCTTGTCCCATGTTGGCACGGTATATTATATACGAATTATTTATTGATATGTTTAATAAGCGTTTAAAAACTTTTATATACCACTTTAATCCCCTTTTTCTTTCCAGTAAATAAGTTGATAGTACTTGATCCTTCAAATCAACTCCACCCATATATGTATTATAATCTTTAACTGCTGCCGGTTTTAGAATTTCACGGCCAGCTCTGCGACCTGGAACCATATCTGCATTGTGATATGTAGACACTGTGGTGACCAATTTTACATCCTTCCATGCTAAAACAGAAACGTCACCACAATGTCTACCTACCACCGTGCCCTTGTGAATTCTTTTATCTTGGAGATTTTTAATGTCTGTTGGTGTATCAGTTCTTCTTCTATTCAATGTACCAATTACATCTGTGTTTTGTGATTTTAAGCATCTGGCAAGGGTCACGGAGTTATAAAAATTATCCATGACTAATGTGAAACCCTTGCGTAGATAATTCGACATTAAGGTCAGGACAATTTTTGCGGTCGAGTTACTGAATCCGTGGATTGGTTCCGAAGTCGACCCCTTACCAGTATAAATTATCATTTTTAACACATAGCCGGTTATAGCCTCGCATAGCTCGTAGGTCTTGATTCCGAATCGTGCTGCTTTTGTGCGGAAGCACTGAATCCACGACAAGTGCCCCTTCCACAGCAGCAACGATTCGTCTAACGCAAGTTCTCTGCGAGGGTTATATGCGGTTTCGAACTTGTTGATAAGATAATCGAGAATTGGTTTTACTTTTGCTAATCAACGATCAACACTTTGTCTCGAAACCTGTCCTAATTGACGCGTCACATCTAGTTATTGTCATACGAGCACTCTGAATGTAGGTACGGACCTCACTATCGCCTTTCGGTCTAGCCCACAGTCGTGTCTAGAGTCCTGTGTGGGATGGGCGTGTCAGTTGTGTTCTGGAAGGAGACTATGAACCATTGTCTCTAATTCACGCGGCTTGGTTCACAAAATTTCTAATTAACACGTTCACATTTTAAAATTCAACTAGTAACTCTATTGCGCCGAGAATTACAGTATACATTAAAAATCGCATTATTTAATACATATTAGATTCTGTAGTATATTGCATGTACAAAAAACAAGATATTTTTTATTTTTCAAGAAAACCTAAATAACGCGTCTAATTCACGCGTCAAAAATGACCGCGTTAATTAGAAATTGGTTATAAAATATATGGAATAAGTGATATCTATCGATAAAAACTCACTACTTATACTTACGTAAATAATATTTTCTCGAATATGGAATGAAATGTTAGTTTGTAACTTTTTTTTTCTAATTCACACGTCAAGCAAAATCTAAAATATTATAATTAACGCGTCGTTTTCATAATTCACGCGCCCTCCAAAAGTGTAATGTTCTAATTAACACGTCCTTTTTCTAATTCACACGTCACATAAATTTTGATTGTTTTTTAAATAATTATCCTTTCATAATTATAAAGTGACGCATAGACATTTAAGTTTCTACGATCAATATGTTACTATGTTTGTAAAGATATTCATTGAAAAGTAAATAGAAAAAAAGCGACGTGTTAATTAGGATTCTAGCACAAATCTGGAGAATGACCGTTTTCTTACACCAACGTTGGCAGGTGTCAGGAGTCTCTACAGATTCGACCGTTGCCATGAAAATAACAGGTTTATTGTCTAGCCACTGCGTTACTGCCATTTTGCCATCTGATCTAACTAATGAATACGAACTGCCCCTTCCTTCACGTTTCAAATCTCGCTCAGTCTTCAGTATACAATCAGGAGACACAATGCAGTTTTTCATTAGGGTGCCAGTAGAGCCTATGCCTCTGTTTAGAAGCTCGTCAGCAAGTACTTGAGATGTAAAATAACGATTAAAATACAGCAAGTGACCGGGAACTAGTAGGTCAGCTAATGTCAAGACAGCTTTAGCGGCAAGTCCAAACGAGGTGTTTTCATAATCAGGGGAAGTTGTTGTTCCCTGATAAATAACAAAGTCGCACACCACACCATCGGGGCTTGCCAGAATTACATAATTTTTAAGTTTTAAGTTGTCGTCCATTAACGGAGCCAATTTTTCGTCTATAGTCTTTGACACACTTATATTGAAGCTGTCTTTTAGCGAGTTGGTGTGTTTCTCGAAGTCATTCCTTAGTATTTCTATATTTTGTTCCATTCGTTTCATGAATGCATTGTATTTCCTGATGCCATGCTTTTTGGATTTACTACTAAGTTGGTAGAAAGAAATCTCCTGGTATCACCTAATTGCTGCTGGTAACCCTTGGTTGGGGTAATTCAGTTCTTTTTACTAGCAACACAGTATAATCTGTCACCTTTCAAACTTTTTGGCGGGAAGTCAAAAAAGGCGCGCGTTTTAATTTTTCGCAAAATCTTTAATTTCTTGGTGTATTATTTGTATATATTTGTTGTAAATATTAGTTTAGTGTACATAGATTTCTGTTGTACATAAAAATGGGCGAAACCGTCTCATCACCGGGGGACCGCCCCCCGGTGATGAGACCAAGAAAAGAAAGTTACAAACTTTGTATCTTACCACCAACTATAAAATGTTCACAAACCAAATTATAAAAGACAATTTCCGGAAAATCACAGTGCGGATTGTGTGGTGTAAGTAGAGTCTCAGGAAGACGAAAAAATAGGCAACAAAAATCCCATTAAATTGACAAAATTATTCACGGACAATGTTAAAGGAATAGTCGGCGTGCACAGAGTGAACGCGCATAAAATAGGCGTCACTTTTAAAAAACCTGCACCTGCTAATGACTTCCTAACTATGGATAACTTTTTGGGCAAAAACAAGTTAAAAGCTTTTGTACCTGCACACTTAACTGAGACGACCGGAGTGATACGCTATGTACCTAAAGAGTTAAGCAATGAGGAGATTTACAAGAATATTAGTTGTGACACTGAGGTAATCTTAATCAAAAGATTCATGCGAAAAGTCGAAGGGAAGCTAGTACCATTGGGTACTATTGCTGTCACATTTGCAGCAACCAAACTACCTCAACATGCATATATCCAGATGTTCCGGTATCAAGTCAGAATGTACATACCACCATTACTGCAATGTTATAAATGTTTGAAATTTAATCACTCAGCAAGAGTTTGTAGAGGAGAACAAATGTGTTCCTCATGCTCCGGACAGCACTCATATAAGGAGTGCGATGTAGAACAAGTCACTTGTATAAATTGCAACGGGAATCATTTGGTGATCTCTAGGGATTGCCCTGTGAAGCAAAAGAAAATAGAAGAAAAGAAAGCGAAATACGAGAACCAGAACCGAAGTTATGCCACTGTGGTGAGTAAATCATCATCTGTCCCAGTTATTACTGACCCTAAAGCTTTTCCAGCAATGCCTAAGTCGACCAATAAAGTTATAGATCGACTTAACGCTTAAGAAATATGTAAAAAGACATCATCATTGAAGCACTAGTTAAGTCTTTGTTTACTTTAGGTAATGATAAAGGGGACACACCAATCACGAGGAAAAGAATACAGGATGTAGTTTTAATAAATTTATTAAATTAAATAAGTAATGGATACTTTTTTACACATAGCACAGTTCAATATTCAAAGTCTACTCAGTAAGAGAGCCTTATTAAATATATATATTTCAGAACAAAATATAGACATTTGTTTGTTCAATGAAACATGGCTTAAAAATTATTTCAGAATCCCTAATTTTACACCTTATATACATAAAATTTCTAAAAATTCAAAGAATGGAGTTGGTATTCTTATAAAACAAAATGTACAGTACACCATCTTTAACACAACTTTATGAATCTATACAGAACATCTGTGTCTCTGTAGAGACATCTATTAGCAAATTATATATTCTTTGTGTATATTGTCCACCTAATGGCAACAGATTTGACAGGCTTAAAATGAAAAAGATATTACAAGAAATACCACAGCCGTGTATCATCATGGGAGACTTCAATGCACACCATATTTTATTTGGATGTGTTTCAAATAACAGTAGAGGTAACAGTTTATACCAACTTATAGATGAATTTGATATTAGCATTTTAAATGATGGTAGTCCCACAACCATACAATATCCAAATAGAAACCCTTCCGCAATAGATATAACTATAGTCAGTCCCACAATAGCCCCACTCTGTGAATGGAGTGTTCACGATGATCCGATGGGCAGACCATTTTCCAACTCAGGTAGCTGTGAATATTAAGCCTTCCATTTATGAAGTCCGTCCTGTGGAAGAAAAAAATATATATAATAAAGCAGACTGGTCTAAGTACTATGATTTATCACAAACCCATTTTTTAGATTTAGATGTTATACATACAGAACCATTAGAATTGTACAATAGCTTTGTAAATACATTATATGATCTTCGATCACAAACAATCCCTAGACAAAAGACAAACCAAAACATGAAAGTCATGAGGAAACCTATTCCCTGGTGGAATAAAAAATGTCTTTTTGCTGATCTAAAGTCTAAAGAAGCATTAAAACAGTACAGAGCATCTCCAAGCATTACCAATTTCATTAACTATAAAAAGCTTGATGCCCAGAAAAAAAGACTACTGAAGGAAGAGCAGGTAAACTCATGGCAAGACTTATGCAGTAGTTTTAATAGAATGACACCTATTTCCAGAATATGGGGCTACATTAAAAAATTCAAAAGAGTTGGATCTTCATACAACAGACATTTGAATGATGAGTGGGTGCCAAGTTTTTTAGATAAGGTTGCAGACATGTTACAGCTAGATGAAAATAATTTAAATAGCATGTTAAATTAATCAGGTCAAATTTCAAACAATAACTTTTTTAATATGCCTTTTACGATAAATGAATTGCTTATTTCTCTCAATAGTAGAAAAGACACCACACCAGGGTTGGACAATATTCCATACAAATTAGTTAACTTTAAAAACACTATTAATTATCTACAATAGATTATGGGAGAGATTAATTATACCAGAGTCCTGGAAAACACAATGTGTCATTCCCATACTCAAGCCGAATAAACCAGCAGACAACCATACACCATACAGACCCATATCTTTATCATCCTGTCTAGGTAAACTTTTTGAAAATATGTTAAAAGTTCGGTTAGATCATTTTGTTGAATCTCAAGGAAAATTACCAGATGTTCAGTTTGGATTCAGAAAAGGCAGAAGTTGTTCTGAAAGCTTTGTATCTTTTATCTGTGACCTCAAAAAGGCAAAACTTAGTCACGCTAATGTGTTATGTGTATTTTTAGATGTAAAGGGTGCCTTTGATAATGTTAATATTGAGAGCTTAATTTATGTATTAAAAGATTTAGATGTACCAGCTAAAATACTAAACTGGATTTTTGGGTTTTTAATAATAGGGCTATTTATGTCAAATTTAATAACAAAATATATGGACCCAAACTTACTAATAAGGGCACAATGCAAGGGGCCACTTTATCACCCTTATTGTATAATTTATACACATCACAAATTCTTCAATTTGTAAATACACCAAATGTCAAAATATTACAATTTGCTGATGACTTGCTTTTGTATACTGAAACTCAACACCTGAACATGGCTGTTGACAATATAAATCATGCTTCGGCTGAATTACAAATGTATTATAACAATAGTCTAAAATTAGAAATAAGCCCAGAAAAAAGTAAAGTGTTAGTAATAAGTAAAGACCCTTTAGCAAAATCATTTGTAAATATTAGATATAATCAAAATGTGATTCCTATTGTCAGTCATCATACATATTTGTGTGTTGTGATAGATGATAAATTAAAATTTGATAAGCATATAGATTACATAGCTCAGAATGCCATGAAAAGTATAAATGTCATGAGAAGTTTAGCTGGAACTTTTTGGGGATCTGACCCAAAAACTCTAAATATGTTGTACAAAAGCATAGTAAGGAGTCATTTTGACTACAGCTCTTTAGCATATATGAATGCAAACATCAAATTATTAAAAAAGCTGGATGTTATACTAAATATGGGATTAAGAATAATAAGTGGAGCCATGCGCACCACTCCTATTAACTAACTAACTTTGCGCCGTCTACAACTGGCTGAGCGATTTTGTCTGAAGGAATTATCATGTAATAATCGTCTTGTCCTACATAAAGTATTGTATCCAGTAGAGATTGCTCAGATAGTTGTCCCAGGTCTCAACTAACACTCTTATTGCAGGTTCTATTCCTGAAATACCAACCATAATGACAAATATTAAAAATCTTACAAGTAACATGTACATCAGTAACAAGTGGCCAATCTACAGCTGCCCATACAACACAATTTTAAAATATTTAGACATTCATTGCAATTTAGACACTGTGAAAAATAAACATGATTTCTTGCAATTTTTAAATGAGAAATATGATTTCTATGTAATATATACTGATGGTTCCAAAGGTGATTCCGTAAAAGCTGCTTATTATGACCCACAAGTGAAAATAACTGAATGTATAAAAATACACAACAGCTGTAGCATTTTCACTGCTCTGCTGAAGCTTGGGCAATGCTGAAAGCTTTGACATATGTAAATAACCATGTAAATACTGTAAATATTCTAGTTGTAAGTGATTCCAAGAGTGTTTTAACTGCCTTATGTAATAGTAATCTAGGATATAAGCAAAATTATATATTGTACAGAATTAAAGTTAACTTATTATTAAGTAAACTTATTATGTAATTTAGGAAAAAATGTAGAGTTTGTATGGGTTCCCTCCCACAGTGGCATAGCTGGAAATGAGGTGGTAGATCAGGCGATTCGCCAGGACCATGACATAGACTTCTCAGATTCATTCCAAGTACCATTTACAGACTATTACCATCAACACATGGAAACACATGACTGAGATTGAGAATAAAGGTAAATGGTATGCAGACTTACATAAAGACTTACCCATAACACCATGGTACACTCGATTTAAGTATAACAGCAGAAGATTTATAACGTGCATGAACCGTCTGCGTTTTGGTCATTGTCTGGTCCCAGCACATCTCAAAAGGAAAAATATTATTAACGACGATAGATGTACACGTTGCCTAAAAGAAAATGCGGACATTAAATATGTGATTTTTGATTGTGAATCGTTTGCAATACAAAGACTGATACTTGTCAGTGCCATTAGTGACATTGCGGAAGAATATTTGTTAAGTGTTCCCCGCCGCGTTCAAGATTTACTATCGAACCCTGTTTATTATATGCAAGTATTTAAGTTACACTATGCAAACACTATGGGAAACATTTGATTGCAGTGCATAGTTTGTTATTTAGGTTTAAATATATGTTATAACATTAAGGTTGGATAAAGTTTCAACTCCAAAAGCATATTCTTTGGGAATTGAACCTTAATCAAATCATATCTTAAAGTATTTTGTCAAAATTCATATCTTTTCTATACTCATCTGACTGTAATATTTGTTTGATCGAATGTATTATAATTTAATGTCTGCGACTGAAGGACTTATATCCATGGTCATGAAATAAATAAAAAAAAAAGTACTTTCATTGTAAGTATTGATGCGCGGCGGATGTGACTTCAGTGCAACGAAGTGAGTGATATAGTTGTTGTGATATGGGTCAATAATTTTTTTTATGTCACTCGTTGCCATGGTTACGTTCTCCTGGGTCACCCTTAAAATCACAGTGTAGCAGCATTCAAATTGACAAAAGTTTGAATTTTTTGACAGTTATGTGGCCTTTCCAAGGTGGGTCATCATGATAGTAGAGTGTGCATGATACTTTCTTCTAACAAATTATCCCACTGTTGTCCCCTGGGTGATGTGACAGAATAACAACAAAAAAAGTGATTGACCCATATATGTATAGTTCGCAATGCACTTTTCGACCCTTTCGCCTTTAGGAATATTCAGTTTTCCGCGGAATTTTACACCATATTTGAGCTTCGGGCCAGAAGAATTTCGGAGTTTCGCACCACTACACTCGTTTTACACTGTGTTTTTTTTATTAAAAATCACTTGACGACACTTGAAACGGTTCTTACTTGACAGCTGCCAACCGGAAACTCGAGAGTTTCGTCCATTATTAATGTATAAAAGTCTCTTGGACCCTATAGTTGACTAGGTATCGATTTTATTTTTCAATTCTGGAGCTAACACTGTTTTAACTATAGTTGTTGTATTTGTTCTGCCGAGCTTTAATTCTTTGGCTATTGTGAAGTCAGGAAAAATATCAGCTAATAGCGGTGTCAAACTATCCATTACAGAAAAATAAAGGTAATTGGCTGCCAAAAAGCTTGAAAGTTTTAATTCTGCGCATCTTACTTTATCCTTCGTTGGATCAGTTTTCTTAGATTTTTTTTATTTGTACTAATTTGTTCCATCAATATTCTATGAGTCTTACACAGAGCATGTCTAGTTAATACTGCCTCACAAAGAGACAGAATTGCAGAGATCAGTTATACTATTTTTTTTTCACTATCCAGGAGCCTTATCTTGAGTCTTTCAGTCATAAATCATAAAATTATACTTTTCTTTTCTTTGGGACTGGTTCAGCAAGATTGTGGTCATGGTGTGAATACTCCACATTATTAGAGTCTGGGTCACTGAGTGTCAGATTACTACATCCTGGGTTACTGGGTCTTAAATTCCTGGGTTCTGAAGTAGAAGGTGCTGTGTTGCTGGGTCCGACATAAGATCGAGAGAGGTCCGGGATTGCAACCAGAGTCACTTGCCCCAAGATAACTGATAGGAGGATCACTGGGGTTATCCCTAGTTTGGTTCAAAAGTGTCGCGAAGGTTACCTGTAAGTATCAGTTTCTTAGTGGTGACATCTAGTCTTTTTCTTGCAACTTCATAGTTTGTTCCAGGTTCAGGGCACCCTTCCTTCCACATCAAAGCCACTTGCGGCGGCCATCATTCACTGAAATATTTTCACTAAACGAAATTAATATATAATTATTAATCATATCCTTGGGTTGCTTACTATAGGGGACCTGTATTTCTAACAATTCTATGTCCCATAAACCAGTTACATCTTCTGGTGGTTCTTTAAATACACATAGAGATTCGTGTTTATTACTGTTCCACCAGACTGGTTAACAGGTCCTTGAATGGTCCAAACCAATTTGCTTTGCATTCCCAATAAATTATCATTGAAATAAACCAGATTACTTGTAATGATGGACCCTAAATCTGAACCAATTAATAGACCAATATTGTACTCAGGGAAATTGAGGTCATTAATAACAATATTCATGTCCTTCAATCTTTGAATTAACATACGGTCCCTTAATTTTGGTAGGTGTTCACAAATCACAAATATTAGGCTCTTCCAATGCCATGATCTTAGTTGTAAATGAATTATTCAAATCACTCACCTGTAATTCATAGATTTGTGTACCTTCGTAGGCATAAATTCACCTCCAAATACAGTTTGACCAATACTTTCTTTCCCACATGCCTTCATCTTCAATGCTTTCACCACAGAATTCTTGAAATAGGTCCGTAGAGATTCACAATCCACCAAAGCACGAACTCTCATGGTTTTGTTAAAGTTTGTGAGCTCCACCATTACTGTATGTAAAAGTTTCATTAGTATTGCGAGTGGCAACCATAGTATTATCTTTATTATGAATCGTGGGACATAATATGACGTTATGACTTTTTTGAGAAACTATGAATTTTACAAATGCCTTACATTTGTTTGCCATATGTCCTTTCCTAAAACATATTATGTAACAACATCCTGACCTTTTGATAGCCTCCTTTTTATCCAATTACATAATATTAGCCTTACTACACTGAAATATTAAATTATTGCTTTTACCACACAAACAGCATTAGTAAATGTCAGATACCTTACCTGATATGTTTGTTCTTATACTGGATAATATACAGGCCGCAGTTGGAGTGTTGGTCTCGGGGCTGAGGAGCTGCTTAGGGTCGTCACTTCTGTTGGATGAACTTTGATTTATGAAATTAGACCTAGCCATCTTAATGCTTTCTTCCGACTCAATTTCTTGGTTAAAAAATTCCAAAAGAGGCGTTAATTATATAGATTTCCGACTTCTATTCCACGCAACAAGTGGATACAAAATGGTTTCCTATTTATCCGTCGTTACATTAATTAGTGAGTCTAAACAAATTACTTAAGACTACTAGTTAATTTATCATACAAAGTTTTAATGTTTAAATGATTTTGTTTAATTTTTCAATACCACCTAATGGCATAACCTTCCACTTTTGATCAATAAGGCACTGGTCTCACCGCGAGCTACTAAGCTATGAAATATCGGCTATAAACACGAACAAAAGATACGCACTCCCGTGTAAATAAAAGAGACACGGCGTTACTCGCCCGGCGGGTTTTACGTAAAAAGGCCTATTTTTTATGAAATATGAATAAGAACATCGACGGCCCCTACGTAAGTTGTCGTAAGTTGAAAATGGCAAGTTTACAGTAGAGCACTTTAAAGTTTTAAATGTGTATGGTGGTCACATAGTTCAACGTATTGCTTTGAAAATTGGCATACACATTAATAAAGATACTGTCTTTATAGTGATATAATTACTTTTTTGATATATTACATATTTTTGCCGGAATTGCACTTACGACATTATATGACGGAGAAAAGAATCTAAAAATTGTGGTATGTATTACTAACTTCACTTTACGCTGGTGGTCATAAATGGTCTTTAATCGTAAGTTATACATACTACGAGATACGTCGGAATTATGCGTGTAAGTTTTGTCGTATCTGTTATTTACTACATTATTTTGCGGAAACGTTATAAAAACTTTTTGTTAGTTACTATATATATGCCATTTAACAAACAATTTAATAGGAATTTTATGGAACCCTGATGGAATATTTTGAGAAAATTAAGCAGGTGAATAGTTTTTTATGTGTTTTATAATGAAAAATAGATCAAGTACAGTATTTTTGTACATTTTCTGGAAAATGTCGTGTTGAATGAAGACGAGATTATGTAGTTGAGTTTGATGTAGCTTCATTGTTTGCGAGTACCTACTGGAAACTATAAGGGTGTATCAACTTTTTTCTGTATGTTATTGCCATGGTTACGGTCGCCTGAGTCACGCTGGTTTTATGCAAGATTATGCTATTGGAACTATGGAAACATGCATTATTCTGGTGTTGGTAAGTCCGTTCCTTAATGGGTCACTTACAAACATGTACTACATGCATGTTTGCATGATTTAAGTGTCATAATTTTGCATAAAACCAGCGTGACTCGGGCAACCGTAACCATGACAATAACAAACAGAAAAAAGTTGTTTCAGCCATAAAACTAACTAAAGATATTGTAGCTCGTAACGACCTACCTATGTGTACATGAAATTCATCGAACATTTCCTGAATTGTTGCTATTTCGTTTGGCGAGGGGAGTATTGTTCGTAAATTGAAGCAAAGAGTTCTCTGATAATGTTGTAGTTCTGGTACTGGTCAATATTTTCATGAATAAATTTGAGCAGAGGGCATTCGAGAGTTGTCCGAATAGGCCGAGATGCTGGTTACGAAATGTAGACGACGTTTTTGCTATAATTCCTGATAGAGTTGTTGATGTGTTACTTACCGATCTTAATAATTGCATCCCAGAATAAATTCAAATTTAAGAGATAGGTGGATGGCACATTTCGTTTTCTTGATGGGTTAGTAATGCTAGGTCAGAATGATCGTCTGTCACAAAAAGTCTATAGTAAAGCTACCTGCTAACTGGCTTATACCATTATCTCGAAAACCTTTTCTCGCGGTTCTTTGATTCACAATACATGCGAAATGAGTTTATATCGTTTATTCACATCACATCATTCGCCTATTTCAGTTCACAGCTGGACACAGGTATCTCCTATTACGTCCTGTTATCTATATTATTACAAATGTTGCAACATGTCAGACGACACGAGACGTTGGAGAGCTTGGAGAGGAATAGATATGGTTGGTGACAAAGTCAGCGTACAAGGAGCGCAGGGACGTTTCGAAATCACCACACAGTAGAGAGGGCACCAGTATTCTTGCCTCATATTAAAGGAGTGACAAACGAAATTGGACGCCTATTACGACGGAGGTTTAGCATTAAGACCATTTTGCGTCTTCATACCAATATGAGTATTTCTTATACTCTCCAAAGGACGGGAATTTACTTGGCAGCTCGGGTGTTTATGAGATACCGTACGACTTCGGTAAGGAACGACGTAATGAGTCTAGACTCGGATCAAATATGGAGTGTCAAGGAAAGGGAGATAGACAACTCGGCTGTGGTACGATACAGGCGTTGCATTTCTTAAACGCTTTGATAAAGCGAGGATGCTGGTACGGCAAAGATGCTATCTGCCACGGAAGATATACAGAGCGATTAAGATTAATTTCAATCGAGATGGGGGCTGGACAGAGTCTACGGCATGGAAGCTGGTAATCTCCAAGCTAAAAATGATTGTTTTGTGCACACAGTGACTTCGTGTGCTTATCATCTATTACGTAGTGTTCGGTGACACAAACTTGCAGTCAAACATGACATCAGTGCCGGCGCAAGACCACCATATACCAAGTTTAACCGTTTAATTATAATTTTGCACACTTAGTACATAAAAACAGTCTGTCATTCAGCATTAGAAACGTAATTTTGAAATTATAATCATAGACATGGCAGATTAATGTCTTCTCTCACAGTGCAAAGTCATAAAAAACTCAGTTAACAAAAATGCCTTCAAATTCAACTACATCATATGAGATCAATATTAAGTGTTTTTCAACGTAATTATAATCTTAAAGAACAGTCATATTGCTTTCATGATTAGATACTGCAGCTGTTGGCGATTTCATTTAGTTATCAGTCAAATCGGCGATCTGCAGACGATGATTTCACTGATGTCTGATGACTAAATACTCGTAACTGAACCCACCAACTGCTGCAATATTTAATAATGAAAGTGATATGATTGTTTTGTCTTCGACACTATCACAAAAACAGCCATTTTATAACAATGAATTCTGCATTTCTTTATCGTTTGGTTCAAAAGGAAGCGGCGAACCTGTATAGTGAGCAGAAATTATTGAAATACGCCAACATTATAATTGTAAAGTGTTGTAACTCTGTATTTGCTCCGGCGCATACTGTCTTAAATATCACTTACAATAGAAATTTAAAAACAATTTCCGACGAAAAATGTCTCAAGTACACATACAACACAAAAAAATAAAAAAAATCCTACGTAAATAGTAGTATGTTAAACTTGAGACAAAACACCGATCTTAAACTCCGAAGTAAGTTGTGGTAAGTGGTAACATACTACAGTATTCACCGGTATTATTAAAAAAAATTAAAATCCATAGTAATTAATTCGCACCTGATTTCTGAGTGAAATCCAACAGATTGCCAACTTTGCTTAGTGGTTTTAAATCATCTTTATTTCTGAAGCGCCTTTTATTTCATATCGGACCACTTTTTCTTTTAACTCCAACGGCCGTTTCGAAAATTAATTTTGGTCTTGCAGGCAGTTTGAGTTTGTTCCCGATGCAGTGTTTTACTTTTATCAAATAAAATGTATCGTTTATCTATTTTTGTCTCATGTAGTTGTTAGTTTTTGGTAAAAAATTATCACATACGAAAAACCTCTGCTCCACCGCGTATAAGATCGTAACTGGCACTTACGCTGCGCGAGCGCGGGTGGCCGCCCCGTATTAACTGTCGTAAGTACACTTACTACAGTATACGACGGTGCTTTTTTGAGATACGATAGTTTTCGGGTGTCAAAAACCTATTTGTAATACGTTTTTTTAATTTTTTCTTCGTGGAATGGAAACATTGCTAAAAGATATGATGTTTTATGAAATAAAATAAAAATCCCAAATTTCAAGTTACGACAACTTACGTAGGGGCCGTCGACATCTCAGTTCTGGGTTTTCTTTTTGAATTAACGAAATAGGCCTTTCATCGTGTCCAGTAAATAGCGCTTCTCCATTTTTATTTTTTTAAAGGTGACAATTTCCCGTTTACCCGCCGTAGCTCTAGGAACATAATCACGGTCAATAAAGCCTTTAATAATATCAACCAGAAGAGTTTTCCCTGAAGGGTTATTCTGTAGTTTCATCGCTTTCATCTGACCAATGCCCATAGTCTCGCGTATAATACTAATCTTCATTTTAGACTTGGCTATGCTTTCTCCTTGGAGAATTCGTTTTAAGGCTTTTTTCTCTCTCACTGACTTCAAATTTTTGTAATGGTCTTTGATTGCATTAGATAACGTTGAATACTTGTTTTGGTAAAGCTTATTTACTTTTTTTCGTGTCTTTGGTTGTGGTTTTAGCTCGTTGGTATCTGTTTTTGTATTTATAGCACAGCCGTTTCATCTTTTCGAGTTCTTCCTGAATTTTCAGATTTTTTCTGTAAACTGCAGAGCGATCTCTTCGTATTTGTCTTCGGCCTCTAGATCTCGGTGAAACTGGAGTTCCTGACCGTGGGCTGGACGCCGGTGTAATGTTCATAATTTGTTGAGCACATTTTTGACGTTCTCGTCGTTTCTTTCTTGTTCGCAGTCTTCCATTTACGCTTGATATTTCTGTGTTCACGCTCTGTCATATCTTTTACAAGTTTTTTATTTATGGTACCTTTCAAGATGTTTTTTTTTGCTTCAGCATTTTTTATAGGGTCCAACTTCAATTTAAGCCAATAACGACGTTGGTTTTCTGTGTTTGTTAACGCCATTTAGTGCAGAAGCTTCTTTCTGTGAAGAAAGAAAGAGTATTTTTGCATTTCGGTCTTAATAACATATTTCTAACATCAAAAATAATAAAAAACGCAACCTTTACAACAACTGCGTTACTTTTTTCTAGTAACGCAGTGTAGCAGTTACGCAGTTGTAAATATTTGACTTCGTTGTAAATATTCACTAAAAAGAATAACATAAAATGCAAATATTCTAACACTGATAGAAACAAATTAGACTAGCTACGTATTAAAATAACAATAATGTAAATATGGTCACTACATACCTTTCGACAGCCGTAACTCAGCGGCCACGCAATACGCCTCCAGTACACGTCTGTGGATGAGTCCGCGGACGTCATTTCTGATTGTTGAGATTGGGGTGGAAACATTTCTTGCGATAATTGCGATTCTACGATCATTCGAGGTGACTCTACTTCATAATCTCCCGGTGACGGTGTTGACGATAAATACATACTATTACTTGTTGTGGCAGGACGAGTATTATTTGTGAAGGAGAAGTAACATTATACGGTCTCTTCTGCGACTGTATCATACTTTCGTACCGACGACTTTTGTTTATAATAACACCATGTATTTCGTATATTATATCTTCTCTGTCAAGTTTTGGAAAATCCCTAATTTGCTTTGCTAGCATTCTGCAAAATAGTTCACAGTCGTCTTCATCTTTTTTCTCTGTTTCCTTATTCGTTAGGGCTTTATTGAGTGCAGTAAACGCACTACTCATTTGTTTACTCGCTTCGTATAACTCAGGCGGATTCATTGCATGACGTTTTTGTGAACTCTTTTGAGGTGTAGGGTTAGTCGAAACGTCGCCGATGTCATCGTTACCTTCTGGCTGGGCTCCTGGGATGGCATCAGCTGGTTCGTCGAAAGTGCTTGCCTCGTCATTCGCAGGACGTTGTGTCTGTGAAAGAAAGGCAACCAAATTAAACACCCACAAAATATGCGCTTGAAAAATATGTACAGTCGACGTCAAAGATATCGTTGCGGTTTTAAAAATTATATTTAAAAATATATTTACACGACCTTCATATTAAGGCAATAAAGTCGTGAAGATAAAGTTAGCACCTAAAGCGTAATGATATCTGGGACGTCGACTGTACGTGATTTTATTCCTTTTTTTTCATAAGTAAATACAGTAGCGATCGTAAGTATTTTGACATCAATAAAAGTTTGGATATTGCACAAGGTAGATAAGTTTTTCCAAATTAGTTTATGCCGTGGTTATTTATGACTTATAACTTCTCTGAAATACACAAAAAGGTTAGCTCCTTGAACTATATTAAGGACCTGGCCATAAAAACGTACATCTTGTTGGTTCAAAAATATTTTGACACCATTCCTTTATTCAGTTTTATTGAGAATAGTCTTACGGGATGATAATATTTTATGAATAAATTAAGGCCTAGACTTTATATAACATGCCGAAATGTAAAGAATATTAAAACGATTTAAAACAAGCCGTTGCAACTGCACTCAAAAAAGGCAAGTCGCAGACTGAAGTTTCGCGAACTTTTCATATATCACGGCAACTTGTTAGTGTCTGGAATAAGCAATTCAAGGATCGAAAAGGCGTCAACAATAAGCCTAGAAGCGGTCGTCCTCGAAAAACCACGTCGAAAACTGATCATTTAATAAAAAAACTGTCCGTAGAAGATCCGCGGAAAACTGCAGTGACAAACCGTTTCAGTGCGGATGACACGCCAGGAGTGTCATCAAAGTTTTTAACGAATGGCGTGTGACACGAGAGGAGTGTAATTTTAAAATCGACTAAAACTTCTTCAAATTAAGTTTCAGAAAGGTTCACCCCGAACCAAATTATTATTGTTTGCCATGTAGAACAAGCTAGTAGCCTTCGTTTCTGGAATATTCAAAATATTTTATTATTTTTTCAAATTCAGTTGTTAACAACCTTTTCAAGCAGCACTATTTTTACGCGTCTGCGTTTCAGTGCGGATGACGATAGGCGTGCGTTATTATATGCAGTAAGGCAAACCTGTCGCGTGACGCTGTTACAGTCAAAAGCTTTTGAAAATGGAAGACGCAATGAAATTATTAAAATAAAACTATAAAGAAAAAGTTCAAGTTTATTTATGTTCGTGTTCAATGGACAAAGAGCTTCATATTTATTATAACTTCTAAATACTGGCTGCGGACGACGAAAACTCTATCTACATTTGTTTTCGTATCGACTAGTTTGACAATCATCGTATTTGCGTGATTTTCGATGTCGTCTGTTGTTATGTTCGTCAGCTGGGTACTTCGGCAGGCTCCATTTATCCCCAAAATAAGAGCGACCTAAAACCAAAAAACGGAATGTTAAATAACAATGTTGTATGTCTTGTAGAATGCGATCGCCAACCCGCATGCCAAGCGTGGCGATTATGGCAACTACCCCCCATGGACTTACAAACAAGGCCGCGGCCCCGAGGTTCCCGCGACCCCCGGTGCCCTGGTTATGGTAGCGGCCAGGGTGCTAGCGTGGTCAGGGGTGCTAAGAATCTCCGGCAAAGATCCGGCTACCACCACCGACGACCTCTGGCCCTGGCAACGTACAACACGCGTACACTGCGGACCGACGAAAAGTTAGTGGAACTGGAGGAAGGATTGAGCAAGTTGCGTTGGGACATTGTGGGATTGTCAGAAGTCCGAAGAGAGGGCGAGGACACGATAATCCTAAAGTCCGGCAACTTGCTCTATTTCCGGGAGGGCGACCAACAGTCCCAGGGAGGTGTCGGGTTCATCGTCCACAAGTCCCTCGTAAACAACGTGGTGAAGATCGAGAGTGTGTCGGCTAGGGTGGTGTACCTTATACTCAGAGTATCTGAGAGATACTCGCTGAAGGTCATACAGGTGTACGCGCCGACTTCGACACACTCCGACGACGAGGTGGAGGCTATGTATGATGATATCTCAAAAGCCATGCATAGCTCCAGAACCTACTTCACCGTTGTTATGGGGGACTTCAACGCGAAACTGGGCAAGAGAGATGGTGACGAGCTGAGGGTGGGGCAATTTAGGGTTAGACGTCGGAACCACCGGGGCCATCTGCTGGCTGGTTTCTTGGAGAAGGAGGGACTCTACATGATGAACTCCTTCTTTAAGAAACGCGAGCACAGAAAATGGACTTGGATGAGTCCCGACGGTGCAACTAAAAACGAGATCGACTTCATCATGTCGACGAAGAGACATATATTCAACGATGTTTCTGTGATCAGTACGGTTAAAACCGGAAGCGATCACCGCCTGGTAAGAGGCACGTTGAATATATGTCCTAAGCTAGAACGCTCGCGATTGACGAGGACGGAATTACAGCTGAGCTTCTGAAGGCGGGTGGTAAACCGATCCTTACGGCCCTTCAGAAGTTGTTCAATTCCGTCTTACTGGAAGGGAGAACGCCAAAGGCATGGAACAGAGGTGTGGTGGTACTGTTCTTCAAAAAAGGTGACAACGCTTTATTGAAGAACTACCGACCCATCTCACTTCTGAGCCATGTCTATAAGCTGTTTTCAAGAGTCATTACGAATCGTCTTGCACGCAGGCTTGATGACTTCCAGCCTCCCGAACAAGCCGGTTTCCGAAGAGGCTTTAGTACCGTAGACCACATCCATACGCTTCGCCAGGTTATACAGAAGACCGAATAATATAACCTGCCCCTCTGTTTAGCGTTTGTGGACTACGAGAAAGCCTTCGATTCGATCGAAACCTGGGCAGTACTACAGTCTCTCCAACGGTGCCAAGTCGACTACCGCTATATCGAGGTGTTGAAGTGTTTATACGAGAACGCCACAATGTCAGTCCGACTCCAAGACCAGAGCTCGAAGCCTATTCTGCTGCAGCGGGAAGTTAGGCAAGGAGATGTCATCTCCCCTAAGCTGTTTACCGCTGCACTGGAGGATGTCTTTAAGACTCTGGACTGGAGAAGGCTGGGTATCAACATAAACGGCGAGTACCTCACTCACCTTCGATTCGCTGACGATATAGTAGTCTTGGCTGAGACCTTGGAGGACTTAAGTACTATGCTCGTTGACCTCAGTAAAGCCTCCGAGCGAGTTGGTCTTAGGATGAACATGGATAAGACGAAAATCATGTCGAAATCCCATGTAGCACCAACTCCCGTAATAATCGGAGAATTTACACTCGAAGTTGTAGACGAATATATATACCTAGGGCAAACTATTCAGTTAGGTAGGTCCAACTTCGAGAAAGAGGTCAATCGTCGAATCCGACTCGGTTGTGCAGCGTTCGGGAAGCTACGACACATATTTTCGTCCAATATTCCGCAGTGTTTGAAGACGAAAGTCTTTAATCAGTGTGTGTTGCCAGTGATGACATACGGTACTGAAACGTGGCCGCTTACAATGGGCCTCATAAGAAGGCTCAAAGTCACCCAAAGGGCTATGGAGAGGGCTATGCTAGGAGTCTCTCTGCGTGATCGGATTAAAAATGAGACCATCCGCAGCAGAACTAAAGTAGCCGAAATAGCTCTCCGAATCGCTAAACTGAAGTGGCAGTGGGCGGGGCACATTGCGCGTATAACCGATGGCCGTTGGGGCGGGAAGGTTCTTGAGTGGCGGCCACGTACCGGAAGGCGTAGCGTGGGTAGGCCCCCCACAAGGTGGACCGATGACCTGGTGAAGGTCGCAGGAGTCCGCTGGATGCGGGTGGCGCAGGACCGGTCAATGTGGCGATCTTTGGGGGAGGCCTATGTTCAGCAGTGGACGTCTTTCGGCTGATATGATGATGATGATGATGATAGCACAAAATAATACGTCGTCTAATACAGTTTAAATAAGTATTTTATAACTTTGAAGTCGGTGCCATGTAAGGCACCGTATGTGTAAACTTTAGTTAAAGAAACATTAATAACACCTGGTATTTTTTTACATGGCACCGACTTCAAAGTTATAAAATACTTAT
This sequence comes from Thaumatotibia leucotreta, assembly GCA_025490895.1. Lineage (NCBI taxonomy): Eukaryota > Metazoa > Arthropoda > Insecta > Lepidoptera > Tortricidae > Thaumatotibia > Thaumatotibia leucotreta. Next base: position 59,948 of record JALPQI010000729.1, on the reverse strand, counting down.
TTAAACTGTATTAGACGATGTACCTATTATTTTGTGCTAAGTAAAGTTATTTTTTACTTTTTTGTTTGAAGTCGGTTTTACTGTTTGTTAAAAATTTACTTAATTTTTGATTTTTAGTGAAAATGAAGTCTTTTCAAATTATCCTTGAAGTATATACAAATTGTTTAGTATACTTAAGAAAACTCCGAAATCAACATACATGTGCCCTTCAAAATTGAGGAGTTCCCTTGATTCCTCATGGATTCCATCATCAGATCAGCATCAAAGTCAAAGTCAAAGTGTTTATTTGTGAAACATAGGTACATTATACAGTGGTGGATAAAATTATATACATGGTATCACTATGTTTTGCCGTTTGGCATACAAAAACATGTCCTTAACATAATTCTTACAATAACATACATAACTATTAAATAAATCATAAAATATAGACAGTCTCAAATATTAATAATTAATAAAATAATTCATAAGATAAGATTAAAAACAAAAATAGCATTATAGTAACATTCACAAGTAAAAATCATTAATAACAATTTATAATTCATATAATTTTATATATTGCATTTTAACTATAGTATTTCATATGAAAAGGAATCTGGAATTGAATAAAAACATTTTTCAATAACTAATTCTGTTAGCTTATTCTTAAATTGTGGTATTGGCAATGACTTTATTCTAAACACGCTTTTGCGTTTCAACGCAGTATTTGCTCGTTCTGTGAATAGATTTTTACCGTACCTCGTACTTCTGGGAAACACTTCAGATACCGTTTTAAAGAGGTATAAGTTCGCTTTGACGAAAAGCGCAGCTTCAAGTATGTAAAGGCATGGAAACGTTAGTATTTTTAGTTCCTTAAAATGTGGTTCACAACTGTCTTCTCGTTTGAGTCCACGAATTGCTCTCACACATTTCTTTTGAGCCTTAAAGACAGCCTCTCTGTTGGTAGAGTTCCCCCAATATATAATGCCGTAGCGTATGGTCGATGCCACAAATCCATGGTATGCCGTCAATACCGTCTGAATACTTGCCCGCTTAGCTAGCTTATATAGGGCGAAAGCAAATTAATTTAACCTTTTGCAAATGGCGTCAGTTTGAGATTTCCAAGTCAGTTTGTTGTCGATTTGAAGTCCTATAAATTTTGTTTGACTTACTGATTCTATTATAGATCCTTGATAAGCACAGCTTATGGCACCGATAGGTGATCGTTGGTTAAAATGGATAATTTTCGTTTTGCTTAGGTTAATCAATAAATTATTATTTTCAAGCCATTCAATTATATGTCGTAGTGTATTATTAATTTCAAGTTCATAAATATCAGCATCTTTACATTCAATCAGATTTCTATGGAACCAATTTAGAGATGACTTCTTTCGATCAAAAGAAACATTACTCAAATCGGACGACGGAGCTCGGAATATGTATCTGAAGTTCCACATGCCATCTCTGGTCTCCATCATCAGGTCTACCTTACCAAATTTATGGTTTTTGCAACAAATTGCTTGATTTACTGTAGAAGACTCCAAAATCACTATACGTATGCCTTTCAAAATCGAGGAGTTCCCTTGATTCTTCACGGATCCCATCATCAGATCAGCACCAGATTTCTATGGGATCACCTCGGGAGTATACATAATCAAACACAATTTTGTTTTTCCAAATCGGTCAAACCGTCTTCGAGTAATCGGCGAACAAATATAAAAAAAATATGTACGGTCGAATTGAGAACATCCTTCTTTTTTTGAAGTCGGTTAATAAAATAAACTTACCTTAATGGTCAAGTATAGCATCGGGTGCTTCCGTTAAAAATCTATCAACATTTTCGCCAGGGAAACTTTTGATATTTTGCATTTGTAGCCGGAGGACTGCCTTTAAAGAATTGTTGTAAGCTTCATATAGCATTTCATGTGTTGTGTTCGTGGATTCGCTTATTTTTCGCTTATCAACTTTCGTAACATAGATAATTTTTAGATTTATTTCATCAAAATTTATTTAATCAAAATTATAATTAAGAACAATTTCATGCATTTTGTTTTTAATTATAATTTAAGTTTATTGGGTTGTATTATTAATTAATAAAATTGCAAACGCAGTTTTGACATATTAATAAAACATCGAAAGTGGTTTTTGTATGCAGTTGCATGGGAAAAATAATCTTGTTCTTAATTATCTGGCCATGACTGTATAAAAAATTCGCACAATCCCTTTTTTACAAATATCAAATGTTGGGTAAGTTTCGGTATACTTAAGTAAATAGTTTGAATTGTGATTTTTAGTACGTGTTTCTAATGAAACGATTCAAAGATATTTTCATATTTGTTTACAACAAAACGCATTTACACTTTGTATATTTTAACACGTGTGTCAAAACACGAAGCTGGAACGTATCACTATGTTCAAACAATGGGCAGCGTTTTTCTGTAACTTTTTCCATATTGGGTCCAAAATTTGGGTCTTAGACTACCGTTAAGAACACTAGGTAAATGTTATATATGAGTTTCAAAATTAATTAAAAGTTGTAATAGGGTTATTTTATTTATAAAATAAATATTAAAATGAACATATTAGGTACTTTTTGTAATTCAAGACAAATGATTTGTTACCTATAAGACTTGAATGAATAATTCAAGGAGAAATCACGAAGATATTAAATGCATAGGTTTAAATCGCGTTGCACTATAAAAAAATCACCATTCCGTTATCCCACTATACATCATTATAAACATTATACTTAGTAGAAAATGTTTGTAACCTCTGATGTTTAAAACTCACTTACCATCCATTTCAAGTAAAACACGTAGTATATAATCGGTTAGAAGCCACTAACAGTTTAAAATCAACGTTTTGATCAGTTCACTTCCTTGGTTTGATGTCAACTGAACTCAATGAAGTCAAAATCAATGAAAAAAATCTAAAAATGTTCATAATTTTTTACACATGGCGGATGACACGATAGGCTTGTCATCATATTCTATGGCGTAAGGCACGCCTGTGATGTCATGAAAAAATTGTTCGCCGCCACAGACAAAAGTCTTTGAAAATGGAACACGCAATGAATCGGTTAAGGACGAGCTGAAAGACAATTACAACGTAAATATTCATGTATCTACTGTCAAACGACGCCTAACGGAGCAAGGGCTTCATGGTCGACGCTCATATAAAAAGCCACTTATATCGGCAAAAAACAAGAAGGAGCGATTAGCGTTTGCACTAAGACACAAATCGTGGATAAGTACTGAGTGGTCCAAAATTCTATGGAGCGACGAGAGTACTATTTAATTTTTGCAATAAAGATTAAATAAATAAGTTCAATTTAATGTCGTCGGATGGAATAAAGTATGTACGTCGTCCACATAATAAAAGACACGATGTGCGATACCAAGTACCCACAGTCAAGCATGGTGGCGGTAACGTAATGGTTTGGGGATGTTTTTTCTCGTCACGGACTCGGACCTCTCGTTCGAATAGATGGCATTATGGATCGATTTGTGTATGAAAATATACTACATGATACCTTATGCCAAAGAAAATATGCCACCTCGATGGGTTTTTCAACACGATAACGACCCCAAGCATAAATCAAACCATATCAAGGCATTTTTAAATCGTAAAAAAGTCAAGGTTTTCGAGAGGCCGAGTCAAAGTGCTGATCTTAATCCAATCGAGCACCTATGGGAAGAGCTGGATCACAGAGTGAGACAGAGAAATTATTCCAACAAGGAAGATTTTTTTCAAGCACTGAAGTCAGAGTGGGCAAGAATACCATATGAACGTACACAGAAGTTAGTGAACTCCATGCCGACTCGATGTGCTGCTGTTGAAAAGTCCAAAGGATACGCAACCAAATATTAAGCAAATGTTCAAATGTTGACCTTCTTACAAGTCCGGTAAAATAATTTTATTCAAATGTCAAAATACTTTTGATCGTCCTAAAGTGTATTTTTTATGATTTTCTTTTCAGTTTGTAGTTTGTTTTTAGATATCTCAGTGGGAGCGTAAAAAGGATAGGGTTAGAAAATGTAATTACCAAATTATTATTAAATATTAACTCAATTCACAAAAATACTACATTATCTTTATTTGTCAAAATACTTTTGATCGCTACTGTACATTATAAACTGAAATAGATGTCATGTACTAAAGGAAAAATGGTGTCTATGATGTGGCCTACTGGTTAGGGCGTCTGCCGCGAAAGGAGGAGGTGGTTCGATCCCAGCCCTGAACACTGTCTGTATGACACTGTGACTTTGGTCGGCCATTGGGTCGATCTCTCTGGCCCTTTCCGCCGATTCCTTCTGCTGAAGAACTTCTTCGCAGAAGGATTGAATCGCGTGCCATGATCTATCGCTGTCTACCATGGTCTTCACCACGGCTGGCAGCGACAAATCAGGCCCCACTATGGCCGAGAGATCGTCCCTCTCAGGCCCCCACACCGGACACTCCTCCAGAGTGTGCTGCGCGGTGTCCACTGCGGCGCCACAGTCGTGGCACTCCTCGGTCGGCTCTCTGCCGGCAACTTTGTGCAGGTATCTCCCGAAACAACCGTGTCCCGAGAGAACCTGCACGAGCCGGAATGTGAGGACGCCGTGTTGTCGCTCCAGCCACTGGGTCATGACTGGGCGTACCGCCGCAATAGTCCTGGCACCTGCTGTTGGTCGTGCCAAGCGGTCCACCCACGCAGCAATGGCCTCACGGTGGTATCCGTCGCGCTTGGTCTCGATTTCGCGTGGTGCTGGCCAGAAGTCCCTGGCACGCGCCTCCTCACGCCAGAAAAATAGCGACGCGAGGGTTCCTGCGTCCAGGTCCCATGGCAAGGATCCAGCCAGCACGGATGCCGTCTCTCCAGAAATCGTCCGCGTATCTATCTTATAGCCATCACCCGTTGCGCTCTGCGCAGTTGGGTGATGGTCCTGGCGTTTAGATGACTCGCCCATACTGGGGCTCCGTACAGAGCCATAGAGCGTATGACTCCGGAGTAGAGGCGACGACACGACGATTTCGGGCCCCCGACATTCGGCATCAGGCGTCCTAGAGCGGCAGCAGCGCTCAGAAGCCTTTGCGTCAGCCGCTCAAAGTGAGCCTCAAAAGTCCACCGACTGTCCAGTGTGATGCCCAGATACCGCATGGTACGTTGTACGGCAATCTGGACACCACCGACTGTTATGTGGGATCCGGCCTGGGGCGCTCTTCGGGGGCCATGGAAACAGATGGCCTCCGATTTGTTCAAGGCAACCTCCAGGCCTAGTCGCCTAACTTTCGCCACGACGTGAGCTACTGCCGCAGTGGCCAAGATAGCGGCATCTCGGAATGTGGCTCCGCGCGCTGCCACTAGGGTGTCGTCTGCGTAGCACACGAGCTCTACACCACGCAGACGAGCTCCCCGCAGCACCCAATCGTATCCGATGTTCCACAAGAGTGGCCCTAGAACCGACCCCTGTGGAACACCGCACACCATTTCTCTCCTCTCCCACTCATGTTGGCCAGGGAAAGCCACAAACCTCCGGAGAAGGTAGGCCCCAATTATGCGGCTGAGATGGTGGGGCACCTGGTGGTAGAGAAGCGCCTCATTTATGCAATCCCAGGGGAGGGTATTGAAGGCATTGGCAATATCGAGCGATACTGCCAAGACGACCTCACCCTGGGAGACTGCGTCCTCCGCTATCCTCTTTACCTGCAGGGTCGCATGCACGGTAGAGCGACCGCTGCGGAATCCGTATTGGCAATCAGCCAGGTTCGGCCCCTCGGTGGTTAAGTGCCTGATGAGGCGGCTTGCGATGATCCGCTCAAAGAGCTTGCCCACCTCATCGAGCAGCACGATGGGCCGGTAGGCTGACGGTGACTCCGCAGGACGCCCCTCCTTCCTCAGCAGCACCAGGCGGCCGACCTTCCACGCCTCAGGGAAGCAACCCTGCTCGAGACACCGTCTTCGCTCGAGGCATGGCTGCGTCGCAAATGTCCGTCATTGATTGACGGAACCATTCAGCCTCAGCCTCGACATCTACTACCTCCTCCGGCTCCGGTGTCCAAGCCCGCACCATTGCTGCCAGCTCGAGAGCCTCCCGGTCGAGTCGTTTGAGCACCCAGCGCGGGCCATTCTGGAATGGGTCATTCCGCCTTGGGAGAGAGGGCAAGGGGGCCGTCGAGACTCCGAACCGGATATACCGGTGGTCTGACAGCGTTTCCACATCCTCCAGGACCTTCCACCCTTTAACACGGCGCGCCAGGGCGGCGCTTGCAAACGTGATGTCCACAATAGAGCCGCCCCGTTGCCGCACGCACGTGTTTGCCGTGCCAGTGTTGATAACGACTAGGTTGGCGGCAATGGCCCATTCCAAAAGAGCATGCCCCCTCGGATCTGTTGCCGGGCAACCCCACGCCACATTTTTCGCATTGAAGTCGCCCGCCTGACCGGACAATGACCGGGGTGGGGTGCAGCTGCCCAACGAGGACGTCGACCTCCACCAGGAACCTCTCGAACTCGGCCAGACTTTTATTGGGGGAGAAGTAAGTGCCGACTAATGTCAGCTCCCCACAGACGACCGCAACGCAACCGTGACCTTTCCTAACGCTTCTAAATGGATAAGAGCCGGCGGCGCTCCGCGTTATTATGGCCACGGTTTTGTCCAGATCCCCGACCCAGTCGTCTCTGGCTGGAATATTGTAGGGCTCCGCGGCTACTGCAATGTGGATCGACCACTGGGCCGCGCTCTGACAGAGGAGATCTTGAGCCCTGGCGGCATGATTGAGGTTCGCCTGTAAGAATTCAATGGTCGCCATTTAACCGACGACTATTTCTAGATCCTCCTCTGTCGCGGCTTGCCCTATGGGGGACGACTCGACTGGCTGCTCGGAGGCCCGTGGGCTCTTGGCCGCTCTGGTCATCCTGCTTTTTCCGGCAGCTTTGGGCGCAGTGCACGCTTTTCTGCTTATTCGGTGCCCAGACGGCTTGCCGGCCGTCGCACATTCAGTGCAGTGCGGTGGGGAGGTGCATTGAGCCGCTTTGTGACCGTCCTTACCGCACTGAAAGCAATCATTCGACCGGTCGGTTTCCGCTGAGCACTGCGCACTGACGTGACCGTTTCGGAAGCACCGGAAGCACCGCAAGGGTCTCTCGTCCAGCAGTTTTACCTGCGCCGAAACCCAACCTACCAGCAGGCGGCCTGCGGATGCCAGCTTTTTCGCGGCCATTATCGGGCACCGGACCCACGCTGTGCCGAGTCCCGAGAATCCTTGGCGAATTGCTCCTACCTTCACCGTTTCAATGGCACATTCTCCACTTTGTGCCACCGCAGAAGCCACCTCTTCTGGAGACACGGACTCGTTTAGACCCGTGACGCGAATGTCGACACTTTTTAAGGGCCTTGATACCCGAATGTTTTCGGTGCCTACGTTTTGTTTTATGGCTTCGGCCAATTTGTCCGCCTTGTCTCCGCTGGATGCACCCGGGACCTCTAGAATGCATGCACCAGTAGCCGCCCGCCGGAAACGCAAACCGCCAGGAATGTCTAGGGCCGTCAGTTGGACCTTGTTCCTTGCCTCGGCAATTACGTCCTTGTACGTAACGCCCCTCTCTACTGCTTCGGGTTGCAGTGTTAGGACCATGGCGGCTGACCGTGGGGCTCTCAGTCTCTGGGCCTTCGCCTTCCCCGTAGGCTGCGGTGGAGCAGCACGTTGGGCAGCCTTACGTTTGCTCCCCTTGCTCGCTACAACGTTCCAGCCCTCTGTCATAGAGGCGGGAGCTGGTGGCAGTGAGCGCGAAATGGGCGGCTCTTTTGGTGGCTGGGTCCTAGTTCCTCCACTTTTATTGCCAGATTTTGCCTTGGCCTTCCTTTTGTTTCTAGCAGCAGGGGCAGATTGAGGCTTTTTTGTTGCATCAATGACAATTGCTTTCCCGCTGGGCCCTGCTCTGGCTTTCGCCGCAGCGGTAGCTGATGGCGCTACTGTCTGCTTCTTGTTGCCCGCTGCTAGTGGGGGCCGCAATTGCTTGGCCGGGAGCAGACGACCCTCGGCTTCTAATCCGTCTAGGCGTGCGCTTACTATTGCTCCCACCTGGAGAGCAACTGCACGCATAAAATCCTCATCCCTCGTTGCGGGTGTGAGGTTGACCGCCGGTTGGCTTGTACGTGGCGATGCCAACTCGTCTGCTGAAGGAGTCACTGTTTCCAGCATCTCTGTATCTCTGGCTACTTCAGAGGGCTGAGTCTCACGCACAGGACTTTGCCGTTGCGTCGATCGTGACATCTCTGCTCTCAACTGAACCAGCTCCTCGCGGAGGCTGGCCATCTCAGCCTGCAGACGCTTATTAGATGCCTGCAATTGGCGAGTCTCGTCTGTGATTGTGCGCTCGCCCAGAATTGAGACAGCCTCCCCGATGGTTTCCGCTGCCTCTTTGAGGGCGCGCACAAACGTCCCTTTCAGATTTTTGGACTTAGCCGCTATGTCCTTGATGATTGCCACCTGGGCCGTCACCGATTCGGTGAGGCCAGCAGCAGACTCGTCCGGGTTTGTGTTGGCTGAGAGCAAAGTCAAAGTCAAAGTATTTATTTGCCAGAATACAGTACAGGAAGTTCTTATAAAATAATATATAACTGTGTATTCAGCCATCACACAGGCGTGCAAATATTTAGAGAGGCAATTAATTAATTAAAAAAAAAATAATAATAATAATAAATACAAACATTATGTCAAATAAATGAAATACAATAATACCGATCTATGTCACTTATACTCTAAATAATTCTTAACACTGTAAAAACATTTATCGATAAGCCAAATCGTCAATTTATTTTTAAAACTATTACCCTGGAGCACCTTAATGTGCTCTGGCAAGTTGTTATACAATTTAATCCACATTTTTTCCATATATTACCTTGCTCACTCGAGGTTTGTACAACATGTCCATGATCCTTTTTCTGGTCTGTCTTAGCATCATGTCACCACGTTTTGGGAAATCTCTTAGACGTGTATTGACAAAGACGCATGCATCTCTGATGTACAAACATGGCAATGGTAATATACGCCTCTCCCTAAAAAGAGGTACACAACTCAAAGGTACGCAACGTTGGGAGAAGTGCGTCCCGCCGCTGTCTCGCCACTTTCGACTGGCTCGCAATGGCCAGTTCGGCCTCTACTTCGAGAGCCTCTCGTTTGGCCTCGTTGAGGGCTCTTTGCGCTGCCGCTAGGCCGACGTACTGGCCAGTTGTTGGCGGACGACCTCTAGGGCGCTTCACCTTCCCTGCTTCGTCCATAGACGAATCGTCCGATAGGTGAAGGGAGCCTTCCCTGCTGTTGGACCAGAAACGCCCGCTAGGGCCCACCGACGTAATGGAGTTTGATCTCGATCTTGATCGTGATCGGACCGAGATGAGCGTGCAGTCTGAGGACTGGTCGCTTTCCTCGTCTGCTGCGAGCATGTCCGCCACGCTCTCCGCCATCTTTGCAGCGCCATCCTTGCTCCTCCTCCGGATGCGCTTCTCCACCTTCGTACCCTTGATCTTGGGTTTCTCTCCGCCTTTCATCATGTTTTTTGTTTGTGTTTTTTTAATTTCAGTTGCCATTTGATTCCCACGAGTATGAGGGATAGTGGTCGATCCAGGCGGTGCCCTCTGCACCTGGACAAGCCTAGCGTAACCCGTCAGTGTGTCGGCCGGTACACTAACGGGGCAAGCACTAACGACTGACTCCACCTCAGCCATGCATCCTCTCGCGGTGCTGCGCCGCTTAGGATTGGGGGTGATTTTTTTATTGAGGTTTTCTTCCTCGCGGCCCGGCCAATTAAGGCAGGGCCCCCGCCGCCCGACCAAAGTCGCAAAACATGACTACGGCCTTGACGAGTATTTCAGTAATTAAATAGATAAATAAATTAAATATATAATAAATTTATAGTAGTGTAAATACTTAATACGATGAATCATAATATTTATTACAAATAATAAATCATTTGATTCTTGTTTAAAATTATAAAGACATACGCGGTACTCGATTAATTTAAATAAACTAGCGGTCGCTGGAATGTACGAATGAAACGCGAAGTGAGCCGTCCCTGATAGTACTCTAGTAAGTAAAGCTGGCGCACGTAAACGGGCTCAATAAAATAAGTTATTTTTTAAATCATGGTCACATCGTCACGGGTGTAGCGAAAGATGGCCGTCTCCGAAATACAGAACTTGTTTTTGTTTTCGTCAATCTTCTTGTGTACAAAAGGGTAACCTATTGAACTTTCGAAAATCCTTTGTCCGATTTTCACTTGTCCGAAAACGGTTCCTCGAATTTTTATAATCCATGTACATTGTTTACCATATTTTTTTAAATGGTCCTCGTTTTCTATCCCACATCAACATTTTCCCGAATTTCGATAACCAGAAGAACGGTTGCCAAATTTATTATTTGACAACCGATTTGTTTACCATGTTTTCATAAATCCGATGCTAAGCGAAATCGAAATGTCATTTTACCTTATATCAGTAACCAGAACAACGGTTGCCAACATTTTTATTTGACAATCGATTTGGTAACCACCTTTTAATAAATCGGAAATGTAATTTTCCCTTATATCAATGACCAGAAGAACGATTGTCGGACAAGTGAAATTCGGATAAGGGATTTTCGAAACTTCAATAGGTTACCATCGATGCTATGTCGATGCTACGTGTAATTGAAATATCATTTTTAATCCTAATGTTCATTGTAATAAATATTGTTTTCCCTACTACTCGAACTGTCAATTTTCACTGCGCCTATTTTTATCATGTCCGAAATTTCATTCGAAATGCCTTTTGGCATTTTAATAACAACATGCAAAACATTTGAACAACAGGGTGATTGGTTAAAAAAAATGTTCAAGTAATCCAGGGTAAAACCGACGTGGATTGGTTAGGTTTCGAAGCTAAGGCGGAGTGAATGGCGTAGTCTTTAAATACTTAAGTATTTTTAATCAATTGTTTACTCATCCTCATACTTACAAAACCAAAAAGGGGGGACGGGGGGGCGAAGGCCCCCACCAGGGGGCTCGGGGGGCGAAGCCCCCCGCATTAAAAAAGAAATAATCTGAACCTCCCCTACCTTAACCTGGATAGGTTCGTTAGGTACCTTGCGCGGGGCTTCGTCGACCGGTTCCCAGGTCAAAATTGCTCACTTAAATTCTTTGGACAACAGGGCGAATTATTTAGTAATAGTTAAGTATAAGGAAAAAAAAAATATTTTTAAAGTTAGTTAAAGGTAGGTAATAACTTTTAGTACATTAAATAGTAGGAACATCACCATTATGCACAATAATTTTTCGATACATATACATAAGACACGAAAATCATTAGGACAAACAATATTTAGGAACAACCAAGTTAGGATTAACAATTTCGGCATAACAAAAATATGCGCAACAATGTTTATGCCATTCATTTTTCGGCGTAAAGTTATTATGCGACAAATTTTTCGGAATAAAAACATTATGCCACCCGATATAGACCCCCTCCCGGGGCAGATCCGAGTCGGATAGGTTAGGTTAGAAGACTAAGGCGGGAGCTTTGCTTTGCTCTTGGGAGTGTTTATTCGAAATAAAGAATTCGATTGTTTGATAGGGGGGGAAATAATACTTCGGTCAAAATACTTTATGCCAAAAAAAGTAGTTGGCAAATGATACTTCGGAATTTTTACAGGTGTTGATTCGATTCATAAGCGAAATAAAATTGCTGCTAACTGAGAATGGGGGTAAATAATAAACAGGGAAACGTACTTTCGGGGTAATAAAATTTGGGTCAATTAATAAAATGGGAACCGTTTTCGGGATACTAATATTCGACATTACAATTTTCGACTTTATGATAGGTAACCGTACAAAAGGCCCTTTAAGCAATTCCGAAAATGCAAGAAACAGGTCCATATCTATTTCTATTACAGTAATGTTTTTTGCCACATGTTCGGACCAATTGGTACCAGTCTCGTGGATGATGGACGTCCATTTGCGTTTTATTCTTGGCCTTTTCGATTAATGCATGGTCCACATCACACTCCATGTGGCTATGCTCGGGTACGAAGAAGTTATGTGTAATTGTTTCCACACCTAGGATGGTTGCGTACTGCTAGTAAAAACATAACCACCATATAAACGTTTTTGTTTTGTCCGTAACAGGAATCGGAATAAAAAATTAAATGCTTAATACCGTCAGGATCAGGAACATAATCAATGATGAATTTGTACACGTATGAAGCAAATTGATCACCGCCTCTGCCAGCAATGCATTCGTGCAACATGAAACAATACGATTTCTTGTTGGTACAGTTTCTGATGGTCAAATTAAATGTCCAGAGTTGGCGTTTGTAAAACACGGCACCTGCTTTTATATAAGGTGTTGGTAAGAATTGCTGTAAATCAAAAGCTGCAACTATCGTATCTGAAATTTCTTTGGAAAGTGCTTTGTCAGAGGTTTTTCTGTCATATATGTTTTCAGCTCTTTGTATATGCTCAGCTTTCAACCTCTCTTTCTGTGGTTTTTCCTCCTCATTGCTAAATTTGATTTCATTTTCAAGGGTGTCACATTGACCACAAGTATCTAGATATGGTTTTTTGAATGACAGGTTTTGGCTCTTAAACACCCAGATGTAAATTGTTTTGGACACTGGATTTTCTGTAACCTCTTTATAGGCATTATACATGTCTGTTAAACAAATGCGGGCCAAAATTTTTTTAATAGTCTCAGATCTCCCATAATGGCTTTCAAAAGCAGGAAATAATGAAGGAGGCAAATAATGTAGATATCGATCTTTTATTATGGTTTAAACTGTTAGTAATGTAATACACTTTGTAGCTAAAATAAACATTATTAGAACAACATGTGGTAATGCATACAATTTCTTCCCTTTCCCTAATCCTGATGGACAAATCCTTGAAATCCAAAAACCCATAATCCTAATTAAAAACTCGTACGCCTACCCAAGTGTCGATCAGTGCAAAGAGAGAGAAGTGGAAAGACTCCAATATATCACATGACTGCATTCATCATGCTTTACATCTTCGAAACAATTATCACAACAATTAGTGATGGTAATTTCCTGTTATAGCTGTCAAATCAAACGGAACACAAAACATTTGGATACCCAGCGTGTGGAGCAACATCTCCATAAGTATATTATTGTGCCTCATCGGGTGCATAATATACCAGAAGTGCACCCAACGCTCTAGTAGCAACGAGAACACGGGCATCACAAGTTTCACCTTTAGTTCTCTTTCAAGGGGGGAGGAGTTAAGGAATGCGGCAAGCGAATCCTCAACGACCGAGGCCGCACCGATGGATTCGCGTTAAAGCTTATCGACCACAACGATCCAAAGAATGCAGACGCACTCAAAATACAATAGTCAATACCATCTATGGCGGTTGCTAATGCAGATACTACTCGTATATACTTCTGCGTAGCCTATCATTATCTGAATGACTGCTATATCGTGACATACCCAGAAACGTTTCGTGGTTACGTGACTTAATACCACACATTCGAGGCGAATAAAAGTCAACGGTCAACCTCGACCGGAGACAGTCAGTATACAGTTCACCTCAGTTGACATTAGAAGCTCCAAGTTTTCACGACGCGTATATACCAAAGCTCCAAATCGCTTAGGTGCCATACTGCTGTTCCACTCCACTCCATATCTAATTGTAACAACTGTAATAGAAGAAATAAACTTCGTACCTCCCCATCGGCCTTTTCTTCAAGAATCTCCAACTTCCAAGATCACATAACTATAGTGAAAAGGACGAATACCATACCATTTCCATAATTTTAATATGACCCTGTTTTTAACGCCTACAATCCGAGCAACGGCTCTCGGTGACAACGTCGGATCTTCCGTGATCAAGTTCATAATCCGGTTCTCCGTTTGTAAATCCAAATTGATCACTCTTTCTCAACAAGTTTTTCCAAGACCTAGTTCAGAAAATCATCTATGTACATCCACATAGCATGATGCGGTACACGACGAGTGGGAAACCTGGTCCTGTACTCAACAACTTTACTGCTTGATGGGAGTTGCCATCACAAAATCCGTAAAAGTATGGGCCAGTTATTAAAGTAAATAGTTTGCACTCTTGTGATAAAGCATGGAAAACTAAAGTGTAGTCTATTGATAAGTGAAGAGGACTATTTCTGATAAATGAAAGATAAAGATAAAAAGTTAAAGTCCGCCTAGGAATACTCGGTAACTACGCTCAAACTTCAAGTCCCTACTAGCTAATTACAATTAAAATAAATATTCAATACCTATTAACAAACTTTTCCATACCAACTGTCCAAAAATACTGAAAATAGTGCTTGTTGCGTTATTTTTAAACTAACTCTGCACGTCGCGTTCTAAGGGTTTGTTAGACTGGAGATTTTAGAATTTTAGTTTTAATTTAAATAATTAATATCTCGAAAATTATGCGTAATTGGACTACAGGTCATGCACATTATATGCTCCGAATAGGCTTTAGAATTGGTAGTTAAAGTTGGTCGGGTTCATCGGGCCCACCTTGTATACAGGTCTTTGGGCTCGAATACGTCGGCTAATATCTTCCAGGCTTCTTTGGCTATCTTTGCGTCTCGTACATATTGATATAATGTTGGTTTAATAGAAAGGCATATACGTGCTAAAGCCCTTTTGCCTAATTTTTCGTCAAATTGGGTATCTTCCAGACCTTGCACGCATTCCCACATTGCATTCAGCGTAAGCAACATCTACATTGAAAATTTCCAACTGACATACTGATTGATATTTCCCAATATCTCTATTAGCATGTTCAAAGTTGATTCCTTTGATGCCATGTTTAGTGATTCTCGGTGTCAAAGCATACGGGGATTTGGTGTGCTACCTAATCAAATAACCTCAAAAGAAATAATTATTATCGTACCTTCTTGGTGTTCGCAGTTCAGATGCGTGACCCTGGGCTTCTAATAACCTGCCAGCAGAGCATATTTAGCACAGTCCACCACACACCACAGTACCACAGGCCGTTCCACGAACTGAAACTGCAGGAGTTGAATTATTTACTTCCATGAGGCCACTAATGAAAACACCGAAAATCTGTTGCACCGTAATGTTGTTTGTACTTTGTAACGTTGCACGTTATCATTCACGATTTAAAAAGAAATAAGTAATAGATTTCGCTACAAAACTCTAAAAGCTTATACGCTATTGTGCGCACGACTGTACTGGCGCGGATAGCAACCGCGTCAGCAGTTTTTTATGTATGGGTTTCTCCTACTTGCTGCGTTTGCGCCTCGTCCCGCCACTCGCCAGTCCCAGTGCTTACGTCTTAAGCAGAGGACGTGTGCAGTCGCGTTCACGGGGAGGCCCGTGTCGTCATACGCGCTGCACACTAATAAATTTTATTAAATTTAAATATGGGGAAAATCATATTTGTAACCGCAGTGTAGTCCTGATTTTTAATATAATGGCGTCTTCGTACCCGTAAAGCTACATATCGTCTTGCACCCCGTAAGGGTAAGTGTTGAAACGTTATATATCAAGATTTTAAGAAGTGCTAGTTATCATTGCTAATTCACTTCCCATTATGTTTTAGTGCGTTCCTACATGCTTAAGATCCTATTAAGGTCTGTGTAATTAAATTGCCATGTACACGTATGTGCTTTCCGTAACGGTAAAGTACCGTTACAAAATGGCGTCCCATACATTTGCCTTAGTATTTTAGTTTTTTGTGCATTTTGTGCCTTACAAAGTAATTTAAATGTATTGAGAATGCCCTATTTTAATTATCGTGTTACCAACTAGTTTTCTAAAAGGGCTATAAGTTTGCAAGTTTGCTTCCGCACATTCCTTTGTCTTCTTGTAACTCCGTTCTGAGTATGCATACCCACCAGCTACTTTTCGCTCCCTTGCTGCTAGCTTGGCGACATCGTTGGGGGTCATACCGGCCGGACGTTAAATTCCTGGTCCTAAGCAAGATTGATGTAATTCCAGTGCAACTTTACCCTTACAAGCGTCGTGCCACCTACTCCCTTGTCTCGGCCGGCCTGAGAGCACGCGTGGACACAGACGGAGGGACTGCGACATTCATCCCGCCAGCTACGGCGCTCCCCGGAACGTTCCAGAGTCTCCCCAGGACTGCACTACCGCCTAGCAAACAACAGGGGGAGTACCACACTACCGGCGGAAAACCAGACAGGCTTTAACGAACTTTACCACCCCTAGTACCTATAGTTAATACTGGGTCTTTCTAGAAATTAATATATATTTTTTTTGTAAGCGTTTGGGTGTTTCCTTTAACCACCCAACTTACCCGCTTCAACTTATTATCACTCAAATATTTTAAACTAAACATGTACATTTTTGGTTAAGTAAATGGCATATCGCCGGTCTCAATTAAAAAAGTCGGATCTGCAAAATGGCTACTTTACAGGAGAGCCGATCAAAGTTTTAAAGAGGCTTTTGTTCATAGTTTTGTAAATTTTTTGAGATATTGGCCTGAAATTTGGAGTGTGTCATTATCTTTACGTACCCTTATGTTGTGTATAAGCAGATGCAGAAAGAAAACGCTTTAATTAGCAGAAATGTGAGTTACTACGTTTTTAACCGGAACTTTACTTTCTGTTGGAAGTACCATATACGACTTTTTTTACCTGGATGCTTCTTATGGTTGAATGAGGCACATATTTCACATTCTTAGTAACTTTAACACACTCATTAATTTTTACTTGAACATCCCCGACACCACAGCTCTCTAATTTGGAAGATTTGTCAGCACAGTCAATATTAATTTTAGTTCCCTTTAAATTGTCTACCAATTTATAATTATTAACCAAGTGAGATGTTGTTCCACTGTCCACAATAAAGTCCAAAACATTTTCTTCCGCTCCAGCCATGAATGAAGACACCACCAGTGTTTTTTCTTCTTTATGGTTTTCCTTCATATTCTCTTCAGATTGAAGCATCTTTACTTAATGTGTCCGGGCTTGTGACAATAGTGACAAACAATCTTCTTATGAAAAATCTTATAACTTTTGTTGCTGACAGCAAATGCGCTATTACCATTAATGTCAGCGCTCACTCTCCGGAAATCTTCCTGAAGTAGCCTGGCTCGTACCAGTCCGGATGTCAAAGAATGTGGAACAGAAGCAGTTCCCAAGGCCGAGACTAACGTATCATATTCCTGCCAGGAGTACGTAGGATGCCCTGAAAATTTCGGGAATTTAATACTTAGGAACGTATATTTGACATGTGTTATACCTCTTTCTTACAAGCATAGTCTCATTATTCGAAAACACTGGCCACTTAGAAAAAAAAAACAATGTCCGATTTTCAATTGTTTTTTAAAGTCTTTGAGTCGCTGGTGAAAATGGAGCTGTCCCGCGAAAGTTTTAGAGCAATGATTTATTATGACTTTAAAAGTGGATTAACACAACAACAATGTGGAGACCGATTAACTATTGCTTTTAGTAGTGAAGCACCTTCAAAGACGACCATATACAGGTGGTATTCGGAATTCCAACGTGGCCGTGTGTCTCTTGCGGATGACGTACGTGAGGGTCGACCGAAAACGGCCGTTACCGATCAAAACATCGATGTTGTTCGCCAACTGATAAAGGAAGATAGGCATGTTACATATCGGGAGATTCAGGAGACTTTAGGCATTGGAATGAGTCAGGTACAAGTTATTTTACAACAAGAGTTGGGCGTGCGGAAGTTATTTTCCCAGTGGATTCCTCACTTGTTATCTGACGACCAGAAAACGGTGCGTGTCAATTGGTGCCGCAAAACTTTAAAAAGATTTAATGGAGGAAGCTCAAATGCCGTTTTTAGTATTGTGTCAGGTGACGAATCATGGATTTACGCATATGAGCCTGAATCGAAAAACCAATCTCGAGTTTGGGTTTACGAAGACGAACCGAAGCCGACAAAAGTTGTTCGTTCTCGCAGCACGATCAAAAAAATGGTAGCCACGTTTGTCTCCAAATCGGGTCACGTGGCGACTATCGCTCTTGAAGATCGAAGAACTGTCAATGCCGATTGGTATATAGGCGTTTGTTTACCGATTGTTTTTGCTGAACTGCGAAAAACTAACCCTAACCGCCGTATTATACTACACCATGATAATGCCAGCCCTCACACCGCTCAGAAAACAGACGACTATCTGAAGGGCGAAAACGTCGAATTACTGGACCATCCTCCGTACAGCCCCGACCTAAGTCCCAACGATTTTTTTACTTTCCCGAAAATAAAGAATCGGTTGCGTGGTCAGCGTTTTCAGACCGCGGAAGAAGCAGTCGACGCTTATAAAATGGCCATTTTGTCAACCCCCACTTCAGACTTCAATAACTGTTTTAAAAACTGGTTTCAGAGAATGAAAAAGTGTATTAAACACAAAGGAGAATACTTTGAAAAACAATAAAAGTACTTTTATTTCATTAAAATGCGTATTTTTTCCGATTCCCGAAACTTTCAGGGCAACCTACGTATCTCTGCTATCTCACCATCTTCAATGGTTTTTCCTATATCTGCTAATTGGGAAACAAGAGTAAATACAGTGTCTATATATGCAGTCATGCTAACACACTGTCCCAGTTCAATTCGATGCAATTGGCGAAGCAAACTCACACGTCTGAACAAACCCGTCTTCAAAAATTGAACTTAATTTATCCCAAGCCTCCTTTGCTGTATCAATACCATGAAGCAGTGAAAAAGTGTGGGTTTTAGGCTCAAGGAAATCCTTGCCAAAGCACGCTGTATCTTACAATCATCGTCGTCAGTCCCAACGACAGATGTCCACAGTCCTTCCAATATTAAAGCATTTTTGCACATAAATTTCCAGGAACTGTAATTAACAAGACCTTCCAATTTTTCAATTTGTAATCCACCATTATAATTCATATTACTAGTAGCCATTTCAGCTCGACGAGGAATGTAAGTACTCGTATAACAAAAATTAGGTATATGAAGCACTTTACAACTTTTGAGGTTATGTCACTAAGTGAGTTCCAAATCCAAGTTAGTTTCCAACAAACCACGTAAAGCTTTCTGCTTATCTTCTAAATAAATCTTAGGCCAATAATCTGTTCGATGTGTAGCTAATTCTATTTATACACCTGTAATCGTTTAGCACACTTTTAGTCAATAATGAAGATAGGAAATAAAAAATAATAAGATTATACGTAATTAATACTCTTTATTTATTCGAGCCTGAAAATCAATTAGTATTATAAAACGAAACAAACCACATAAATATATATATACTTATCTACACAGTGGCTAAAAATTTAAATAAAAAAGCTTCTCAAAGCTTAACATATAAAAAATTTAAAGTCCCTCCACAAAACACAAGAAAATAACATAGCAATTAAGACAGTAACACTATATTCAGTCTTAAATTATCTGTAGTAGCTACTTAATGGAAATCAATACTGTAAAATAATTATCAAAACCTAGTGTCACTTTTAATATCAATTTTAATATCAATCTTGTAATTATAATTGTTTGTATCACATTTGTTAATAGTAGGAATTATAACGATTCCAATCTTAAGTTTTAAAAGTTAGAAATTGTATCTTTAACAATAACTACAATAATATTCGAAAAATAAAAACAAATCTTCTGGAAAAATCTAAAACTTTCTTTCAGGCTATTCACTCTTACTATCTATATTTGTATCTGAATCAGTTTTCACTGGCATATTATTTTTAGGCACTTTCTTTTTCTTGCAAACAGTAGTTTTCTTCTTTGCACCCTTTTCCAAATGCGGGAGATCCTTATAAAATTGGTGGTATTTTTCGGGTATGATCCCGCTAGTGCAGATATCTATAAGATATGTGTGCTTGTCGTAAGTGATGGGTAGCGGTTCATTATAAGCATTGACGAGTTTGAACTCCGTCAGAACACTCGGAACCCTCTGCGTGTTTTTGCACCTACACGCGGTGGTTCTAAGACCACTATAGTTTTGGAGGGTTCTCCGAATTTATATTTATATTCAAGCTTTTCGTATTGCTCGCTATAGACTTTCACTTCTCTGGGCAGTGTCCATTTTATCCTTTCGTTTGCAGTATTATTTAACCAGTTTTTGTTTTCCAATAATACTTTTAAATCATACAAATCATTTCATGAACAATATAAGGATCTCCTTCCGATTTTGCCCAGCGAACCAAGCAATACCACTCCTCTGGAACGTAGATAATTTTCCGGGCACAAGCCCTTTCAATCACCGATTGTACACTGTCTCCCTCATTTTTGGTGTGCCCTTTTTCCAGAAATCTGTGAGTGATAGTAACGTTGAATTCTTTGGCTGCAAGCATGTACAGTGTAAAAACTATACGATTTCGATTTTGTCCGCTACAATTGTCTGACCAGAAACGAAATTCTTCCACACCTTTTTCAGCATTTTCTTTTATGAAACTATCTATATAAACAACTTGACACTTCATTAGCTCCACGTTTTGCTATCCCTTCGTGCCACATATAAATATTTTTATAGGTATTGCTACTAATACATGCTAAAGCTGTACCGGTATCTACTTCCATCATTAACTCCACGCCTTCAATTAACAAAGGGAGACTTACTGGTCTGTAGCTATTCAAACTCAATTGATGCAACTCTTCTTCCAGCTCAGGTCCGCTATCCGAACTTTCGAGCGGACCCGTATCCACGTGATTGACCCGCTGTTTACCAGTGTTCTGCCGCTTCCAATCTTTAGGACATACTCGTCTTATGTGGCCTTTCTGCTTACACTTGCCACATATAAGCCGCTTATAGCGACACGTGTCCGGTCCATGTCCCCAGTTCCCGCAGGCCTTGCACTGTTCCTGTTCTCGACCCGCCGAGCCGGCGGCTCCGCTCCGACGCACCATGACCGCGTGTAGCCTCGCCGGGCTCTCGCCGGGCCCGTCTGTCGAGACACTCGCGGCTGCCGTAATTTCCACCGCCGCGGCATCCCTCTCTGCTGCCTCCAACGAGCAGGATAACTTCACAGCTGACGCATAAGTTAGATTATCCTCCGCGAATAACCTCTGCCGGATTGTCACTTTTCACGCCACAGACCAGCTGGTCACGTAGATTATCCTCTAGTGTTGAACCAAACTCGCAATACTTCGATAACTTCTTCAATTCGGATAAGTATGACAAAATATTTTCTTCGGCAAGGCAAGCTGCCTCCTTTGTCTGAATTTATAACGCTCTGCCATAACATAATGGATCGCTTCGGTTGTAAATGGTCACGTAACAAGGAGACTACCTCGCCGTAAGTTAAGTCTTTTGGTTTTTTCGGGCTACTTAAATTACTGAGTAGTTCGTATGCCTCGTCCCCGATGCCGGCAATGAGCGTTGGTAGGTACATGTCCTCGTTGACCTCGTTGACTTTGAACTAAAACGAGTTCATAGCATAGAAATATGCGTCAGCTTAATCCAGCAAAGTTTTTTGAGGCATTGTTTAGTTTGAACTTATAATATACCTTGAGATCCGTTTTGTAAAACAGCATGTAAGCAATAAATTAATTTGAATTTGAATTTTTCCTTTTATAAGGTTCTCTATTAATAATTCAACTTTCGCGTCTTTAATCATGTCGCGCGTCTTGCGTTTCTTTTAGAGTTTATGCCCAACTTGGGTTTGACTAAACGATCAAATCTCGAAGCTTCTTTTTTGAGTACATATACGAATTGAAACAAATATTTATGCCACCCTTCGACAGCGTTCGTCGTCGTTCGATGTCGTTCATTTACACAGCACCACATATCGGCTTTTATTGTTGAAAACCACTGGTTGTTGAAGTATTATTTAAACTCGTCAAGTTTAGTGTCGTTTTCTGGCATCATTTCGACAATTTCTAGCCAGCCTTCAGATATGTATGTCGTTGGAATAAGTGCCAAATTACAGGTTAGTCTTACAATTTTTTCCCAAATCTTGACCTGTTTTTTCTCTTCTCTTTTGTTCTGGTTTGAAACTTTTCTTGTCTTTTTTTAAAGTTTTTTTCAACCAAATTTAATTCTGTTGCTTTGTTGCATATCGCTTGAGAAAAATGAAAGAAACAGCCTTTTACGCGTACATCTGGAAAGACAATCTTACTCGCATTGATGACAGCTAACTCATATTTTAGATTTTTAATGTTTAGTCCGAAATTTCTTTTTAAAATGAAAAACAATTTTTCGTACGTTACCTTATCGAACGGTTCACGAATTTGATTCTTACGGCTTACACAACAAATTCGGTTTTCAAAAAGCAGATATAATTTGATGTAAAGGCCATTTATTTCGACTTTTTTGTTCGGGACTGTGCGTCTATAGGTATATAGGATGTGGCCTGTAAAGTTGGAATGTCATTTAAGGCCATTTATTTCGACTTTTTTGATCGGGACTGTGCGTCTATAGGTATACAGGATGTGGCCTGTAATAGGAGCAACAAATGAAAACATAGACCCTTTAACTAATCAGTAATTATAAAATGGTTTTAATTAATTAAAATCAAAAATCAATTTTATATTTTTTTCTAACAAAGTTAATCGACCCAGCAATGTACTGCAGGGTCGCGTTTTATAAAGTTACAATTTACAATTTCGCTGTTTGCCTCTCTTTCTAGCGAATATGTGCGTGCGTTAGAGAGGTAAACAGCGAAATTGTAACTTTATAAAACGCGACCCAGACATTATTGTATCCAGTCGGATATTTGACATTGACATTTAGGTACTATCGGTTTCGCATATTAATGAATATTCTAATGACTCAGTATTGTTTATTAAACATACCTATCTACTTATTGATTACTTTGTCACTTTTTTCAACATTACGTAACATATCACAGTCTCAATTATCAGCAGAGATCGGACAAATCTGCGTCATTATTCGCAATAATATAGATATGACTCGAAAGTTGATTAAATGCCGAAGCCTGCGGCGGATTTATTATGTGTAAATTGAGATCCTGTAATAAATTATATGATTTATTTATTAAAAAAAAAAATTAAACAGAAATTAATAAAAGAATAATTAAACGAATAATTTCTTGAAATTTGATTTCGAAGCTTTAAGGTGACTATTTACAAAGATTTTCATAGTTACTGGTGATAAATATGTAATTTTCTGAAAATGATTAATTATTCAATCAACTTTGCAGTCATATTATTGCGAACAAAATGACGCACATTTGTCCGATCTCTGATTATCAGGTGTGAACTGACGAAATAACTAAATTAGTGAAACGCCAAAAAGTGACTTCAAAACAATTGATTAAGTAATCGATTACAACAAAAATATTTAGTGCACTAAATGAATTAAATTTGTATACATGACACACGACTACGATAATGTCGACGATACGATCTGCTTCTTTATTTGACTCCACTCTGACACGACATAACACGTACTGAGGACAGGATCTTGTCAAAACTAACTCAGAATTTCACTGTTAATCTGACTGGAAGCAAGCATTTGACAAATCAAGCATTTGACGAATCAAGAATTTGTCGAATTTAGAATTTGGCTAATCAAGCATTTGACAAATCAAGCATCTGACGAATCAAGAATTTGACTAATCAAGAATTTGGCTAATCAAGAATTTGACGAACCAAGAATTTGACGAATAAAGAAGTTCACGAATCAAAAATTTGACGAATGTCTGCGAAATCCTCTGAATATAGTGGAATCTTTGAGGTTGTGAAAAGGTTTGAGCATAAAATGGCGAAGGTTTCGGCGTGGTCTGTGGAGCTGGCGAGCAAATCATTTCCAGAGATGATGAATGTGCAGAGGGACTCTGAATATACGATGGCGAATTGCACGTAAATCATTTTGGGTTCCGAAAAAATGAATGATTATTCATACTGTATTGAGGAGACTGCATCGTAGACAGTGTTTTGGCTTTCTTTAAAGCATTAAGGATTTCCACTTTTGCATAATGCTTTTGGTCATCATTCAGTTTACGTAGCATAGGTATTAGGTATAGGTACTAACATTAAGGCAATTTTTTTCTCTTCATCATCATCATATTTTTTTCCGCGTAGTATATCAAGTAATTGTTGCTCGTAATCAGTGGTGTTATTAGCCTCTCGAAAAGAGTTTTTTTTTTCGTTTAGTGCTAGTGTTTGCCAGTGTCGATGCTGTTGACAGGATCGCTTCACTATGCTGAGTATGAGTTGGCGAAGATACATCGCTAGATGTATCTCTTTTTTTCATAGATGGAATGAGAAATAGCATGGAATCAAAATGTACATATTTCTTTTTTTTTGATGGCGCTTCTTGTTCTAATTTGCCTTCTTGGGCGGAAAAATTCTTTTGCGAACGAGTCCTTCATATTCTTCCATATTTTGTGTTTCCTGTAAAAAATAATAATAATAAATCTTGTTTGTAGGTACCTTGCTACAGGAAATAGCTTCAAATCGCTGTACTTTGAATACTTGGTCGGTGCCACAACAATAAGTGAAATTGTTCAACATACATGCAAAGTATTGAGGTCCTGTTTGCAACCAATTTTCATGGCAGAGAAAACTAAAGAGGACTAGTTAAACATAGCAAAGCAGTTTTTTGAACAAACACATTTTCCCAATTTTCTTGGGGCACTCGATGGCAAACACGTCAGAACGGAAAGACCTGATAACACTGGATCGGAATCCTTCAATTATAAGAAGTTTTATTCTATAGTACTGCTTGCTGTTACTCATGCAAACTATTGCAAACTATACATTCGGGTCTAACAGTAATGTTAGTGTATTCAGAAACTCAAATTTTAGTAAAAAACTGTTGTCACACCAATTAGATTTACCCGAACCATCTATGATACCCAACTATGATGAAGGAACCGAAATGCCTTTCGTATTCGTGGCTGATGAAGCGTTTCCACCCTTGATATATCTGATGAAACCTTACCCTGGCAGAAATTTGTCCATAAAACAAAAGGTATATAATTATAGACTTTCATATGCCAGGCGAACTTCGGAATAATGGCAAATAAATGGCGTATTTTACACAGGCCGTATACAAAGTAAAAGCGTGCTGTATATTGCACAACGCATGCGATACATGACGGAAAAGAATTGCAAGAGAAATTGTACCTACCCGTTGGTATTGGGAATGGATGAAAAATTTTAAAAATGCTTGATTTTTTTTTAATGATAGGAATAACTTTCGTCAATCATAACAAAGTAACAGATTTTTTGATAGGGCCATTTATTTTATAAAAATTAAAATGTAATTTCTCCTCGCTGGATGTACCCATGTCTTAGTACGCATTATACACGGTGGAATTTAATCGGTGAACAGGAACCCATTTTTCTAATTCAGTAATCGATGGCGGTCACGTTTATGTAGTACTTAAGTGGAACCAAGTTTTTTTTTTAGCATAACAAATTTTTATGTTGAAATTAAACTTTAATTAAAATTTATTGTCACCCTACTAATGGTTTAGTCTGAAAAGTTTAATACCTCTTTTCAAACTATCAGCCATGCATCGCTCTTATTTTACATAGGAATAGAGTCTATTGCAAAAATTAAAGCATGTAAGTGGTTATTGCTCATTTATGTTTTAAGTTTCTATGGCTGATAGTTTGAAAAGAGGTATTAAACTTTTCAGACTAAACCATTAGTAGGGTGACAATAAATTTTAATTTCAACATAAAAAAAAAATTATGCTAAAAAAAAACTTGGTTCCACTTAAGTACTACATAAACGTGACCGCCATCGATTACTGAATTATAAAAATGGGTTCCTGTTCACCGATTAAATTCCACCGTGTATAAAAAAACTGCTGCTTAATCTGTGGTATGCAATGACACTGACAGTTTAAAGGCGGAAACACACTATTAAAACGCGACGCTACGCACGTAAGTAAACGTGTCGCCACCCAATGTGCACCGTGCACATACCCAACACGAGCTTGTGTAATTGGAATTTAATTTCAGCTTGGTCCGTCTGGGGTAACTTTTTTAATTGCTTACTCATTTAATAAGTCATTCTCATCCATATCTGGTACTGATCGCTTCTGTCTCATTTCTTGTGATGTTCTCATTACACCGACTATTTCTTGTAATATGTGATTGTCATTATCATTTGTATTTGTACGTCTCAAAGTAAAACTTGCGGAAGAATTAGGCGTAGACTCTCTTGGATCAGATGCCCTTGAAGAGGAGGTCCCTGGAGTAGGCGAACGAATGATAGGTGGAGGTGAAAGTGCAGAATCTTCAGAAAATTGCATTTCGGAATCTTGTGTCGAATCATCATCATATTTGTCACCCAAATTTGTAACTGTAGGTCTACCTTCTACATGTGGTAACAGAAATTCCATTTGCTTTTCCACTTTCCAAGGAACTACTTTAGTTGCTGCTTGTCCACTCTTCTTACAGTGTCTCTTTAATGCATTTATAAAGCAGTTTCTTAATTTACTCCACTTACTTTTTACTCCTTCAGCTGTAAAAAAATAAAATAATGATCATTATCCGTAACAGGTTTTTAGCTACAGGTAGCTCATTTAGAGCATTAGCATTCAACTATCGAATGAGATTTAGTACAGTCCGAAACATAGTACAAGAACTTTGCGAAGCAATTTGGAAAAAAATGAGTCCCAACTTATATGCCAGAACCTACAACTGCAAAGTGGGAAGAATCTGAAAGTGGGTTTAGAAATTATTGGAATTTCCCTAATTGCTGTGAGGCATTAGACGGAAAACATGTGACTATTGTTTGTCCTATAAATGGTGGTTCAAATTATTGGAATTACAAGGGCTCAAATTCAATAGTACTACTGGCAGTAGTAGATCCAAAGTATAGATTCTTAGTTATAGACGTCGGATCGTATGGTAAAAATAGTGATGGTGAAATATTTGAAAAATCCGTTTTAAGCAAATTACTACAAGATGGAAAGTTAGAATTGCCGGCTCCTAAACCTATAACTCCAAATTCAGAACCGTTGCCAAATGTAATTGTCTCAATCGTGCGCGACGTATAGTTGAGTTGAGAATGCCTTTGGCATTCTACGAGGGATGATTGAATAATTCGCGGCCTGACTGTTAAAAAAAAAACTTTTTTACTTTTTTCTGCCCCCATGTCGAACTGTCATTATTCAGTTGTCATCCCGCGAAATTTCAATTCTGAGAGGAAATTTAAAATAAATTTTAAGCTTGATTTAAAAATACGTGTCAACACATTTTTCACAATGGACAATTTGGAGCAACGTGCTGTAATTAAATATCTTCATAAAAAAGGTTTGACTCCGAAACAATTTTTTGAAGAAATGCAGTCTATATTAGGGCAATCCTGTCCATCATATACGATGGTAAAAAAGTGGGCAGCTGAATTCAAACGAGGACGAGTGCGCATTGCTGATGACCCTCGCCCCGGGAGACCAGCTACTGCGACCAATCCACATAATGTAGAAATTATATGCGACATGATAATGAAAGATCGACGATTAAAAGTAAGGGAAATAGCTGACATCGTGGGCATCTCCTATGAAAGATGGGTTCCGAAGCTCCTTTCAGTGGAACAAAAAATCACTCGGGTTACAATTTCACGCGACTGCCTCGACCTGTATGAAGCTGACCCTGAAGATTTTTTGGACAGATATGTTACTATGGATGAGACATGGGTCCACTACTACACGCCTGAGACTAAACAGCAATCGAAGCAGTGGGTTCGCCCTGGATCTTCGCCTCCTAAAAAAGCAAAGGCCATTTTGTCGGCGAATAAAGTCATGGCATCAGTCTTCTGGAATGCAAAGGGAGTAATAATGGTTGACTATCTTCAGAAAGGTACCACCATAAACTCGGACTACTATTGCAACCTTTTACGCCAATTACGAGAGATTTTAAAAGAAAAAAGACCTGGAATGTTGACAAGAAAAGTGCTCTTCCACCAGGACAATGCACGTGTTCACACGTCACTAAAATCGATGGCTGAAATTCACAACTGTGGGTTTGAATTATTGCCCCACCCACCGTATTCGCCATCATAGCACTATCGGACTTCCACCTCTTTCCAAACTTAAAAAAACACATGGGCGGCAAACATTTTTTTACCAACGACGAGGTCCAAGCCGAAGTGGACACCTATTATGAAGGCCTCGAGGAAAGTTTTTTTAAAAGTGGTGTAATGGCTCTGGAATCCAGATGGAATAAGTGCAAAGACCTCGGCGGGGACTACGTAGAAAAATAAAAATATTAACTAAAATCTTTGGATTTGATTTCATACTTATGCCGCGAATTTTTCAATCGATCAATTTCGATCAAAATGGCGTGTTTTTGCTGGTCCTTTGGCAGTTCAACCGGACATGGTCGACAAAATAATACTTTCAACATGTTGCTTACATAATTATATAGGCACGGATAACTTGCCTTCGAACTATGAGCTACCCTCTTACTGTGATTGGCAACAGCCGAATCTGACGGAATCTACGGCCTTTGAAGACCTAAATCTAATTCGCAGAAACTCCACACAGTATGCTTTTTCAGTAAGAAACAAATTTAAGGAATATTTTAATAGTGATGGCGCCGTTCCGTGGCAGCTTGAAATGGTGAGGAGAGGTAGACAACATTAAAAACTTATCACTCTCGCAAAACTAAGTACATTAAAATAATTATAAAACTAGTTGTCTTGATGATCAATGCGTTTTAATAAATAATATTTGCAATAAAACTTACCGCTTGTGTATTCATTTGTTCGGCAATTTCTTCCCATGCATTATTTCTCACAATATGATCCCTGTATTGAGGTAACCTCATGTCATATAGAACAGGATATCGTTTAACCAACTCAATCAATTGTTTATCAGTCATTTTGCAAAAAAAAACAATAATAATCTGGCGTAAATATATGATCTACGTGCGAATGTTCTCGAACGACTGACGCGTGGCGTCGGGTGTTGTCTAGAAGCACACTGCGTGTGACACGTCGGGTGGCGTGTTTACCCCCACCCTCAACAACACATCGATCTATGCGGTCTGGATCGGGTGGCATGTGTGCGCATAACGTGGCGTCGGATGTTCATAGTGTGCTCTTGGTAATAGAAAATCATACAACTTGATACGACTCAACACGCGTCGCGTTTCGTCGGGTCGGGTCGGGTCGCGTCGCGTTTTAGTAATGTGTTTCCGCCTTTAGTCGATTTTTCAACTTGTCATAACCTCTTGTGCTTTTATTTGGTACCCCGCTTTCTTAGTGTTTTTGGATATTTAACGACTCGTTTCTCGACCCAGCCCTCTTGATTTTGCCTGCTTCAATGACGACCTTCGCTTTCGAACACCGGATCTGATCTCGATAGCTATCACGACGACTATTGGACTGGAACTGGCATCATGGCTAAAAGATCTTATGAACTCTATAGAGACCCTAAAACTTGTTTTATACCAACGTGCTCCAACATCAATTTTAAAAAACCCGGACGTGATATTCTTTACTATAAGAAAAGAGCTAAAAGAACGTTGGTGCAAATTGGTTAATAGAAACTGTCTAAAGCGAGCACTGTTTTGCTGTCAGAACCACATAGACGTAAGTTAATTATGTCCTTCATTTCTTTTAAGTCTTAGATTAGGATTATTACAGTATTTTCTAAAAATAAAATATAAAATCTAAAAGTTACAGAAACATTACAAATACAGTAGTGCTAACCTAACAAAGCATGCCAACAGAGGCGGGACAGGGCCCAGGCTGCGCCAGTGGTTTTTTTTATTTAATTATGGTACCGCGCTCTTGGCGCATTCAGCCAGCCGAATAAACGGGGAAACGGAATTTAAGGATTAGGAAATTCGAAAAATTTGGAAATAGGAAACAGGAAAGTGATTGTACATATTAAAGTTAAAGTTTGATATTAAAGTTTTATATTAAGTGAAAGGAAAGAATATAATAATTTAAATACGGATGAGGATGAAGCGTTAATAGGTACCTACATATATTTATGGTCCCTACGGAAGACCAGCGCTGGCTGAATAGCCAGCATCATGCTGAGTAGGGCCCATTTCGTGGCATTATGTTTGTATTTGTTTGTTTTCATTCTGTAAAGTGTAAGTGTCATGAATAAATGTTTTGAGTTTGACATAGGAGCGATGAAATAAGTACAAGTCGGGAATGGAATTTTGACTGATGACAGTTGGTTTAATAACAAGGAATGATCATATAAGTTACATTGAATGAATATATGGTTAAAATTAGCTGGATCAGTTCCGCAAGCAGATGCGGAACTGGACACAAGTTTTAGTCTTGCCAGGTGTTCGGGTGTACAAGCGTGACCCAATCTTAATCTAATAATCATGCTTGTTGCTGGTTTTGACAAATAAATATGTGCAAACCAAGGTTTAGTAAGAACATTCGGTTGAATACGCCTATAGTGAATGGCCCCAGCCCCTGCACCAGATGACCTTAGTTCCGTCCATTCTTTTCGTAAGAATAATCTTGGTAGAGTTCACAAATCTTCAGTAATATTCTTATACGGAAACATATCCCCACATTCAATGACGTCTCGAGCTAAATAATCCACCCTTTCATTTCCTATTATTCGTCTGTGACCAGGAATCCAGGCAATCGTCACAGAATATCCTAAATTATGACATTGTAATAAAAAGTTACGGATTTGATAAATAATTGGATTATGGGATTTTGACTTAAATGGAAATTTAGATATTGTCTGGAGAGAACTTAATGAATCAGAGAATATTATAGTTCTTTTGAGGTGCATGATAATTATAAATTCTATTGCTTTCAGGATGCCATAGCACACACCGGTGTATACAGATGACTCAGGATTCAAGGCAATTCGTACCAGCTGAGTCGCAAGATATACTTTGCCCTGCACCTCCTATAATGGCATCCCAAGATCCGCTTAGAGGCTTAATAGAAGAAAGAGAACCGCCAATTCAAACAGAACCAACGGAACCCGATTCGGTTCTAGTCCTGGAGGCGATTGTAATGGAACCTAATACTTCTGCACAACATGTATTACCTACAAAACGTAAAAAACCTACATGTAGCTACAAGCTACTGTGGCGAACTCGGCCACAGGAACCAAATACGAGATGATGTTTATTTTTGCAAAAAAAGGAGATCAGTCGAGAATAAATAGGTAAAACTCCTCCATAACACCTATTATTTGTTAATGATAGCACAAATGATAGTGTATGTATATGTCTGGTTTAATTTTTCGCATTTTTCATATTTGACCATGATTTTTGAGCAAAAATCACCTAAAACAACTCCAAATGGCCCCTCGGATTTGCCCCCACTTTTGGAAGTAGACATAACATGCGAACATGTAGAGTTAGTCGCCAGAAAATTACATGGTGGAGGCGGCCCGACCGGCAGCGCAGCCGAAAATTGGAAAGACTACCTATTACGATTCGGTGAGGCAAGCCAGCATTTGAGGACTTCGATAGCTCAATTAACTATGAAACTAAACAACAGTTTTGTGCCATGGAACCAAATACAAGCTCTAATGGCAAGCCGACTTGTGGCCCTAGACAAATCCCCTGGCGTTAGACCAATTGGCATTGTCGAATGCCTACGCAGGATCCTCTCAAAATGTATGATCTTCTCCTCCGGCTCTGAAGTTACTGAAGCTTGTGCACAATCGCAACTTTGTAGTGGATTAAGTTGTGGTATTGAAGGAGCCATACATGCTATGAATAACCTTTTTGAAAAAGAATGTCTGCCCGGCTCTCAATGGGGTATGCTGCTTGTTGATGCTAACAACGCCTTTAATTCCGTAAACCGACAACTCGCTCTTTGGCAAGCTAGAATACACTGGCCCCACTGCGCCCGTTTCTTATACAATACTTACAATGGACATGCAGAACTTATAATCCGCGACTCAAATATGAAACTGTTCAGCGAAGAAGGAGTAACTCAAGGTGACCCACTTGCCATGCCCTTGTATGCCCTCGCAACACTCCCCATAATAAGCCAACTTAAATCACAACCATCAATTGTCCAGTGTTGGTATGCGGATGACTCCTCTGCTCAAGGAACCTTTAAAAATTTAAGACAATGGTGGGATAAAATTTGCCAATCAGGCCCCGCATACGGCTACTTCCCTCAAGACAGAAAGTCTTACCTAATCGTAAATGAGAATGACAAACAATCCGCGCAGCAGATATTCAAAGGAGTTAACATTACCATAACAACCGGCACACGCTTCCTCGGTAGCTACATTGGCGAAGGTAAAGAAAACTTTGTCAACAATAAAATCGAAAACTGGACTTCTATAATAGAAAAGCTCTCTGAGATTTGCAAAGACTCGCCACAAGCTGCCTATAACGTTCTCACTAAAGCCGCCCAATTCAAATGGACTTTTCTACTAAGAGTATTAGAAAATGCTAATCTATCCTTTGATTGTTTAACAAATATTTTACACACCAGTTTTCTACCAAACCTACTAGTTCCCTAGAAGCGGACTTATTTTCTTTACCTGTACACAAAGGCGGTCTAGCCATCCCCGCACTTTCTAAAATGACAAACTTAAATTATGAAACCTCCAAAAATGGCTGCTCAATCCTCTCATCCGCCTTAATTGAAAATAATGAACTGGACCTCACTCAACATCACATGTCCCTCGCACATTCAAGAAAGGAATGCCGAAAAATTAAAAATTCTCAAGATGATGTAACTTTGGACTCTATTTTAAACAAACTTTCTCCTAACAAAAAACGAGCAGTCGAACGTTCAATTTTCACGAAAACTAAAACTAAATCATCTACTTGGCTCTCGGTTATCCCTACAAGAAAAGACCACTTTGACCTATCCCCAATGGAATTCAGAGATGCATTGGCACTTAGATACCACAGAACACCTATCTCCATGCCTAAATCATGTGACGGCTGCGGCAATGATGTTTTTGACGTGGACCACGCTCTCTGCTGTAAAACTGGCGGATTAATTACACGCCGTCACAACGAAATCCGGGACCTATTTTGTGAGCTATGTCATCACGCCTGGGGGAATGTAGTCAAAGAACCCCTCATCACGGAAGGTGACTGCGGACTTCGGGGAGACCTTTGCTGCCGTGGCGTTTGGGATGCACAGAGGGAGGCGTTATTTGATATCCGTGTCGTAGACACTGACGCTCCCTCTTACATCTCACGTCCGGTAGCAGCCGTACTTAAATCCGCCGAAGAGGAAAAGAAACGAAAATATTTGAACTCTTGTGAAAAACGGCATGCGACATTTACTCCTCTTGTAACATCCGTGGATGGGATATTCGCACCTCAGATGTCCGCTTTCGTGAAACATCTCGGCGAAGCAATCGCTGATCGTTGGGACAGATCCCTCAGCTTAGTAATGGGCTGGCTTAGATCGAAAATTATAATTTCCATACTCCGTGCTACAAGCATGTGTATTCGGGGTACGCGCCACAAATTTAACTCCTTCAAAAACTTCTTTGGCCTAAAAGATGGCGCAGCCCTACCCAATCTTTCCTCTACCTGACTAGAGTACCTAATATCTCCATCAGTGCTTGCGTGATAACAATTTATTTATACTATATTTTTGTTAATAAATGATTTTCCACTTAAAAAAAAAATCACCTAAAATGTCCTCACGTGATTTATGAATATTTTTTTGTAATAACGGACTGTGAACAATACATATTGTGTTATCTTTCGGGATCAGTAGGCAGGTACATTATGTGAATTCATTAACGTTGACTTTAAGTGAAAATTACTCATTACTGATCAATATTTTTAGAAAAATTATAATAACATTTTTTTTTCGGATTGCAGTTTTGGTACAAGATTAGCAAAAAAATTAAGTTAATATGGTGCCTTATTATAATAATCAACATGTTTTGTCTGTGATTGGCCATAAGGGCCCTTTTCCCAAATGTATGGGAGTGAAATTGTGATTTTTACGTAACTTTAATCGTCTATAAACGAAAAAGTGTGACCTGTAGAATAATATTAATACTTTTGTAA
Organism: Thaumatotibia leucotreta; assembly: GCA_025490895.1. NCBI lineage: Eukaryota > Metazoa > Arthropoda > Insecta > Lepidoptera > Tortricidae > Thaumatotibia > Thaumatotibia leucotreta. The sequence goes on along the minus strand of JALPQI010000729.1, from coordinate 26,107 downwards.
TACTCTTGTGGACTGATTAAAATTAATTTAGAATATACTAAACCAAATTTGTTATTGTTCTAGGAAAGATTTAAGTGATAGTAATTATCACATTTAATTAAAATAAAGATATTTCGTTGACTATGTGACTTTTATTCTATCCTAAAATGTAAGGACAAATATGTTCTACTATATACAATGGTTCAAATTACAATATATAAAAGGAAAAACCGAAAAAAATTTTTTTTTTATTATTTCGTCATATGAGCGTGTTGCTCTTTTCAAAGGGGGTTTCTTCATGATTTGAACGTCACATTAAAAAAACCATAACTGAGTTCCAAGGAAGAACCCCTTAAGATACGAAATCAATCATAACCCATGTAACTTCCAATGGAAACACACTTAAAAATAGGTTCAGACTTCATTTGACGATTTCTCAAAAGTGCATTTTTAGCATGTGTCAATTTAATGTTTTTTTTTTAAGTATGAGACATAGACACGTGTTTTTTTGTATTAGATAACTTATATAATGTATTTAGATTTAGGATCTGTGCTTAACTCAATACCTGCCATAAGGGACCTATAGCCATGGACGGTCATATATTAACAAGAACATGGGGAACTAATGTCAAAGAATAAAAATTGTACTGAAATTTCGGAAGTGTTGAGGAAGTAACTATAGGTGCAGATATAGATGTAAGCCTCTCAAAAATTTAAATTACGCACGGAGGGTTTTTGTTCTTCCAATATCTAGATGTTGATACTTGATGCAAGAGCTCGGGCAAAATGGACCAAAGTTGATGATTTAAAAATTGTGAGCACCGGAAAATATACACGTCTGAAAGAAACTGACGACGAAAACGTAAAGGAGGTTCAACATACTCAATCTGCATAGCATTCATTGCACTGGATTTCATAGCCCCACAAATTATTCTAAGCGCAATACAATCAATACAAAAAAATAAATACAATCCAATTTCTTAAAGCCAGCAATGGTTCCGGGTTCCAACAGAAATGTGCCATACCTAATCAAGAGTACTTCTTATTAAGTTTCTTTTTTAACAGGTATAGGACAGTCACCATATTGAACATTGAATGAAGGAGGAATTAAATAAATAAATAAATAAAAAAACCTTTCACTTCGAGTCTTCATTATACTATTATATTAGTTGGATGTTAATATTAAGCGTTTACATGAAATTTGTCAAGTTTTGTCTCCATTATTACATATTTTCATGTTATTTCATCATTAGATAAGTCAAAAAATTGTTTCGTTTTTAACTGTCATTAAGAAAGGAAAAAAATTGTATGGACAAGAACCCCTCAACGGGTGAAGGCCTCCTCCAAGGACTTCCACTCTTCTCTGTTGGAAGCTAAAAGTTTCCAGTCGGAGCCAACCAATTTTTGGATGTCATCGGACCACCGGCTATTTGGTTTGCCTCTTCGATTCTAACCATTGTTTTAATAAGATTAAAGAAGTTAAGGTTCTGCAGGCTTGTTCAATTGAAAGATTTGGAGAGCATAAAAGTAAATCGTCAGCATACTGTAAAACTCTACTCTAAGCCATTTAACGAGGGCTCTAAATCAAAAGTATATATGTTGTACAGCAATGGGTTTAATACAGATCCTTGTGGAAGACCTTTCCACACTAAACGAGAAATACTGTTTGTGTCATCTATAATTAGACTAATAGATCTTTCAGATAAAAGGTTAATAAAATTATAAAATGTATTAGTAGTATTGGTATACCTAACTTGTAGAGTTTATCTTGTAATACTGATACTAAAACATTATCATAGGCTGTATTAATGTCAAGAAAAGTTGCCACTACAGATTCATTTTTGGAAAAAGCTAGTTGAATTTCTGACACAAAAATTGACAAGCTATCATAAGTAGACCTTCCCTTGCGAAAACTAAATTGACTGTGTGACAGTAAGTGGTTTTTCTCAAGATGAAATTATAATCTATGTTTAATTAAGGGTCAGGTAATATAAATGAATACCGTCACTGGCATTAACTAGAAAATAATATGTAACTCCATCTTCTCCGGGTGCAGAATCTTTTAAACTACTTAATGCACCTTTTAGTTCTTCCATTTTAAAAGGCACATTAAAACTAGAACAGTCTAACTGTTCAGAAAATATAAAGGTAGCAGGTTGAGAAACATAACTCTCAGGAACATATGCAGGTGCTAGCTTGTCCATAAACTGTTGCGCAAGGTCAGGGGGAAGTATGTGTCTTCTGAACCGTTTTATGTTATTCCAAACTATGGAGGGCTTAACATTAGGATTAAGTGATAACCAAAATTGCTTCCATCCATCAATTTTTTTTTTGCGCAATAACTTTTTGGTGTCACGAGCAACCTGCATGTATAATTCAAAGTTTTCCTTTGTCATGGAGTGACAATAATGTCTTTCAGCTTCTTAAGGCTTCTTGATGGCTTGTGAGCACTCGTTATCCCACCAAGGAGGTGATGGAATTTTACCTGAAGCGCTATTTTTAACAGGGAAAATTTCATCAGCTGCCTCTTTAAGTACCTGAGCTAAAGCTGCTGAGCAATTATCTACACTATCTACAGTGTACTATCATTTACAGGGGGCAGGTGTACTAATTTCTCCTCTACATGATGTTTAAAAAGATTCCAGTCAGCATTGCTTAAATTATACTTTAGCAATGGGCTAGGTATTGAAGGTGATGGGATAGTGGATGGGCATTTTCGCGAGAAGAGATCCAAAAACTTATTTTTCTGAAACAGGTGAATTTTATGTTTTTCCTTATCAGAATCACGAGCTCTTTCGATCCTACTAGAAGAAAAAAAGTGTCCCAACTTTTTGTTTCTATTACGTAACCGTTTTTCAAACACTTTGTACAGCGGTTACAAAGTGGAGAGCATGTAAAATGTATGAAAAATGTGGGACCGTTTTTTTCTTGTACTTTTTTTCTCCTAGATTGAAAGAACTCGTTATTCTGAGTAGGAAAAACATTAAATTTACCTACCTAAAAAAAAATTTTTTTGGATCTCTTCTCGCGAAAATGCCCGGATGGGAATGAAATAATGATTAGAAACTGATCACTCCCATATGTCGACATAAGGGTATACCTACCAAGAGAGAGAAGATGCCAAATCAGTAGAACAAATTGATAAATCAATAGCACTAATTGATTCTGTGGGCGATGATCGGCGAGTTGGAGATCCAGTATTTAATATGCAGAGATTTTTACTGTCTAAGATGTCAATTATTAGTTCTCCATGGTAATTGAAAACCGAACTGCCCCAAAACTGGTGGTGTGCAGAAATCACCTAAAATTAATACAGGCCTGGGGAGAGAAGAAATTATTAATTCTATTTCGTGAAAAATGGAAGATGTGGGATGAGAAATATATACAGAAACAATACAAATGTTATTTGTTTCTCTTAGATAATAGGTTCATTAAAACCTGGATGGCCTCACCCGCAGATTGAGCCTCATCTTCATGGGACTCTTGCCTTAAAGCACAGCCATTCTGAGGGGAAGGAATCATGTATTCATTAACTATTGCATTATGGGCTGCTTTGTCATAACCAGCATCTGCCTTTCTCGTGAGTATGTGAGTCAAAATACAGTTTTTTTGTAAGATTGGCTGGCTCTGGACTCTGTATATATATTGGCCGGATTATGTACGGATGTGACCTTTTTTTTTTGTTTACGGAGTGGAGAATGCATTTACGCATCCTCCCCTGGTCGCGGGTAGACCGTGCAATGGGGGGGTATGTGGGACTCGCCGCTCTCGGGTCCCTCTCCTGCGAGAGAGGGATAGCAGCCCTACCTACTAGAACTCCACTCCGGCGTTCACCCTCGTAGCCGTTGTGAGGACACCATAGGATCGCCACACACTCCACTATGATGCCCTCCGTCGGCCCCGGCTCCCTACCGGGGCACCCGCACTAGGGAGGGAGAGGTCAGAGACGCTTGACCTCCCCCCCGACGACGTGGGACCGTGCAATGCGGTACCCGAACCGCTGGTCCCATTAAGGGTCTTGGCGGACGAACGCTCGTCGCCTGTGACCCCGCCGCCTGCGACGGAGCGGGAGCGCGTCTGCCGCGTCCTCCCGCTCTCTCTCGGCTGCCTCCTTCTGCGACATGACCTCTTCGCAGAAGGAGGCTACCGCCCTCCAGTTCCTCTCGCTGCACAGCATTGAGGCTATGACGCTGTGCAGCGAGAGGTCCACCACCCCGGTCTCCCTTCGGAGGGCCTCCCTTTCCACGGCCCAGCGGTCACACTCCTCTAGAGTGTACTGGGCCGTGTCGTCCTCCGCGCCGCACTCGTGGCAGCGCGGGTCAGGCTCCCGCCCTATTTTGTGCAGGTAGTGCAGGTAGCCGTGCCCTGACACTACCTGCGCCAGCCTGTATGTAAGGGCCCCCCTCCGCCGGTCCACCCACGCGTCCATATTTAGGAGGATAGCCCCTATGGATCTCACTCCATATTGGCTATCCTCCAGGCCCTCCCTCCAGAGCTCCACGTAGGCCCGCCGTGCGCTGTTGCTTGTGCGGCGGAGGGCGGCGATCTCTGGGGACCACCAGTAGACCTGCCGCTTGCCCCGAGGGGGTCCTGCTCGGGGCATTGCCGCGTCGCAGACGGCTGTGAGCGTCCGCCTGAGGTGGAAGGCCCTCCCGTCCACTCCCTGGAGGGCCTGGGGGGGGGGGCTACACCACGCCTCGATGATGGCCGCCTCTTCGGCCATCTCTCGGTCGAGGCGGGCGACGGACCACCGGGGGAAGGAACTGCCTCGCCGACCACCGACAGTGGGCGGCGTTGTGCTCCGCTGCGGGGAGACCCTCAATCGGATATACAAATGATCCGAGAGGGTCTCTTCGTCGTCCATGACCCTCCATTCGGCAACGCGTGGTGCTAAGGCGGGGGAAGCGAGGGACACATCGACTATGGATGTGCCCTGCCGCCGTACGCACGTCGGCGCGTTGCCGCGGTTGAGGACGACCAGACCCGCAGCCGCTGCCCAGTCCTCTAGTTCCCTCCCCCTGAGGTCCGTCTGGGGGCATCCCCAGATCCTGCTCTTGGCGTTGAAATCGCCAAGAACCAGGATCGGGACCCGAGCTCTCCCGACGACCCCCTCCAGGTCCGCCAGGAACTGCCGAAAGGCAATCAGTGGCTGGTTGGGGGAAAAATACACCCCCACAACCAGCAATGCCCCCCACCTCGCTGCCACATAGCCCCTCCCCCTCTCTGCTACCGCCAGCGCCGCCCCCATCGCCGGAGCCACCAGCGCCGCCAGCCCGTCCGTCGAGCCCACCCAGTTGGGCCTCTGGGGGACGACGTACGGCTCCGCCACGGCGGCTAGTGCAACCCCCCACTCCGCCAGGTTTTGCATGAGCAGGTCCTGGGCGCGGGCAGAGTGGTTGAGGTTGCACTGCAGCACCTCTGCTGGACCTGTATGCCTGGGGTGTACAGGCATTACAGGTCCATTTTTTGCTGGCCCTCGCTTGCCCCCTGCGATGAGGGGCTCGGTGCTGCAGCTGTGGCGGCTGGGGCGGCTGGCCCACGGCCCGCCCCCTTCTGCTCCACCCCTCTTACTCGGGGTGGGTTGCAGTTACTGTCCCCCATCCTGTGCCCGGCAGGCCGCTTCGCGCTGTGGCAAACAGCGCAGAAGGCTTCCGCTTGGCAGCCCGACGCGACGTGGCCCTGCTTGCCACAGCGGAAGCACAAGTCCCCGCGTTCAGCCGGAGACGGGCACGTCGCCCTCGTGTGCCCGATGCACATGCATCGGTAGCACCTGAGGGCCCCCGGCTCCAGGGCTTCCACCCTGGCGGCCGCCCACCCGACCGTCAGCCTGCCCGCCTCCACCACCTTGCCGGCCGCCTCTACGGGGCACTGGGCCAGCACAGATCCAGCCCCCCTGAAGCCGAATGGGATTTCTCCGACTCTGACTGCGTTAGGGGGGCAACCTCCCTTGGCCGCGAGGGCCTCCCCTACGGCCTCGCCGGTGGCCGCCTCGTCCAGGCCGGAGATGCGGAGACGCGCCAGCTTCACGGGTCGGTACACCCTGGCCGCGTCTCCAATGGCCCCCTCTAATCGGTCACTGAGGGCTTCGGCCGTGCGGCCGTTGTTCGCCCCAGACACCTCGAACACTCGGGCCCCGTCGGCAGTCCTCCGGACCGTTACGTGGTCCAAGCCCACCTCCTCACTGGACCCGTGTCTGGGCGGGGACGGCCTGGACGCCGGGAGGCTTGGGGGCCGCTGATGTCCTATTCGCCCGCTGAGCTGGGGCCGGTCTGGCCGGCGGCATGAGGGTCGCCCCAGTGGCGGCCTGGGTGTCGCTCGCTCCAGCAAGCCTCTTCTCCGCCAGGGGGGAGGACGGCGGCTGCTGCCCTTGCTCGGCCCTCCTCCTGTCCGCCGCCAGTGGCGGGCGGATGATAAGTTCCGCAGGGAGCCTTCTGCGGATGTCATCCAGGCGCATGTTCACCATCCCGCCCAGGGACATAAATAGCTCTTTGGAGAGCTCCTCTTTAAATTGGGCGAGGAGCTCTTCCACCTCGGCCTTCAGCCCCCTGGCTGCCGGGATTTCCCGCTGGGGGGGATTTTCTCCTCTCGGAGAAGGCCCTCCGCACGGCCTTCAGCTTCGAGCGCATGAGGGCAAGCTCCTCCCTCATGCGCTTGTTGTCCGCGCGGAGAGCACGGACCTCCTCGCCCTCCTCTTTGGACTGCGCCCGCTGCGTCGCCTTTATTATTTGGGCGCAGGCCGTGTTGATGGCCCCCCGGACAGTCCCCTTTATTTGGGTCGACTTTGCGGTCTGCTGTAGGACCGTCTCGGCTGCCCGACGCACCTCTGCCATGGGGTCCTCCTCCGCAACAGAGGCCTCCCCATCCGTCCATTCCCTTCGGACTCCGCATTCCCTTCGGCGTCGGAATCTGCCGCGACCTCCTGCAGGCTTTTCCTGGCCGCCGACAGACCCATGTGGGTCCCCGACGCTTTCACCCCCCCCAAAGTTGAGTCTTAGTCGGGGGGTTGACGGTCCCACCGCCGACTTCCGCCCTCTCCTGGCCGAGCTCACCTTGGGGGTAACCGCGGGAGCCTCAATCAGGTAGGGGTGCTGGCGTTTTACCCCCCCCCCCTTTTCTCCCCTTTTTCTCGGTTTCGGAAGACGGTCCCCGGCTGGACCGCTCGCCAATCTGTTTCTGAGGCGGTCCGCCACCTCTTAACCTCAAAACACCAATGTCCCAATGCAATAATCAGCGTCCATTTTCGTCAAGCCAATGTCGTCGTTTTTAATCCCAATATCTGTATTTGTAGTTTTTTCGTAAAAGTAAGCCATATATATCCCACGAGTACACAGTAATGGGTGGTCACCCCAGGCAGTGACTGTTGTTACCTGGGGACGGTTAGGTGGACCTAACCAAGGCGCATCGCCTAGAGGCAGTAGCGACTGACATACTGGCCAGCCATTGTCCGAACGAATCCAGACAATAGGTCCTCGTGCTGCCTCTCCACTTGACCTCAGGATTTTTTATTGAGGTTTACTCCTCTTGACCCGGGCAATTAAGCCAAGGCCCCCGGCCCACGAAACATGACCATGGGTAACGGGTTGGAGCAATCACTGCTCCCCGCGGCTGGCTGTTACCCCCTCCGATCGCATTTCTGCGTCCCACCTAGGCCCAAACGGCCATCCCAAAAACTCGGCATAAAAGCCCTCGCAGGAGTCCAAGGACTCAACTGCAACCACCTGTGGCTGGTATTCGCAGAGGGAAGATAGCAACCGCGCAACTGAGCGGCTATCCTCCCCCTCCCAGGGTGCACCACGAGGAGGAACCAGCCCTGCACCCCATGTACGGATGTGACCTGAGAGCATCTGCAAATTACTTGGTTACAGCTGAATATAATTTTACAGCTTCACTGTATGAAACACAGTTATTTGCCATGCTAACTTTGATTTCTCTTTGCCTTTTGTGCTCTAGACATGATCTGTTCGTGGCGAAATGGAAACTATTGCATAAACAGCAGATGGCCTCGTCCTCCTACACAGAACAGGTATGTCCAGAGTTCAACTGACGGCACTTAAAACACTTGGGTTTGGATCTGCAATTAGTCTTTGTGTGGCCAAATTTACAGCAGTTGAAGCATTGGATTGTGGGGAAAATATAAAGATCTACAGAAAGTGTATTATAACACGAGAGTATCCGCTTTGGTAAAACTTGTCCGTCAAAAGTAATGACAACTGTCTCGGAAGGTTGCCAGGAAACATAGCCATTGTCTAGTCTACCACTCTACGATTCAATCGACGCACTTTTAATACTTTTCCGCAACCAATAGGAACAGAAATATTCTCAACAATTTCGTCGTCCGACCATTGTGTTGCGAGTTAAGCCCAAGCGGGTCACTGAAAATGTCGGTATAAATGCAGATAGATAACTCAACTCGAGACACGGATCTGAGACAAATAAATTAGCGTCTTTGTGAGTAGAAAAAGACATGGAAATTCTAGTCCTACCAATTCGTTTTACACTTCCATTAATTATGTTTTTAAAGTTGTTTTTTACTAGAAATTTCCCAAAAGCCACCGGGTGCAAGGACGAGTAAGATATCTCTTGCCTCCCCAGGTTGGCTTCTGTATAGGTCCAAGGACATCGCTGTGGATCAGCTGTAATGCTTCATCAGCCCGCTTCGCCTGTCCCTTTGGGTAAGATGCAGCTGACATCTTTCCCTCAAAACAGGCAGTGCAGTGCAGTTCTTAATGTCTTCATCCTGAAACATTATACCACATGCGCAATCCCTCAAAGTTTTCAAACCTTTTATGGACAGACAGGCAAGTTTTTTATGCCACAGTTGCGCTGGGAGATTGGCAGCTGAAGTGGCCCTCGGTGTTTCCTGGCTAACTTCCAGGAACAAAGAGTGATCCACGGGTGAGGTCTTGTTAGTCACAGACACAGGGATATTCAACTTGTACAAACCATTAGAACAAGTACGCAACGGGGTTGTCAAATTAGTGGCTTTGCTCTCATAAATGCTACAACCTTTTTTATCAAACCAAACGCTATATCCAGACTCAAGTAACTTTGATATCGAAATCAAGTTGCACGAGAGTTTAGGCACATACGAGCCCCGATGCAGTGGAGTTCGTCTAGTTCGAAACAATTTTTACAAATTTTTGGATATTTTAAAAATGATCACATTATGCTAATGATAAATTTTATGAACGTTAGTCATGGTTAATGTACTACATTTCAAGAGACACAACAATCTGAAGTACGCTTTTGTTGTTTAATAAATCGATTTTAACAAACCAGTGTCTAAATTATATTTTCGTTCACCACCGTAATTCCGCGCTTATAAGCTTGAAGCAAAATTCGCAGTGCATCAGGTGTACCATGTCGTCTTTAATATTAATGACGTTCTTTACATTCATAGAAATTTTACAAAATTAAAAATTGTGGAATAAATTAAAAAAAATACCTCTCGTAAAATAGTTTTTTTTTATTGGGATTTATTAAGTCCTAATATTTTATACTCAAAGAAACTACTTTAGTACTACTATTGAATAGTGAAGGTTTTGTCTCTAAACCTTTTCCCCCCGGATGAACGGGATAATCTCGAAAAACTGTCTAACTGGACGAGAACATATGCATCGGGGCTCGTACATGACATTTGACAATGTTAATGGACTTACCTCGTCTTTCAATGAGAGTCGCATTCTCCCTTTGGCCTCACAAGTTATGGTGTTGCTATCAGCAACAACTACATTGGATTTACAAGGTAATAAATTAGTTAAAAGCTTCTTATCAGTAACCATACTTTTCGTGGCTCTAGAATCCAAATAAAAACCAACATGTGTATCTCTAGCCATGAATGCTGCTACCATGTGCATAAGGTAAACGAGTGAGTCTATCGAGTGGGATGCGGTCACATATCGACGTCCAATTCCGATGTCACCTAGAGGGAAAAGCTACGCTGGCATCCAAAAAGCTCGGGGTGCTCAATAAAGCGAGGGGATACTTTACTCCGGGGCAAAGACTTCTGTTATATAAGTCGCAAGTTAGACCCCATATGGAGTATTGCTGTCACCTCTGGGCAGGGGCACCTGTATACCAGCTTGCACCCTTTGACTCGGTTCAGAGACGAGCTGTCCGAATAGTCGACGATCCCAGACTCACAGGCGGTATTGAACCCTTAAGTCTAAGGAGAGACTTCGCCTCCTTATGTGTGTTCTATCGTCTGTACAATGGGTTGTGCTCTGAAGAACTGTTCGACATGATGCCAATGTCCACTTTTCATCATCGCACCGCTCGCCACCGACTGGGCGCTCATCCTCACACCTTGCAACCTAAATGGTCGCGCACCGTGCGGTTTCAGAGGAACTTCCTCCCGCGGACGGTCCGTCTGTGGAATGAGCTCCCTGCCGAGGTTTTCCCGTTGGACTACAGTATGGGGTTCTTCAAAAGAGGAGTGTCCAAGTTCTTATTGGGTCGGCAACGCGCATGTGACACCCCTGGGGTTGCAAGCACCCATAGGCTACGGTGACTGCTTTCCATCAGGCGGGCCGTATGCTTGTTTGCCACCGACGTGGTATAAAAAAAAAAAAAACATATGGCCACTTCCCTGAATGACCGCCTACCAAATTCCTTTATGGTCCACTTCCTAGTTCGTCCGTTTCCTTGTCCGGCCATTTCCCCAATTGGCCACTGTTAGATTTCCTTCTATGTCCAGTTCCCCGAACAGCCGCTTTGAAAATTCCTTGTTTGTCCAGTTCCCCGAACGGCCGCTTTGAAAATTCCTTGTTTGTCCGATTCCCTGAACGGCCTCTTTATAAAATGGATATATTTACGAAGAAGGTTATCATATGATCTAAAGTGGTAGCCATAAGAGGAATAGGCCATTTGAGGTGGTGGACTTATGGGGAAGAGACCTTTAGAGAACTGTGGCCTTTCGGGGATATTGTATGTAAGTGTCCCTTAAAGGAAGTGGCCGTTTGGGGAGCAGTCAGTTCTGTTAGAGGATTGTGGCCTTTCCGGGAAAGCTGTTTGTAGGTGGCCCTTAATGGAAGTGGCCCATTAGGGAAGTGGCCCTACAGAATACTTGGCCCTAAAATACATGTGGCCGTAAGTGACCGGATCCATCGAGTGCCGTGTCCGCGTGCTAATCGCTTAAAATTGAAGTGTAACAGTGGTGTTAAACAAATAAATATTTTTTCATTGCTCATGCTCTGAAAGTGGGTTGTTGTTTATCTATGATACGGGTGGAAAACGATGCATCGCGGCCCTAGGGTTGCAAAAAGATATGTTCCTATTAGTGCTCGCCTTGTAAAATTGTAAGCACCAAGCCAAACAAAGTGCCAACAATACTCTTATTTAGAAACAAATTCAAAGATATTAGTTCTTAGCCTAACCTATATCTAAGATTGGCCCTTGTGGCATTGTACCGAGGATGCTGGCGGCATTTCCTCGCTGTATCGCAATACTGATGCGTTCTGCGAGGAAGTCGCCAGCTCTTCGGTCTTTAGTTACATCAACCAGACGTTTCGCGATCTCAGCAAACAATTAGTTCTTGGTTTCTAGTTTTTGTTTTTTTGTAGCGATAATCGTAAGTTAAATATGTCAATTCATTAAATTATTTTATTTTTTTGGTTAAAATTTAAGTGTTTTGGTTTCATATAGCGGTGACCAAGAGGAACGAACCTATCAAGTTTTTTTTTAATTTTAATACGCGTAGGTAAGCGACGGAATAATGTTAAATTATACTGCCATATATGAATTTATAATTAAAAATAAATTCTTGCTTGCATTCAATTAATACTTTTATGTTTTTTCTTTCCTCTCATTCGTAATGAAAAGTAGAGTGTTTAACTCGGGTGTTTAACTTTCCACCCTTGGTTAACAATCTACTATTCAGTGGTATACTTTTGAGTTTCGTTTTTAAAAACTCCCACGGGGGCTGCCCTATAACAAATTGGTGGCAGCGGTGAGATGACACAAAGAGACGATATTAAGTCTCGTCATTCCGGATCCTAGGCCAGCTTCCGGATCGACGGTTAGTCTCAGACTTTTCTGAGCCCGCATCACGACGAGATCGACGGTCAGCCTCAGCATCTTCGCCGAGTCCGCACCCGGAACACCTTCCTGCAGTTTATCACATTCCTGTGAGTTTCTGTTTTCTTAGTATCAGTGAAAGTATATAGGTCAAGTTTCTAAATCTTAGTTTAAATTCAAGTAATAAGTATCTGATTCGTATTTAAAGACTTGATATCTAATACAGAATAAGCTATAAAAATAAGTTATCCTGTTTATCTGCTGTCCTGTACTGCATAATTATTGTTAATGAGTCCTCCCAAAATAGAACAACCTGAGGATGAATCGAATCTCAAGGCTCGAGTTCAGACTCATCTGAATCCGATAGCAAACCGAAATCAAACAGCAAACGCGAAAAACCGCGTAAGATCAAAATGAGCGACAAAGTGACCCCATTTGTTTTAACTAAACTCATTAAACCCTACAACGGGGACCGCGAATCTCTCCCTGCGTTTTGACAAACTGCGAAAACGCTTTAAGCCAAGCAGTACAGACAGAACAACAGAATGTTTTATGTAATGTAAATATATTGCGTCACAATTAGAAGGTAAAGCCCAACTAGTTACATTCGGTGAAAAGAAACATTCTATACACCTACTTTTAGAACTTCAAAAATGGAAGCAATTCATTTCATAATCAGTCACGGATTATTCACTGCGAGACCAGAATTTTAGCCGACATTCAATATTCTTGCAAGGATAAAGAACAACTTTCAGGACGCATAGCCGCCATGGAAGATCTAGTACTTAACACCTTCCTTCTCAGGTTGGACCCCGATTTTTCACACATAGTTCGAGGTCACAACCTTTCAACCCTTAATGAAGGGATCATTTACGCAATGGAAGAAGAAAAGATATTCAATCTCAATCATACCACTCCTAATACATCTAAAACATGCAGTATCTGTCGCAAACCGGGGCACACCTCATCAGAATGTTACCACGCCAAAAAGGAACGACATTCCTATCATGTACGACCTCACCAGCAAGCAGACCTCGTTCTCAGCATCCTGATTCTTACTCCAGGCCACCTACAAGCGCAGATCACGGTCAATGCCAATTTTTAAACAGATCGAAAATATGTGCCTATTGTAAAAATATACCACATACAATAAATTTATAACTGCAACAATCGCCGATAAATGGGATGGGCCTCAAAATTAAACCAAGATGTTCTTAAATTCAGTTAATTAAATCATGTTGAAGAATTTAAATTTGTCGAAATGGAGTCGAAACAAGAAACTATGGAAAAATGTCTAATATAAATCTCAAACTGAAACATAGAAAAAACCTACACAATAGGAAATTTTTGTCAATAAAAATGTATCCTTATTCACACTTCATAGGGGTCGATTTCAGAGGCAGCGCCAAAAGTTGGTTTGTGGAATAATTCCTATAATATTGCAAAAACCGACATACTTTGTACTAGAAATAATAATAAGGACACTTCTGTAACTGTAACAATAATAACGATCTTGCTATTATGTTATATTTTTGAGTAAATGCAAAAATTAGTGCCTATTTTTCATTCGTGGTAGTGGTCACTTTCCTGACTATTCACAAGTAAAAGTGAATTTAAAAAAAACTACCCGAAGAAATCGTAAACTTTTGCCTTTCGGTTAGGTGTCAATAACAATAAAATCAACCGACATCTATTGGTTTTAATTTGCAAAACTAATAATACTTTTTCTTTAAGTTTAATTTTAAGACAAAAATTAACCATCATTAGTGTCGAGTAAGTGAAATACACATCAACAACCCCACTCTGTAAGTTAGCGGCATCTCTTCCCCCGCGCGACGTAGAGGGGCCCCAGTAGCCTACAAACGTTTGGTGACGGCGGACGCGTGCGCTCCGATTATGGTGAGAAATTTATATTTTACTTGATTTCTGTGCAGTAGACAAAAATCCAATCATTCGTGTTCATAGTGGTAAAACAGTAAATATTTCAATTAGAGGTTAAATAAGATACGCGTTTATTAGGAAGAATGTGCACGCATTATTTTGTGTACTGCGGCGGCTTCTGGAAAATTCCGTTACTTTTTAAATTTAATGTTTTGTTCAAAACTTCATTCGTGTCGCTTCATTCGTGTCGATTTTCAAGTAACACTAATGAAATTGAATTGCACACGAATGAACGGTATATTTTAGTGTAACGAAGTTGTACTTCATACTTTTTTAACGATCCTATTTTTAACGCGATTGTTTTAAGAACCTTCTTAAAACTTCTTAATATACCTGTATTAGTATGTTTAATGCTCAGTTTAATTTTTACCTCGCATTTAACTAACATTTTTCGAAATCTGTATTTTAGTAGGTATTACAAATTATATGGGCCACATTGACCTCATGAATATAATATTTTTAACCCCCATTGGTCGGCCTATTAAAAAAATATGATTGCCATAACAAATATAATTTGTAGTACCTACTAAAATACAGATTTCGGAAAATGTTAGTTAAATGCCAGGTAAAAATTTTTGATTGGGTAATTGATGTGTCGATTGACTAAACAAAGGGTTATGTTATCTTAGATAACCCTTTGTATTGTACTCATCTCAAATTAGTTTTCTTTCATTGAAGATATAATTATTTTTTTGTTCATATTCTGAAAATATTGTAGGTCACATAATACGAGTATTATCGCCGGCCCATATAGACACTACGCAATGATAACCTTAGTATGTTGTATCGAGTGCATGTATAAATTTTATATTTTACTAGATATTTAAATCTATGTTTGTGACTTTCTATTGTAAAATGTTTCTGGTGTGCAATACAGTATTTTTGTATTGTATTGTATTGTATATTTTTGTTTAAAGGTTTAAAATGGCGAAACAAAAAAGCAATAAAAGTGAAGAGGAGTTAGAAAAAAGGCGAGTTGCTAGGAGGAAAAAATATAAACAAATGAAGAATGACCCCGAAAAGTATGCTCTCGAAAAATCTAAAAAAAAGGAGGCTTATCTAAAACGAAAAAGAGAAAAAAAAATCAAAAGCATCGATCAGATGTCTCCAAGGGAACAGAGAATCCAAAGAAAGTTATGGCGAGAAAATGCTAAAAGATATTTAGAGAAGAAAGCGAAAGAACGGAAGATTCAAGAAATAACAGTTTCACAAGCAGCGAATTCAGGCGAAGAATTAGACGGGGATGGCGAGGCTTCTGATCCGTTGATTGCAATAAACGAAAACCTAAAAAAGAAAGAAGAAAATATGAAACAAAAATGGCGAAAAAAAATTAAGGCATTAAGGTATAAACACACTAAGGAAAAAAAAGAAATGACTTTAATTATCAAGAAATATCAAAACAGATGCAGAATATTAATGAGAAAAATAAACAGAATGAAAGAAAAGCAAAACGATCAAATTGAATTTAAAAATCAAGACTCTGCTGTACCATCTAATGAAACTCAAGCATCGAACGATCCAGATAACACTAAAGAACAGGTTCAGTCGAAAATTGATGGTAAAATGAAGCGTCGAACTAACTTGGATCTTCGTAAAAAATGCGTACGCGACACGTTTGAGCATAAAATTAAACAAGGCAGTGACAGCATCCAAGATATAATAAAACTTTTTTATGAAGATGATATTAACAGTCGTATTGGCGCAGGAAAAAAACAATACGTTAAAAAATATGGAATACAAAAACAGCGCCGTTATTTGCTGGATTCCGTTAAGAACTTGCACAAAAAATTTCGAGAAGAGAACCCTAATTTGATTATAAGTTACGTCACTTTTTCAAGACTACGTCCGTTTTGGGTATATTTGCCCCGAGATGACAGAGATACATGTGCATGTACAAAACATACGAACATAGATCTGATGATTTTGGCTTTAAGAAAAAACAAAATAACTGAACTGAGGAATACACAAGAGATGTTAGATTTTCTTTGTTGCAACAAATATAACGTAAAGTGTGTTGCTAGAAATTGTGAATGCTGCAAAAATAAAGTCATACCATACACAGAATTTAATAACGAAGAGCAGATTGTGTATCACGAATGGTGCAGAGACAAAAAGAAAGTGGGCTCTAAGGAAATAAACATTGTAAAAAAAAATGAAAGAAAAATAAAACCTAAAGATCTAATACATAAACTAGAGCAATCTCTTCCGCAGTTCTTCATTCACACTGTGAATATCCTCAATCAATACCAAGCTATTACGCAGTTAAAGGAATCTCTGAACGATAACGAAACAATATTACACATGGACTTTTCTGAAAACTACTGTTACAAATTTGGCGAAGAAGTGCAAAGCTTGCACTTTGGAGGTAGTCGAGGACAAGTGTCCCTTCATACCGTGGTGGCTTATTTCAAGGAAGAAAGAAAAACTGTTCCTTATTCTCTATGCACGATCAGTGAATGCACTCGCCACGATGCACCAGCGGTTTGGGCGCATCTACAGAGAGCGTTACAATTTGTGTTTGAAAAATGCCCGAATATTACCACCGCACACATTTTAACAGATAGCCCAACTAGCCAATATAGAAATAAACAGATATTTTACGTAATGTCGCAGCTCTGTAATGACTTCCCATCTTTAAAAGTAGTGTCTTGGAACTATCAAGAGGCCGGACATGGAAAAGGCGCTCCAGATGGCGTTGGTGCAGTGATAAAGAGAAGTGCCGATTATCAGGTTAAATGTGGACGCGACGTTGGAGATTTTTCAACATTCACAGAAGTTGTCAAAGCAAATGTCAAAAATATTGAGATACGAGTAGTTGAAGAACATGAGATAATAGAGAAACAAATTCTTCTTCCCAAAGACATATCTCCCTTTAAGGGTACTATGTCAGTACATCAAGTCATCTGGAATTCTGAATCTGAATTTCTTGAGTTCAGAAAACTCAGCTGTTTCCTGTGCGTTAAGAATACTTGTTCTCATGATGATAAATTTATGCAATTGCATAAAATCTATAAGACAGCCACCTTACCGCTTGTTGAAAATGTTAGAATTGTGCCAGAAAAACGAATCAAAGTGTTGAGTGATATTTCCATTCAGTACAATAATCCGCAAAATCGTGGAATATCCTCAAGTTCAGGAACATCTATAACAGACAAAATTAGTCAACATGTAACGACTCTAGCCAGAGTAAAAGGAGAGTGGACAAATCAGACTTTCCTAAATACCGAGAATAAGGTATCTGGACATGAACAAGAATTCTTAAAATTTATTAATAAAACTGATACGACCGATACCAAGAAAAAAGTTGAAAAAAAAAACAAACAAGAAGAAGTAAGAGGAAGTAATTTAAATAAGTAATGACGACCTGCTATGACTGCTGATTTAAGAGTATATGATTAAATCTAGTAAAAAAGTAGAATAAATCACTAAGATAAGAGAAGAATAAGTACAAAAGACTGATTAATATAAGAAAAAGAAAAGAACTGATTAAGATAAAATTATTAGTAAGTTTAAAACGAATTAAGATAAGAAAAATATAGACAGAAATATAGTAATGAGCCAATAAAGAGTCGTAGACCAATATTGATTTAAGACTGATTACTAAGTAACTGAATAAACCAAAAAGTGAAAAAAGGGTGCTGTTCTGCAATACACAAATAAATAATAATCAGAGAAAATATGAATAAATAGTGATAATTAAAAAAAAGTTAATAAATACCCTATTGGACCTATGTAATAATTAATCGTGGACTGAGATTGATGTGAGACTGATTATTAATCGAAACCAAAAAGTGAAAAAGGATGTTACTACAATACACAAATCATTATTAATTAGAGAAAGAATATCTTTAGCAACCAGTGTCCAATAAAAGAAATTTAATAATCAAAATCTTGTTTTTATTAATTCCTAGTAATACTTTATTGTTACTATCATTAATATAACATAGTTACATTCCCTTTACTACTTACTTTTAAGAATCCTTCAAGATAATAATTCACGGAACTGAAGGTAGTAACTTGTAATATAATAAGTTTTTCATTAGTGTCGCCTATACTTCATTCGTAATCAAACGAATTTCATTAGTGTAGCAACAAACTCATTCGTGTCACACAAATTACGATTTTTTACTATTTATATCGTGATGAGCACTATGTTTTTAAGCCGCTAGTTTAAAACAACGTTAGACTAGTCATTAAAAGTTGTTAGATGTTAAAAAAACGGGAGTTTAGAAAAATCCCCAAAAAGTGTCATCTTAATTCGTAACGTGATATCGACCCATAGACTTCTTACAACTCCTTGGCAACAGCTTACTGAAGTGGTAGCTGGAGATTAGCAAATATAATAATCAAGGGAAGACTAAACAAACAAAATTGCACCATTAATCACAATGATTCCACCAGCCAATGGACAGCCATTAAAAAATCAAGTTTTTCAATGGTTCGATTCGATAAACATGTCGATATTTGAAACGATAGGTTTAGAACGTCGCAACAAGAAAAGAAACCCAGAAAATATTAAATCGAAAATTGTTTTTCCACAAATGTCTGCGAATTCCCAGAAAGTGGACCAAGACGGCCAGTTTTGAAGAATTAGATGAAATAGAAGAGAGCCAAAAATCCAATATAAGTCATCCGCAGACGGAGAAGAATTCTGTTTCGCAGCCAATAATCACCGAACCAATTTGCGTCGATGCTCGGAGTTCACCAAAGCTGCTGAGAAGAGTGAGAAGTCCCAGTCGCCCCGAATCAAATGGAGACAGCGGGTCGGACTGACAAAGCCAGTGAACAAGCATCCAAACAATTTCCAATCCAAACAATGAGTTTGAGGGCAAAAGCAAAACTGAGGAAGTATTGGCATTAAGAGCTAAAACAGTAAAAGTGGACAAAACTGATAGTTTTGAGGCGAAAGATGCGGAACGAATCATAAGCGAAGAGAGTGCTCTATGTTTGATAAAACTTGTTCAAAAGGTGACAGAATTGGACTTTTTCCTAATGTGTGTCAAACAAAGAAGAAAATCAATACTAAGAATAAGAAAAGAGTGAATGCAATAGAATAGAGATCGGACTCTGAAGACGTATATATATCCTTCATAAAGACTAAAGGATCTTATCTTCCAGAAAGAAAAAAAAAATAATTCAGGTTGGCAATGTGAAGTTTACAGCCTAACTTGATACAAGAGCCGAAGTAAATGTGATTCCCAGATATCTGTTTGGCAAAATAAAGGTGCACCTGACACCAAGTCGAACAAGAAATAAATCAACATCCCGGTTCTCGCCTAAGTGAGATTTTACCTGTTATAGTTCTTAGTATGTTAGAGTATTTATTTTATACACAGGTAAGATAAAATGGGGAGGAAAATAGGAAAGAATATTATATGTATATTATGTATTCAATACAATTCTTATGCATCACTTTTCATTGATATTCAACAACAATTGTAGTAACAACCTTATTGGCTTGATAAAGCGTATTTTCGACCGCCCGGTTGAAAAAAGGAATTTTCGTAAAATATTAGCCGAACAGAAAAAAAAAACGATTTTACAATTCCTATAATACATAAACAACATCTAAAAAACATAAGTTTTAGAATAAAATACAATATAACATGAAATACTTACTGCGTAAAGGTGCATTCAGACCAAACGAGCATTCGCTATTCTATCCCCCACTCTACGAAATCAACGAATCACGTTTTGTATAACTATCGAATTTCGTAGAGTAGGGGGTTAGAATAGAAAGCTCGTTTGGTCTGAATGCACCTTTAGACGTCGCGCGCCACTATTTATTTTCACAAAAAACAACAAGTGGACAAGGCGATTTTATTACTGTTTATTGTTTTCCTTGGCTACTGATGAAATAGCGCAATTGCTCATTTTGGTTCGTGGTATTGATGAGCATTTTAACGTATATGAAGAAACTTGAGGAAGCGTTGGAATGTTCTCAATTACCATGGCAAATATTGGTAAGTGTTACTTATGATGGCATGAGCGGATAGCACAAAAGCCGTAGTAGGTAGGATCAAAACAAAATTAGCAGAATTGGGTTGTGAAAGACCTTTTTACCATTGCGTTGTCTACTAAGAAGCGCTTTGTTGCAGAGTTCTTGCATGGAGAGAAATGGTATCAACTGGTATTTACTGTTAATGTTTGGGCGGGAATAGTAAACAACATTGTGATTGGGCCATATTTCACAGAGGGAAGACTCCTCATCCTCCTTGTGTCGTGTTCCTCATTGCTGAGGGTCGTGACCTTTATGAATAATTTTCCGGATGATCTCTTTCCACTTCTGACGGTCTGAGGCTGGACGGAAGACTACGCGGCAATAATTACATCGAACTATTGAGAAATGTTGTACCAGACTACTAAGAGGCGTCCCAGAACAACATTTAGCTAACCTACGCTTTCAGCACGATGGTGCTCCTGCACATTTTGAGCACCGAGTTAGAGGTTACTTAAATGGGGAGTTTCCACAACGATGGATTGGACGAGGTGGCCCAATAAATTGGCCTGCACGGAGTCCTGACCTAACTCCTTTAGTTAGATTTTTACCTTTGGGGCGATGTTAAGAGGATTGTTTACAAACAGGAGTCTAACACCGCAAGAAATGCGTCAAAGAATAATTGCTGCATTTGATGATGTGAGAACAAATCACTTTGCTCTTAATCGCCTTAAAAGAAGAAAAAAGGGTGGACATTTCGAGCACCTTTTGAAATACACGATGATTCTTAATCCGTGATCAGGAGTAGAAAAATATTAAAATTTAGCCAAAATTAAACTTATTCGGCGAGGTCTCGATTTATTTCTTCACTGTTTAATTAATTAAAAGTGAAAACCTAATTAAAACAAATTACCACTTAATACATGGTCATCTTACAGTATAAAGTTTAACTACGATACGTCAAGTGCCATCAGTATGGCGGGAAACGGGAATTTGACGGATCTTATGTCAATAAAGACTTCTATCTACTCATTATCTTATCAGTGCAACACTGATAAGATAATGATAATCGAAATCTTCTTCAGCAAAGAATCTTAAGATTTGTTGATGGGTTCGGTCGCAAAAAAATGTACCATAGTTTGTTTTTGGTTGTCCTCATTTTATTTTTGTCATGGCATCAGTTCTGTTTTAATAACGAATATACATTTCACATTCATCTGAAAATAAACTCTCTATAGTTTAGTTAGCACCATGAAATCTTGATTTTCCTTACACATTTCTATATATTTTCGTTTTTTTTCATTGTCACTAGTTTCACTCCATATAAAAACTGTTTGTCCTACTACTACACTAATTAAGGAAAATATGACATTTTAGCTAAACTTTTGTGCTTTATTGTGTTCGTAAGTTGGGTTTGAGTTCTGGGTTACTTTTTCAACGTATTTACAAAATGCCATTATTGTATCATTAAACATAATAAATTTATTCAACTTGGAAAATGTGTCCAATTTTTAGTTGCGTGTGTAACGTCATGAAAATAACGGCATCAAAACGTCTATTCTTGCCATACTACATAAACGATTTGGTTGCTTTTACCTTTTATTTATTGGCAAAACTATTGAACAAGACGCCAACATTCAGAGACCAAAAACGGTCATGTTTGTTTGGAATGAAAATTGACAATGTGTGTCGACGCGAGATTTGTCGCCGAAAATTGTTTTTTTTGTGTTAAATTGCAGGGTAAGTATTGGACGTTATTTCAAACAAATTAATAAAAGTTAATAAAGGTATGATATCGCTTAAAACAATGAAACTACGTCTCTGTTTGTATTTATTCGCAGTTCAGTGATAATTTGATTTGAGGTGATGTCGTTTGCTTTTTTCTGTCATGATTGTAACATATGTAACGAAATGTGTAACGTTACGGTCATGACCAATTGTAACGCTTTTTCAGAAATTCAATATCTTCTGATATTACTATTTTGACATGCTTTTTGCCTCAAGTACTACATAGTACAAAATTATATATCGTGTTTTGAACTAAGATTTATGTTGATCATGAATGTAACGTTCGGTCACGTATGTAACGTACGAGGGGTGATTCAAAAGTAATGATAATTGAATACTTATTGCATCGGATTAAAATAAATAGGTATGGCGTTACTGGCCACAAAGACTCCTTACTTAATTTAAAAAAAAATAATTAAAAAATATGTATCTGTCAGAGAGTTGCAGCTGTTTCTTTACGAATAGTCGGAACAATAACGCAAAAATGGAGAAAACTGAGGTGAGAGCGGTTATTAAATACTTCTGCTTGAAAAAAATGTGTACTAAAGATATACACGCTGAATTAGTGGGAACACTGGGGGAGTCCGCTCCGCCGTATTCCACAGTGGCACGCTGGTCAAAGGAGTTTAACTTGGGAAGAACATCCACTCAAGATGAACATCGCGAAGGCCGCCCATCTGTCGCCCTTACTGAAGAAAATGTCAAAAAAATTCATGATCTCGTTTTAACAGATAGAAGAATGACTATCAGGCATCTAGTTGAGCTCACAGGCATCTCGTTTAGTAGCATTCAAAGGATTTTAACTAATGAACTACACATGAAAAAAGTCTCCGCTCGTTGGGTGCCTAGAATGTTAACGGCTGAACAAAAGAAAATACGATATGAGATTTCAAAGTCTAATCTTGAAAAATATCAAACTGACCCCGAAACATTTTTGCGTCGGTTTGTAACCATGGACGAGTCTTGGATCCACCATTTCGATCCTGAGACCAAACAGCAATCCATGACCTGGAAGCGAGCGTCTTCCCCTACACCGAAGAAATTCAAGGTAGCAAGCTCCGCTGGTAAGGTCATGGCTTCCGTGTTTTGGGATGCTGAGGGAGTCATAATGATCGAATACCTGGAAAAGGGAACCACTATTACGGGCTCCTACTACGCTGACCAAATACGAAGATTGAGAGAAGCCATTAAAGAAAAGCGGCGGGGTAAACTTCGAGCAGGCATCCTGTTTCACCAGGACAACGCACCGCCCCACAAGGCCCGTGTTGCGATGGCTGCCATCCGTGATTCAGGGTTCGAATTGCTGGAACACCCCCCATATTCGCCAGATCTAGCCCCTAGCGACTTTTATCTCTTTCCACGGCTGAAGGAAGATCTGAGAGGCAACAAATTTTCGAATGATGGTGAGGTAATAGCCGCTGTGGAGGCATTTTTAGAGGGTCAAGAAAATGTTTTTTTTTTTAAAAGGAATTCGTGGCCTGGAGAAACGGTGATTTAGACCACCGGTGTAGACTTGGTAGGAGATTACGTAGAAAAATAAATTATTTTATTAAACATTTTATGTGTCTTTCATACTGATTATCATTACTTTTGAATCACCCCTCGTACGTTACGATGTCATGAATGTAACTGTACAATTTTTTGCGACCGAACCCTGATCCAGATCGTTAGGATGATGACAAGGTCGTCCGGGTGCTCGAGCATGTTGTGGCACTGTAAACTGTTCGAAGTCGCGAAGATTTTTGGTGCATGCGATTTATTAAATTGTGTCCGGGGATCGGAATGTTTGGATGAAGTTCGTGAAATAACTGTTGAGTTCGCCTTGTGCTATTCGTTTATGTATTGACAAACGTACAGTGTCGTAACGGTCTATGTTTGAGTACTGATGTGGTGGAGGCATGATTTTTGGTGATTAATTATTATTTTCCCATTCAATATTCGTGACTATGACTTTGTTTATTATGCGTATGACAATAGTGATTGACAATGTCATGGGCAAGGTTTACTCATAAATTGACAATTGCTAATAACTTTGTAAAGAGATTACAATACAACCTCATTAAAACCGATATGGTAGTAGTACAGTGACAAGGATTTTAGGATAAAATTTAATTCAAAATTAAAACATAAATAAATAAATTTGTTTTCGCGTAATTACTACTTTAACGTAATCCCCATCAATTACTGAGTTAGAAAAAATGATTACTGATTACGGATTAAGAATCATCGTGTATATGTAGGTAAATACTTACCGTTAAATAATTAAAGTTCTTAAAGCATACAAATGGTGTAAATTTATTTTATTTATGTTCATATTTAGGACAGTAAGTTAAGTATGTCATATGACAGTTTTAATTGGTTTGATACGACTGCAAAACCTAACAAAGCAGTGTTGCAATGGCATTTTAGGTACTCAAATGATAAACGCAGTTATGGTGAAGTGTGCTTATGCGAGTGAGACAAACTTATCTTTGTATCTCTTCCTTGTTTGTAAGGTGACCACACTGTTCTGATGATATTATTCAATTGAAGACATTGCATGATACAATTTAAATAATGCACCTAACCAGCTGCAAAGTTGTGTTATTGTTATCTTAATTTCATGCTTAATTCAGTCTTCTTACATCTGATTACATCTCCGATGGCACCCTGTATACATGTTTACCTATGTTTCGTCAACATTTTTTTAGCAAAGTATTAATTCAAAAACTTCATATACCATATTTTTAATTGGCCAAAATGTTATTTCCCAACTCAATTTTGCGCACTGATAACATTTACCATAAAATTATTTGATATATTATTGTTAGGAAAATTATTAACTACCTACTTAGAATATTTTTAAATTATCAATTCTCACTTCGTCAAATGTATTGATTGGCATAGCGTTAAAGTTAGCAAATCATTAAATTGCATTATAAAATCTAACAAGTTAGAATAAAAGATTCAAATTGCAGTATTAATTTATTTCAGTTAGTGGGTAGGCTGTTGCGCTGTACATAAAGCTCGATAAAATTAAGAGATACGACTATTTACTATACGATACTAATTTTGTTTAGGGCTTGTCCATTAATCGCGTCATACAATTTTGGCCTATTTTGGACCCCCTCTCCCATGGTGATATTTGGCGATATTTTCAGGATAAACCAAATATAACAATATAAAGTGTAAGTGCGTCTGTGTGTAATGGTATTGATGAAAGTGTGTCTTACATCAATACCATTGATGTAAATACACCTTATTTATTAGATATTCAAAGATTTAATTACCTGTAGTAAATACTGGCTTTCTCGAACATGCTCGCTGTACCACTTTTGTGGTGGCAGATCTGGCACTTCTTGATCAGCTGGTTCCGGACTGATGTACTCTGCTGTTACTTCGTGGCCATCTATAATTACTCTCTGCCAAATTTCGGCTAGCACATCTCCCGCCTTTTGGACGTTACAACGTTCGAGATCTAGGTCTGTTGTTCGACCTTGACTGTCAAGGTGAGAACCATAAGTTCATGAGGTATAATATAACGCCCGACAGCTCGCGGCTCAAAAGGGGCCATTCTACTTTCCATCCTATTAAATGCAATTCGGCTTGGAGCATTTGTGAAGATAAATATGGCATCTAAGTCATGTCTAACAAAATTATTGAAGGCGTGTGATTTTGTATATTTAGGGTTCTCGTCTGGCCCTCCATCAGACGATATCATTACAATTGGTTTCAACCGCCCTTACATTATCGGCTCAAACGTGTCCAGCGTCGTCAATCTTTCGAAATCTACGGCATGTGTTGAGGCCGTTGAAGACGAATGCTTTGCGCTTCTTATTCCAATATAAGTCGGCCCGGAGTAGGTCACTGCTTCGGCGCGGCCCATATCATTGGCTTTTATTGCGCATGCTACGTAAACGCTGGGAATCAGTTTATGCCTCGAGGCAACGACCCAATCATGTTCTGGCAGCGTGACTTTGTATTCCATGTGCATGACGTGTGTTGCCGATTTGTTTGCAGCTGTTAAGCCGATAGGCACGCGTGCTTTGTCATCCTGTGACAAAAAAAACACCTGTTTCGGTCCCAAGACTGATGCGATCGTTTCTAAGGACCGTATGGTCGCCACGCAAACAATCTTGGTCTGAATGAGATTTGTGTTGGTTTGCCTCAGGACGACAAAATTTAACAGGCACCGTTTCTACATGCCGTTTTCCTTCTAAGGTGGTGTAATTTTTCGGCAATAGTCGTAAATATGTGGCGCTCCTTGAAAGGGAAAAAAAGCCTTGCTCCGTTAACTTTTCATGTAGATCCGTGAGTGTGCGGCAACTGCGTACTGCCTCAGACCGACGTCTTTCTTCAGCTGAAGCGCCAAACATTGCTAAATCGACGATAGTTTTCAATAGTTCTGGCTGGGACTCTTCTAAACGAGGTCGGCCTGGAGTAGTACGAGTCTTTAGCAGATCTGCT
>JALPQI010000728.1:0-80770 GCA_025490895.1 Thaumatotibia leucotreta | reverse complement strand
TTGGGGAATAAAACTACTCAAAGGTACGGGTAAGGATTTATTTACCTGAGTTAAAAAAATACATTATTTTAATGACAAATTGAAATGAAATTTTATACGTAGCACTTCTTCATCTTATAAATAAATAGCAATATTTTTTCTTTTAACTAGTAAGCATAATTGCACACCGTTTTCATGCATTTTTGCCAAAATTCCACAAGGCTAGGTTCAGGAGTATTTAACAGTAGTTTGCGGAGGTTTGATTCCTCTATAGTTTTGCAAACCGTGCATTTTCCAATGTTATCTGGAGACAATAAAAATACAGGTTATTGTTTCTCTTACCACTTTGTCTATATGATCAAATATGCAAGGGTTCTAAAATACATAGGTAAAGCAAAAAATCTACTTATGAAATACGAACTAACCTTTAATGGCTTGACAATGGCTTCCTAGGATAGCCGAAACATGTCGCGAGTAGTGACTAAATATACGTGAGTGTGATCCATTATTTAATAATAATACGAACCTTTAATCATCACCGTCGATAGATATTTTGCCCATGTGTAAATAATTTCATCCCAACAAAGATCTATTTTAGAAGATTCAATTTTTTTCAACCAATATCGCAATGAAAGTTCACGTACATTCATTTCACATAAACATAGCTTAAATCTCTTGTTGTCTAAAAAAAAATATATTAATTCAGCATGTTTTATGAATGTGCTCATGTCAGTGAATTTGTAATATATATTTTTTATTAGTATAATCAAAGTTTGTGAATAATTAGTCTAATTAGATAAAAATGACGAGAACCATGAGATGATGACCCATGCAATAAAGAGTTCAGATACAGACATACATACTTGTAGAGATACGCATAAAAAAGATACTGTAATTGTTGTTAGACAACTGGTTATAAGGTGGTGAACTAATGATCTAAATCGCAGCTACACTGTACCTTTCAGTTCATTTCTGGCTTTATATATAACTGAATAAAAGCGAAATTCGGTACTAGTTAAAAGCGCCATTGTCACAGCTAGGTGTTATTTTCAATCTCTGTTTTACTTATTCCGCTTAATAGTCTCAAAGAGTCTTACCTTAACACTATTCAAAGATTTCTATGTCGACTATTAAGGGCGGGTTGCACCAAACCGTCTGCTTACGTTAAAGTAATCGCTAAAAAAATGTATGGAAAATTTGACAGTTCTCTATGGGGTGACAGCTGGTTAACGGTTCGTTAAGTAGGCGTGGTGCAACCTGCCCTTTTACATTTATAAATGACACGTCATGACAGAACGGTACTCTTTCGACGATGATGTCATCATTTAAAATTAGAAAACAAACATGCCTGTTTGGACTGCCGGTAATGGTTTTATTGATTAACTATCAAGTAGAGGTAATGCTGTCAATACGGTGTTTGACTGACAGGTCAAATCAGCTTCTTTTTTCGAGCTGTCAAAACGCTCTTTAGGAAATTTGTATGAAATACTGGCGTGTGACGTCATAGTAAAATCACCTACTCTCAACAGTTCTTTCCGATTTATAAAATATAAATTGTGTTTAAAAATAATTTCTATCTCCGTTTTTCCAGTCATTTTCAAATGTTTTATTTAGTGCGTAGTGTAAAATAATTTATTTTTCACACCACCTACTCTAAAAAGGCACTTTTCTGTTCAAGGACCAGACAGTTTTATGTTTTTGGGCGTTAGTTGGTGGCATCATGGGCTTGGTATAATGCTGATTTTGTTATTATATGTGTTAATTAGCTTCCATGTAGTTGGTGTGAAAAGTTGTATGTGTAACTCGGGATCAAAATTATTTTCGTCTTGGGCGTTAACGCTTGAATCCTTCATTACGCTCAGGATTCCACTTTAGAATCCCTCCCTACGGTCGGGATTCAATTGTGGAATCCGTCGCTCCATTCAGGATTCAATATACGCCCACGACGGAAATATACCATTTTGATCCCGTGTGACACAATCTACTATTACATACAGGTTTTCATTATACCGCTAATCAGAGTTTTATTGATATATAAATACCGAAATGCAATGATTACCGGTTAGACTTATTGAAAACCGGTACCTAACGATCCCTGGTTAATACTAACGGATAAAGCAGAAAATGGAAATTACACTCTGTAATCTAGATTTGGCCTTTGGGTAGTTTGGGTAGACTTAAGTAATAGAATTAAACACAAAATAATAATTTTTATTTTCTTATTATTGGTCAGAGTAATAAACAGTGCCCAGTAGGCCACCTTTGAGCTTTGGCCCGGGTTTTGAACCTTATTTCATAACTTATAATTAACACACATGAACAATACACAATACACATTGTACTAGAAAAAAGATAGCCAAGAGGAGAGGCACATTGATGCCCTAATTGTTGTATTACCTAATCGGTTTCTCCTTTTGGTTATGAGATTGGCGGACTTAGAGAACACTTGTTCGCTAGGCACACTTGATCCTGGAATAGCCAGGTAATCAAAAGCCATTTTTTTCAATTGAGGCATTTCATATTCGTGGCTTTTCCACCAAGCCAGCACATCTGTGTTTTCTGGTTCGAGCGGTAGTGACAAATATTTGTCGAACTCGTCTTGGTTTATATCCTTTTTTCTGTAAATGGACGACAAAAAGCCAGATCCAGACAAATTCGTCTCTATATTTCCTTGTTCATCATTATTTTGTAGCTTATAGTTGTCCTGAAAAATTCGCTTCGTTTCCGTTGTGGTTTCCAAATTCTCATAGTCCTTGAAATAAAAGTCTTTTAATCTTGGATCTAAAACAACAGCAATTTTCGCAACTTTGGAACGCAGTAACAATATATATGAGTGCAACTTATCATTCATTGCGGTTGCACAATCATTGACTAACTCATTGTTCAAATTGTTTAAGATATGCTTTTGAATTTCGTCTACAATGGGAACGACACAGAATATGCTAGGGTATTTTGTCATAGACATCAATAATGTGGCATCGTAGAACGGTTTAAGGAATTTAAGTAGAACGTCTACTTGTTCCCAATGTTCTATTTTGTATTTATGAAATTCGGCTACGTTGTCACATAACTGATCCAAGACGGATCTAACATCAAGGGCCCGCAACAGCATTAAATAGGTCGAATTCCACCTGGTTGATATTTCCCGCAAAAGTGACAACCTTTTCACGTCGTTCAAATCACAATATTCAAAGTACATTTGTTTTTTCTTGGGTGAAAAGTTTATAATATTTACCAGTTTCGAAATATTCTGGACAGTACAATCAAGTTTTTCTAGACCACTTTTAACAACGAGATTTAAAACGTGTGCTAAGCAACGTGTATGCACCACATCTTCATAATCATCATGGAATAACGTCAACATCTGCATCATTTTTACGTTACTTGATTCGTTGTCTGTAGATATCGAGATAATTTTTCCTTTTAAAGAATAATTATCAAAAATTTCTATTATTTTTGATAACAAATGGTCACTTGTGTGAGGATATGGCACTAAATCGAAGTCCAAAATAATGGCGACCAGGCTATTATTCAGCATAAAATGAGCAGTCACTGCAATGTACGGTTTGTTGGTTACCGACGTCCAATAATCCAAGGTTATGGAAATTTTATTTTTCACTTCACGCAAGCGATTTATCAACTGGTACTGTGTATTTTCAAAAAGTGTTTTAATGCTTAAGGTCAAATGATGACGATTAGGTAGTGAATATCCAGGGTTAAGCTCGCTAATAAGTAGTTTAAAGTGTTCTTCCTCAACAATCCTGAAGGAATGGCTCCCGTGCACAATGAAATTGATTAGCAATCGTTCCAGGTGTTTATTTTTCTCATTGCGGCGTTTTCTCTCTTTAACAACAAAATTTGGCTGATGCACATCAGAATGTTTCTTAAGTACTGTGTGCGATGTTTTCAATGAAAACTTTTTATCGCATTGTTTACATTGCATACAATTGTCCACCCGTTGAAAAAAATTTGACTTTATTGAAAGGCCTCTCTTACGTTTCAAGGGATTAACTACAAGAGAAACCCCCGGGATGTCCGCACTATTGTTACTTACAGAACTCATTCTTTCTATTATGTACCTGCATCCAGTCACAAATATGAATTTTATTTCAAAATGAAATTACACTTGACGTAAGTAGCAAGTTTGACAACCGTATTAATTTATTTTTATACGTATTCTATATAAAGAGTCGTGTTAGGACAATGCAACCTCCATAACTAATATAAGTGGGTAGCGTAATCTCAAGTGTTCTTATAAGTCCAGTTGATTTGAGTTCTAGTTCCAATTCCAAAAGCCTAAAGCGTAACAAAACACTCGAGTCGATTAAAGAAGACTCAAGTCTCTATAGAAAACTCGAGTCCTTCTAAGTTAAAAAGAACTAAAGCTTTGATTCAATGACTAGAGTCTGCAAAAATGAGTCGAGTCTTAGAAATGGAGACTCAAAGGACTTGAGTCTTTACCAACACTAGTGTGAACCACTATCAGACACTAAACTTTCCTCAAATATCCTAATTAAGAACATTTTAAAATCAATTTCCTTGGCGAAACCATCGCCTCCCAAACCGCCAGTATGGGATGCGAGACATTTGATTTATTACTTAAAAAATACGAGTCCTAACCCGAACAGCTTGTACGACGTATCTAGGAGAACTGCCGCACTCTTACTTTTAGCATCGGGCCGAAGGGTCCACGACCTTACACTGCTTCACTGTAGCCCAAGCAATTACACTGATAACTCTCACTCAATTATTTTGGTTCCAAAATTCGGTTCTAAATCTGATAACGCATTTTATCAACAATCAAACTGGACACTATTAGAAGCTCCTGAACATAATATCAATCCAGTATTCTGGATACGTCAACTCGTATTAATTACGGAAAATGTTCGAGGCCACTGTACTAACTTATTTGTATCAACTAGAGTCCCTTCTAAGCCAGCTTCACCCACGATGATTGGAGGCTGGCTTAAACGCCTCCTGGCGGACTCTGGGATTGAGGCTACACCGGGTAGCTTTCGATCTGCGGTATCGTCACTAAATTGGTTAGAAAAATATCCAATTAATGATATTTTGGCAAAAGCTAACTGGCAACATGAATCTACCTTTAGACGTTTTTACCACAGAGATATTCGCAGTTCGAATACCGACCCAGCCGTAAAATCCCTGTCAAATCTATTTAACGTTTAAATGATTTAGATGTTCTATATTACAATTGCTAAATCAAGCATTCATTATAAAAATTGCCTCGATTAAACGTATTGCTAATATACTATACTATTTTTTATTCATAGCATCGGTATATCGGTGTACCTTTGTGCACCCGCTGACTCGCCACCAGGAGATAATAGACAGATCTCATAATGGAGATCTCGGACGTCGAACGGAACACATAATATGAAATTTTACCTTCCAATAAAATTAGTATTATGTTTCCATCGACGTCCGAGATCTGGGTAATGCCTTCCTGGCGGCATTTTTTATTTTTATCAAAACCGTGTATTCTCCTCAACAATGAAATGGCGGCGAGTCGCCGGGTGAGTGCTAATGATTACAGGAAGCTGTTTGGGGCGGAAACTACGTCACAGCGGCGCGCTACAGCATGTGGAGCGGCTTCACAGACGCTAGCGGCATCTATCGGTCAGTCGGGAACGTAACGCTCTCATAATGGAGATCTCGGACGTCGATGGAAACATAATACTAATTTTATTGGAAGGTAAAATTTCATATTAGTGGGGTGGGAATCTATCAACCATATCCAGCTTATCATTGCAAATGAGGAAAAACGGTATAGGGAGGATTGAATGTAGGCAATGCTCTTTCATCTCGTTTAAATAGTTTTAGAACTTACTTGGGCCCTTGGGTGAATACCGGCCCGCCTTCAGACCCTAGCGCCGTGGCAGCATCAGTCAGCAGAAGCGATGGCCTTCGTCCCACCACGCCGCACACCGAGCCGCGGGTCACGGCGTTTAGGAATACCTGTAGACCATTACCAAATTTTTGTTTTATTACGAAGTATACTGATACGTTTTTAATTGATTTTTTTTATGAAAATGACTGTTACAGGGACCTGAAAAACTTGGCCAAGGACTGCTGGATATTCCGCCGAAAAGAGGAATAATTAGAAGAGAACCCTTCTCTATTCTCACATTCGAATGCCCTGATGTGTTTTCTGGTCCCTCTCAATCTTATGGACACTGCTCGAATCATTGATATTTAAATACACCGAAAGACTTTTGAAGATTTCTTCCCAAAGCATTTAAAAGAAAAGGATAGCTAAGATTTATCTGACAGATCCATTTTATACAGGCCCTTAGCATAAAGCCTGGTAATTACCTCGCATCCGAAGGGAGTGGAGTGCACTTCAACGGGCGAGCCACGGTCGGGCGGTGGTTTCACCAAGTCTAAAAGCTCAGAGAGTGGCCTCAGCGTTCTGAATCCTGAAATCAGGGAATAGGTAGGTAAAGTTATTTTTGAATTTCATAAAAAATCTACCTACCTAGGCATAGACGGAATAGGAATTTGTTATGGATTTGTCAATATTGCTTTAAACATGGATCAGATACGTAAACGGCTTTAGGTACAAGGTATTTCAGTTGGAATAAGAAGCCGATTTTTAAACTACCTTTTAAATAAATAATAGAAAAAGGCTTTAGAGGTTTTAATATTATAATATGGCTTTCCACAGCATTTGATGTCTTTGACACATATCGTTCGCAGATATATGTTTATGTGAATACTTGGTTAATACTAATAAATATCAATAAATTTAACCAAAAATGTATGTGAACTCAAGGTTTAAGGTTTTAGTTGGTAATAAAACCAAGATTGTGTTCAATTGTGTTCTAAAAGTGCGTGATTATGGAATAATGCAAGTTTTTAGGTTTGTTTAAATTTTTTTTCGAATGGTATAGCGTATAGACCAAGTATAGACAGCGGAAAATTTTGCATGCCAACCTTATGTCAACGGATTAAATCGTTCTACCTAGAAACTTTTTAAACGGGGCCGTTTAAATCGCGTGTCAATATTGACATTGTCATACATTGCTCTTGCCCTGTTATTTTCCGTGTGCTGTAATATATTCAATATTACCCTAATTTGGGTTAAATGCCGAAGTGTGAGTGTTATGAAGAGCCAATTCGCAACTACTACTGTTACTACGACTCTCCGGAAGGAGTCGATATCGAGAAAAAGGTGCCCGAAACCACATTTCACTAAACTTGTTTTTGTTCCGAAGTGAAGACATGCGAGTTATATGCATATACCTGTAATAAAATAAACAGCTAACAGAGACATTGTATTTGGGGTGAATGAAACAAGCCTCCATGATGGTACTCCATGATGTACATATATGTACCATGATTGTTTGAAAAAATAAGTCCCGCCAAGTTTCTTACCGGTTCTTCTCGGGTCAGCGGTGTAGGGTTAGAACCGGAAGTAGTTTTAATACTTAAGGTGCGGTTAAACTAAAAGAGCATTCGCTGTTCTAACCTCCCACTCTACGAAATTCGATCGGTACACAAAACGTGATTGGTTGATTTCGTAGAACGGGCGCTAGAATAGCGAATGCTCTTTTGGTTCAAACGCACCTTTAGACGATTCAAAAGAGTTTGTTGCTATTCCAATTTGAATTAAGAATTATTTGACTTTGACTTTGAGAATCCTCTAAATGGATCGAAACATGTCGAGCAATCATCGACTTAAATTACGTTAGTAGGTAGGTAACCCGTTTGATAAATATTTAAATTAGTGAGGAGTTTTTGCCTATGAATAGCACGATTAATATAACAATTACACCTAACGGAAGATATTCGATTAAGTTTTTGACCATTGTTGGGAGCGTTTGGACTAAAGTTAGGTGGTTTTACGGTAACGAAAATGTTGGTCTGTTAACAGATGATGGTGACCACCCGGTACGGAGTGATCGCAGGACTAATATTGTCCACATACGACGTTCTACTGCACTCACACGCTTCCGGACTAGGACCGATATTGAAAAGGTCAGTGTTGGTTCCTTGTTTATTAAGAAACATCAGGGAACAAAATATGCGTAACTATCAAATAGATTTGTGAGTAGTCACAGCCCGTAGTGATTATATTCTCTTTGGTCACAGCTATGTACAAAAAGTTAACGTTACCCAGTTTTCTATATTTTTATATATGAACAGAAAGCTCGACGCAGAGGCTACTTCACAAACAAGTATCAAAATGATGGACTTTCTGGAAACCCTTAACTTTCGAACATGGTTTTGACACACCTCTCAGACTAAATAAGAAATACCTAGTTAAAAATAGGTACACTAAATGAAATGGAATAAAAATTATTTATGACAAGCACGGTGACACAAAAGCACATTTTGCATATAAGCACACGACAACAGCTTGCCACAAAAGGGTCACAACTCAGCATGTAGCTGGCTAAGCCAGCGCTGTTCTTCCGTTGTGACCCACCAGGTACGTACACTGGCCGACGAGGCGACCACGCTGGCAAACAAGTAAACATAGATACAAAATTATAGACTTAAAACTAAACACAAAACATGCCTGAAAACATAAAATAAAAATTAAAAATACGCACGATGGCTGGTATCACATATCATCGGACGCGTCGCGTTGCACACAGTGTGATACTGCCTTAACACTACTTACATAAGTGAACGTAAAAAACGTCACTGCACTAGTGCCGTGTTCAATTCCCTGAAGCTTTTATCTAATCATGACATGTTTGTTGAAGGTATGCGGTCCACACTATACCTCTGGGGCTGATGGGCGCAACCTTCGCGGCTGTCGCCAACGGCGCCAAGATCATGAGGGAGAAGGATGATGTCTACAACTACTTCCTTGGTAGGTATAACATTGTTCCTTTGTGCCTTTTAGGATCAGAATATCGTTAGGGAGCGGTGCTCTAGGTCGAGCATTACAGAACGATTGATAACTTCGGCTATAAACACGAACAAAAGATAATCACTCCCGTCTCCCGTGTACAGATTGACGGCGACGTTTGTAGTTCACTGCTGAGCTCCATAAATTGAAGAATATATACAACTATTTAGATGGATCTATATGTCATAGGTTTCGGTTGATAATCTCATGTGTTTGGCCGTGTGGTGACGGCAGTAAGAATACATTTGTCATAAACATCATCATCAGGTCATCTCCCCATCTTTTTTTTTATATTTGAAATGAGCTTACTCATGGCCACATACTAGTTGAGGGCAGAGACGTGGCCTACGACGGAGTGAGTTTGCCCAGAAGGTGCTTATTCACCCTTGACTTGAAGGTTGACGGGCTATAATGATCTCGAAAATGTAGACGCCGTCAGGGAATTCCACTCTTCGGCAGTACGCATAAGAAAAGAAGACGCGAAGCGCTTCGTGCGAATAAATGGAATATCTACCAAGTAAGGATTGAACCCGGCCGTGCGTCTAGAATTTCGATGGTAAAATGAGGATGGCGGAATAAGCTCATGAAGCTCTTGAGCCAGGGACCGGGACCGTTATTTTACAAAAACCTCGAAATAGCCCAATATTTTAAAATGTTTGGTACTCTTTATGTACCTACCTACTACTCAATATTTTATGTAGTTTACAATGTCATATTTTTAAATTACTCCATTAACTTAGAATTTATATACTTACCGAAGAACGAAAAAGAACCATTCTTTTGTATGGAGAAAATAACGGTTCCGATCCCTGTCTTGAACACACTCCCCGAAGTGCAATCTGTATCGCGGGTGTCGTAAGATTCAACTATTGAAGTGTCACTGACTATTCTTTGATTTGATTGATGATGAGCAGTATTATCAAACCGCGATTAGAAAGGGATTCGAAAGTACTGTTGACACAACAATGTATAAGTCAAACTAAGATATATTCATAGTTATATTCAAGTACTCATAGTTTAAGTGAAGAGACTTACAGACAATAGATTAATTTATCACTCACTACATCTATAAACAACTCTTTTCTTGTTAAATATTGTGTCATTTGTTGTGTCAACAGTACATTCGAATCCCTTTCTGATTTCGGTTTGATAATACCTTCATCATAGTGCCTGTAATCGCCATCCTGGGCATGCTGATTGGCGATCGCAGTTGTGTGTCCACTATGATGCATTGATGAAGCTGATGCCTGATCTTCAGTAAATTAATGGTCTATGAAACTTCAATCCAATCGACTCTTATGGCAGCCACGGAAAGAGTTGGGCAAGGGACAATTGTATTCTTAACCCTTACCTTAGGTGCATACAGTATCCTAAATGATACGACCGAAATGACACATGTCGAAATAAGTAATCAATTGCGACTGACACACTGAGCAACAGAGTTCTAATTGGCATCGATTGTTTACATAAGTCATTTCAGAATTAAAATGTGTGATACCATATGCACCTAAGGGTTAAGGTGCGTTCAAACTAAAAGAGCATTCGTTGTTCTAACCTCCCACTCTACGAAATTCGATCGGTACATAAAACGTGATTGGTTGATTTCGTAGAACGGGCGCTAGAACAGCGAATGCTCTTTTGGTTTAAACGCACCTTTACGCTGATTCTTACAAATCTTACTGCCGTCACTACGCGGCAGATATTCTATTGTTTAATATTCTATTAAATATCAGGAGGACTTGCCTGCGGCCCGATCCTGGCCCACTACCTGGGTTCCAGGCACGCGGTGCTGATTGGTGGGCTAGCCATGGGCATCGCTGGGATCATCAAGAAGGACTCCATCGACAACTGTTACTCGCTCCTTCCGAACCCTCCGGGCCATAGGCGCAATATTTGGAAGTGGAGAAGGGACTATTCGATCGTTGAGGACCCTCTCAGAGGTATTGACAACTGTATGGACTCCCCTCCAATATAAAAAAAAACCCCAAGTAGATTTATATTTTTGAAATCCCTACGTGCTCTCATTGCTAGCGGAATGAAGGATTGTTAGTAGGTACCTAGTAGGGTGTCCCCTATTTTACGAATTTTAGAAATCAATAACGCATACCCTCTAAATCGGCTTTTTTAACCCCAAAACACTCTGAAAAAAAAATCTGCTCATTCCTGTAACAGGAACCCGTGCCGACTTTCATCTGAATTTCCCATACAAATTACTATGAAAAAAAATTAATCAGACAGTAAGTTGATAATAATGTATTGTTTTTCTGTTCTCATCAGGTTCATTTTTTGATAAAATGTTTATAAGACAGTAGGTAGTATATTTTAATGCCATAGAAAAAAATAAAAAAAACGAAAAAAAATTCGGCCATTTTCATACATTGTATAGGAAAATTGCATGAAAGTCGGCACGGGTTGCAGTTACAGAAATGAACTGATTTTTATTTTCAGTGTGTTTTGAGGTAAAAGAAACCGATTTAGGGGGTATGCGTTATTAATTTCTAAAACTCGTAAAATAGGGGACACCCTAGACCTATTTCTGTTTTAGTTTATTTCGTTGGTCATAATACGAGTATTAATATGTATTTTAATAAATGTAGGTATGTATGTAGTTAGTTTATTCGTGTATATATTTATGTAGGTATATATACAATATAATTATTTTTGTTTAATATTATTAAGTGTACTTAGGCGTATCCGTGACCTTGCCTAGCGTCTTGGTGGCAGACCGTGGGATTTTAGTGGGTAGACCAGGGCCTCATTTGCCCTGGGAGCCCCACATATCCACCCGGGTCTATCACCGCGCCCGGATGGCAGGTTGTAACACATTTCTCCACTAAAAAAAGGTAGGTACTGCTGGGCAATGGGCAGTATGGGCTCAAATTATGTATAAACATTCCATTTTATGAAGTCCTCTTCATTGTGACTAACATTGCCAAATTAAGGGTACTGCAAACTATCTAACACACATCAGCCTATCTCAGTCCACTGCTGGACGTAGGCGTCTCTTATTAACTATGCGTATAGACGCATTAGGAGTGGCGAATGCAGTAATGTGTCCACTATAATGACGCTGCTGCCCATCATCAATCTTCAATCAAGAATGGTCACACTTCAATCGCTTAGTCGGCTCTTACGAAACCCGCGGCCAAAATTTTCTAAATACTTCAACAATGTCGTAACAGATGTGCTTCCCATAGAAAAAATCAACTGCGAAAGACTCCAACGTGCTTCCAATTACACCAGACGACCGATCCGTGAATCACAGCGAATTTAGTCAATGGTATTGTGAAGCTAATCACTAGCGACATCTGTACTTAATGTTTCGAAGGTACTACAACCTTAAGCCACTCAAAGACGAGTGTCTAAACACTCTAAATACTAAGTACTACTCTACGAGTATAAACAACTAACAATGTAATGCCCCACAAATAACTTAAACATGGAGTTCTATTTTTTTTTACGGTTTTTTCTAATACGTATATAATTTATTTCAGAGGCTGAAATAATCTGCAAGGAGAAGCACGTACACGGGCCAAAACCATGTCGCAAGTGAGAATGAGGATCAGCTTCTTTCTGACAATAGGCGAAAATGTTTTTGGTTTCTTAATGCAATTACAAATAAACTGTAAACTATCTCTTATTTTGTTCATCTCCGACAGATGATATTTTTTTTGGTACAGATGGTGCCTTTTTTAGGCTCTAGTGCGAGAAGTGGATCATTTTACGTCAGGTCCAAAACTTCGAAGGGCCATCTGTACTAAAAAAACGTCGTACGAGACTCGTGCAAAAACGAAATTCATAACTCGTGTCGATTTAAAACATGGCCACTCGTTTTGAATTTCATGTTTTTCGCACTTGTGCCGTAATGTACTATTGTGGCATAAATTCCTACGTACCTATGTAACGTGAGTTGGGACTTCGATTCAATGCCTACAGTCTGACAAGTGTAAGTAATATTAATGATTAGAAATCATCAATTTGCTTATAATATGTTTACAATAAACACCTCTGCCGTCGTTCTCCTGCAGTGTTATTCACTAAGGAAACCGCCTTGCTGTCAGCGCTGTGTCAGTGCTGCGGCCAAGGAGGTTGGAACTCTTAGGTCGCCTATAGAGAGACGGCGTGACAGACAAAACCCGTGCCGCGCATATGCGTTTTACGCATATGTGCTGTCAGTACCTCTCGGGACGTCATGGGTATATAAACTATAAAAATATACCAAGAATGCCACATTGCTCTGTAATCTGGTGCAGGAACCAGTCTACGTACGTTAATAAACAAAATTCAAACGTTTCCTATCACAGGTAAGTAAAAAAAGTTATATTAAATTCAATATAAAATTAGTATGGGCGAGAGACATAGTGAAGAGACACGACGCTGAATTTGTTATCGATAGTCTATGTAAACTCTTACAACTAAACGGTGTTAGTAGAAATTCAAAATTTGTTCCCGAGTTACGGACGTTTCCTATGTATAAGTAAGTATAATTATGTGTATTTCTCTATTTAAGTACATATATATATCGTCGCCTAGCACCCATATTACAAGCTTTGCTTAGTTCGGGGCTAGGTTGATTTGTATGAGACTGTCCTCCAAACATTTATTTATTTATTTATATTTAGCAATAATATAATATTTATCTAGAGTGCAGACAATGAAACAACTATACAAAAACATATAGTTTAAGAAATTCTGACTTAAGTTTTAGATTTCCTATAGAAACATGTGTCAGAGAACGCTGGATAACGGCGACTGGAAAGTTGAACTGGTTTCCGCAAAAACACGACACAATTTGTTCG
This sequence comes from Thaumatotibia leucotreta, assembly GCA_025490895.1. NCBI lineage: Eukaryota > Metazoa > Arthropoda > Insecta > Lepidoptera > Tortricidae > Thaumatotibia > Thaumatotibia leucotreta. The sequence goes on along the minus strand of JALPQI010000728.1, from coordinate 67,111 downwards.
GACCACTTCCAAAATGACTGTTTTGTAAAAACAAATCCAAGATATATATTGTCATCCAATGCCTGTCCAACTTTAAAACTCCATCCTGCGTTTGACAAGGTAAGACCTTTGCTAAATAATTTTATTATGTTTTAAAAGTAAAGTACCTTTTAAAGGATTTCTGATGTTATCTGTTAATACATATTAATTTAAGTATGTAATTTCCAGGTGTTTCTTGTCCCAAGTAACCCATCTGATAATCTTTCAAGAAAACGTAAAACGGTACAATTTACGAATTTAAAAATATCTTTATACATTTATACATCTAGTTAATCTGTCCTCATATATAATACCTAAATTACCTAACCATCTAAACTCCTTACAGTTGATCGTTTAATTTTAGTTCCCATTTATAGTTACAAATTTAATTTAAGCACCTATGATATATCTACATTTTCTTTTTGCGTTTTATAACGTAATATAAGTAGATATAGTTTTCACACCTTGAACAAACAAACCAATGCAAAGGTAACATATATAACTAGACAGCCTAGCCTTACCCTTAACACTTGTTGTTTAACTTTAACCTTAAAGCTAACAACTTAATGTAAGTAGGTACTTATTGTAAATATAAATTCAAATAAATGTATAAATTTTACTGTTTTTATATCATTCATAACGACATCATTTTAGTGAGATTTTAAAAATGAGAATGTTTGAATAGCTTTTTTCAAGTAACATTTTTAGTCGAATAACTGTTGGTTTTAGTCTATCGATAAAAATATCGAGCCATACCTCAACACTATTTACATTAACATGTCAAAATTACCTGACACGGTCGATTTCTATGAAAATGACAGCCAAGGCCGCCTCTATCTCTAAGGTTACACACTAAAGAGGTCCGTGCTCTGTGGCTGCGGCAGCGTCGAGCCTAAAAATGGTATTCACTAATGTACTTTAAACGACACTAGCGCTCGGCGACGAATGTGGCGTGAGCTGGAACTACACTGCGTCGAGAGTTTGACGTTTAATGTATGAACTTCGTATTCTCTAACGAAAAACAGCGACGAACTCGCCCACAACCTCGCTCACAGCCTCGATTCCTAATGTCAAATAAAACAGCTAGGATTTTAGACAAGGCTGTCTCGTCGTCGAGCCCGTTGACGAACGCAGCGTCGAATGTGTGAATAAGAGAATAGCATAGCTGATAAACAAGCACAATCAAGTCTAGCATCGCATTTCCAAGTTGATTCTAATTACCTGTTTCACGATCTTGTTATTGGTTCAAGGAGTTGAGGTAAGTTGTTAGAACTGGTTAGGATGTGTAGGATTTAGGAAGGTTACGAAGTTAATGCTGCTGGCCTAGTGTAGAAAGCAGTATTTGCTATGAAACTCCATAGCCAAAAGCTGCCTTAAGTTCAAGGGTAAAAGACGGTTTTTGGCTTTGGGGTTTCATAGCAAATTTAATACTGCTTTCTACACTCGGGCGGCAGAATGGGTGACAGGTTCCTATAGGCACTGGTCTCGCCGTGAGCTACTAACCTATGAAATATGGGCTACAAATACGAACAAACGATACGCATTCCCGTGCAAAACAAAGAGACACGGTGATACTCGCCCGGCGGTGATAGCTGATAGCTGCGAGTATCGCCGTGTCTCTTTTATTTACACGGGAGTGCGTATCTTCTGGTCGTGTTTATAGCCGATTAGAAGCTCGGGGTAAGACCAGTGCTTAAGGAGTCGAGTCTGCCGTGAAGGGCCCGTTCAGACGGACAGCATTTCAACTGCAACCCAGCTGCAAAGTGGCAGTTCCGGGGCAGTTCTGATGCAGTTGGACCAACCAGAACTGCAAACCCGTTGTGCAGTCCGCTTGCAGCTGTCATGCAGTTCGGTCAACCGCACACCAACTGCAATCTGGCTGCAATTTTGTTATGCAGTCGTATTGCAGTTATATTGCAGTTGGTCTCTCACCTCTGTCATCGCTCTCCAGGTCAACCAGCACAAACACCGACAACAGAGCCTTCCCCAGCTGGCTCTGCTTGTCTATGTCTCCATCGCGATGCCCGATCGTCCAGCTGTAGAGGATGTCGTCCACGCAGCGGCTGAGGATCGGGCATTGCCACACGTGGACTATCCTATTAAAAACACTCATTAATATCCACAATACAAGGTGCCCGTTAGGAAAGGGAAACATTTTAACGGCATATTCCTGAGGCTAAAAGAAGCAAAAAAAATGTTGCGTGAGTTTTGGTCAAATCTGCAATATTTTTTTTGCAAATAGCAGATAGGTTTTTTTTGGTATATCGAATGCCTCACTACATAAAAAAATATTTCATTAATGAAACTATCGCAAAAATGCACTTTTACTTATTTACACGTGCGTATCGTAATAAAAAAAATGCCATTTGATGTCTGTCAGTTAAGTGTGACAAGACTACCTAATACAACACAGTAACAAAATCGTTACCTAAAATGCGTTTACGAGTATCATTGCGTGACGGTCAAAAACACACACACATTGTATATTAACTGGATAAAGGCCTAGAACCCCAAGGCCAATGGGCTAAGGGGTATTTCTAGAAGGCCTAGGCTCCTATTACCTATGCGTATGGATACCTTAGGAGGTAAATGCCCATAATCGCCACGCTGGGCAAGCAAGTTACCGATTTGCAGTAGTGTGTCCAATATGATAACGCTGTTGCCCGTCATAACTCTTCGATGAATATATGGTCAATGACACTTCAATCCTTTAGTCGACTTTTACTACACCCACGGGAAGAGTTGGAGTGGTGGCAAATGTAGGTAATTATTACTGCCGTCACCACACAGTTAATACATTTTCGGGGTAATTAAGTCTAGCTAGACTAAAATGTCAGTATGACAAAGATCAAATTTCAGGTACCTAAAAGATAAAAGTGCAACATAGCACCTTGTAATATTAGCGATATTTTAACCCTCAAAAAAGCCAATAATAGATAGCCGTGTATAGGTCGATTGTAAAAATACCTTAATTTCTAAACAAAAATCACGGTATACTCTTGGGTCGTCTCATTCGTTTTTCGTCACGTTCCTAAATTTGTCCGATTCTGCTTTCGTCACCCATTCTTCATTCGTCAAGTTAGTCTGCAGTCATTGTCGTCTTTGACCATAATAAGTTGTTGACCTTTTTCATATTTCGACTCAAAACGTTTTTTGTCATTTCGTATTTGATCACATTCTAAGTTGGTACCGACTTAAGACTATGAAAATATACGAAAAACATAGATTTAACAGCGAACATGCCGAAAGAAAATTTTGACGAGTTAAGAACGAGACGGATTAAGATAAAGATGAACAACAAATTTGACCAAAGATGAGAAAGACCATCGACGATCGTGACGAATAAAGAATGGGTGACGAAAGCAGATTCGGATAAATTTAGGAACGTGACGAAAAACGAACGAGACGACCCAAGAATATATGTACCAAAATCACGATCGCGTCAATTGTGTTATTTGTGTTACGCAATGGTATACTCTGTCCAACAAGTCCAACAACCTATGACAGTAAGAAAAGATGACAAAAAATATGTAAGTGCGTTGCTATGTATATGATGACTTATGGTACGGAGACGTGGGTGCTCACTATGAGCCTGATCAAAAGCTCAAAGCCACTGAAAGGGCAATGGAGAGACCAATGCTCGGAGTTTCCTTGCGTGATCGAATCAAAAAAGAGGAGATCCGTAAGAGGACCAAAGTCACCGACATTGCTCTCAGAATTGCCAGACTTAAGTGGCAGTGGGCTGGGCACATCGCCAGATCAGATGGCCGATGGGGCCAGAAACTGCTGGACTGGCGACCACGTACCGGAAGACGCAGTGTGGGCAGACCTCCCACAAAATGGTCCGACGACCTGGTCAAGGTCGCGGGAACCCGCTGGAAGCAAGCAGCGCAGAACTGGTCATATTGGCTATCATTGGGGGAAGCCTATGTCCAGCAGTGGACGTGTTTTGGCTGAAATGATGATGATGAAGTACGTTTTGTTGATCGCTCACAGACAATTTGAATTTGTTGGCTTTTTTCACTCTCAAAAGTTATTACATAAATTTTACTTCGTAACACAAAAATTATGACATTAAATCTTTTTATGAAATCTTTCACTATGTATATTTTTTTATTAAGTAGCTGCGTACCAATTACATAATAATAGGTATTTTTAAATATAGGGCTTATGGTGACGGCAGTAAGAATACATTTGTCATCACCACCCCAACTCCTCCTGCGGGCGTCGTAAGAGTCGACCAAGGGATTGAAGTGTCACTGACCATTATTTGATAAAAGATTGATGATGGGCAGCAGCGTCATCTTAGTGGACACATTACTACGATCGCCAATTCGCTTGCCCAGCGTGGCGATTATGGGCATTTACCTTTTATATAATGCGTCTATACGCATAGTTAATAGGAGAGGTCTACGTCCAACAGTGGACTATCATAGGCTGATGATGATGATATTAGGCTTGGTAAAATAGGTTGTTTCTATGACAACAATCATCTTAAGACTTCTTAATTGGGGTCAATAAAATCGAAGCAGTTTAAGAGTCATTGGTTTCCTCTCCGGTCAATTTAAGTAATGCTTTCTTGATTTGCTGGCGTTGTCATCGACACACAGGTTTAAGTAATATAGGTACAGTCGGCGTCAAAGATATCATTACGGTTTAGGTACCAAAAATATATTTACACTACTTTATTGCCTTAATATTAAGGTCGTGTAAATATATTTTTGGCACTTAAACCGCAACGATATCTTTGACGTCGACCATACAATTGAATATTATGTGAATTATTGTGTGTGTAGGTACACTGGTACAAGGTTCCCGAAATGGGATAAATCAAGACAAAAAACATAATCCTCTCATACATTTATGAGAAGATTTATGTAGCCTGTCATCTCAATACCTATAGGTGTTATAGTATTAGTATATTTATATAGATATTGAGAGGCTACATTTTTGTTTTGTACAGTTTCTGCTATTAACGATAAATCATCATCAATATCATCAGTATTTTTCAGTCCACTGCTAGGAGTGCTAGGCATGACGCGAAAAGGCAATTCGTAACTCTCGATTAAAAACACTCCCTTCGATCGTATTTTAATGTATCGCCACTCATTATGAACTTATTTTTTTCGCTCCTGTATCGAAATGTACAATCAACAACACACCTGTGAACACAGGCAAAGTGCCAAAAATATGTAAAGAGAACTTTATTACATATTTCTGGCAGTTTGTCTGTATCCACAGCTGTGTTGTCGATTGTCCTATTATAACCTCCTTACCTGCCAGTAAGCACTCTGATCTGATAGCTGCTGTGTTCCAACGCGTCATCTCTTTCTCTACTAAGTCTCTCGACATCATCGTACACATTCCCCTCTCTCGCCTCTCGTTCGCACGTCACGTATATCTCTGGCAGGTTGTCGTAGAACTCCTCTTTCAATATAGGGTTGCCTCGCGCGTGGTTGATTGCTTGCGCCTGAAAAAAGAAGGTCAGTTTGACAATTTTCCATGGCTTTTCCGCAAGGCAAGGTGGACTGCTTTACCTAATGAGTAAAACTTAACGTTACCGATACTTGCAAAGTCATGGTACGGCTACTGGTTATATTTAGTCAGTCAGCGCTAACACTTAGGTGTTAGCCATTTAGATGGGCAGATTTTTATTATGTTATCGTTTTTTAAAATTTTCCAAATTTGGACTTTTTTACATTTTTTCTACTCAGAATCACGAGCTCTTTCGATCCTGATAGAAATAAAAAGTGTCTCAAGAAAAAGCAATTGAGTTCTTTACTATTTTCTTCGACATCTTCGACTTTCTTCGACCGTAACACAGTGGAAGACAAAAAATATTATGGAATTTTTGGGACACTTTTTTCTGCTGATGAGGATCGAAAGAGCTCGCGATTCTGAGTAGAAAAAATATGAAAATATCCAAATTTGTAAAATTTGAAAACATTACAACAAAATAAAAATCCGCCCGTGAAATGACCTGTAACACTGTATATCTGTTATTTTACTGTTTTTTTTTGGTGTGCAATGAAGAGTATTGTATTGTATTGTATTATATGACCTGTTTAAGTGGTGACAGAATGGAGCCGTGTGTCAACACCCATCGCTTGGAGAACTTCATGCCGGAAGCCGACACGGTGATGATGTTGGAGTGCTCTCCGTCCTCCGAGTAGTTGTAGGACACCATCACGCCTTCCACCGACATGGTTGGGGCTGTAACAAGAATATACGGTATACTCTTGGGTCGTCTCGTTCGTTTTTCGTCACGTTCCTAAGGACCATGGGCAGATTTGTATGGAGAGTGGACCAAAAACCAACAGAGCTGAAAGTGGTGTCATTAAATAGGTATTTACATTTATTTCATTTCATTATATGGGCACTATGTTCAATTCCATTGCAAAACGGAGATATTTGTATTTTAGTCAGAGTAAATACTATGATGATTGGTGTGTGGACAACGGTGATTTACTTAGAGAGTACCATTGATATAAGTAAAAGGGGTAGATGAGTGAAGCTCATAGTTTGTCAACACGGCAAGCCATACCCGCACCCACACCGTCGCAAATACTACACACTACTGTAATGTCTATGTGCACAATGCGTAATAGAGATAAAATAATACGAATTATGTGGTTGTGCAAACGAGACCCCCATATTTTACGCAATACACATGGAGCAACAGAGATATACATAGCAATTAGATCTTAGTGCAAGCAAGACATTCTCTCGATATTCTTTCTAATCTTAATTTTTCTAACAATCCCGCTACTCCTGGTACATCGCTTACCGAGTTTTGGGATTAGATATTGCCAATTTAATGGGCTGACCTCTGATTGCATACATTTACAACGGTCATTCGGGTCTCACTTATACTGGACCGACTACGACGCCCGTTGCATCATCGGAATTACGCCATTTACGCTAGTTCAGTAGCGTCGGAAAACAAAATCAATAACGATACGAGTAACGGGTACCTACTCATTTCATGATGAAACAGAATTAAAATGAAAGATGGTTTAATAGTGAATATAGTGTAATTATATATATGAACGAATATTATTATTATCTCCTTTATTCAAATATTTTCTTAGGCTTAAGTTGCTATAATACGGTTATAAAAGTAAAATACAATACAACATACAAAATAAAATACAAAATATAAACACATTATAAAAACGTAATCTAGGATGCCGCCGGCAACGGGGCGGGCCCAAGCTGCTAAGGAAGGAAGGAGAGGAACCGACGGATTATCCGCGCCGTGTCCAGGATTACCGCCTTCTGCACTGCACCTGACCCTTGATTCAGCCATCTAGCGAGAGACTCTAAGACGTCGACGAGCACAGCCCCGCGCTGAGATCGATCTACCAGCACGATATTAAGCTTACAATAGTCCTGCTTGGCTACAATAGTCCTGTCCGTGATGATAGGTGTCGGTCCCAATAGAGCGTGCTGGCACGACCATTTTCGAGAACTGGTGCAGTTGTGTACTACAGTATGGGCAGTATGGCACTTCGACGTCCACAAGGCCGTATTGAAGAGCAAGCTGCTGGTTTATAATACTGACTACGAGGTATTATTATTATTAATTACTCAAATGTAAGTACCATACATTGAACATACATTGAAATAATTAATAATTTTAATGTATGGTACTTACATTTGAACAGTAACATTTCAAATGTTAGTACTCAAAACTATCGCTTAAAAGTCAATATACCAGCTAATTTGAAGAATGACGGTAAAACTTGTGGTCAAATAACTTTGCCCCACTAGTGAAAAAGAAGAAAATAGTATTCTTTACGGAAAAATACATTCATACATTGATAAGTATCTAAGCATTACACAAAAACATCATGTTCATGTGCAAATAATCAAACGTAGATCACTATCCATAGAGAATTTCAAAAAATACCTAAAAAATGTATGTTTAATTTAATAATGCAGCTATTTTCATTTAGCTATTAATTTTATGTATAAAATAAATATTGCAAAATAGACTTAACTTTGTTACATTCGTTTTAAATACTAGGAGCGCAGGAATTAAAAAATACATGTTGATCAGGATTTATTTGCTGACGTTATGGCGTGACGATGTACGTGTTACTCTCGTAGGTTTTAGATATTTATCTGTTTCTCTCACTCAAAAACAAGAATCATTTAAAATTTTAATTGCCTAAAAAATATATTATCAAATTATAAACAGTACTTACGCATGAAAAGTGATTCCGTGAGTTTTGTTTTTATGTTTGGAGCTGTTAAAGCAGTAAAAAAGGCATGATTTTCGCTTTTAAGCCAATATCGGTTCCAGAAATTTTGGCTCCTGACAAGCTGTTGACACATGGGCTGCTATCACACGACTAATTCAAAACAGGACCCGGGACCTATATTCGATGGCACACTTTCGTGCGCCTGGTACCATATCTACCCCTTTTACTTAAATCAATGGAGAGTACCCAGCAGAACGCCTTACTCGTATAAAAGTATCCAATGGAATTCAACTTTGCACCTATAGAATGAAATAACGTACATAAGCAGACCTTTTTAATGACACTACTCCCAGCTCTGTTGGTTTTTGGTCCATTTTGACGCATAGTCCTTTGTCCGACTCTGCTTTCGTCACCCATTCTTTATTTCAATAAATAAAAAATATATACCTACAAGGTGCCCAAGAGGAAAGGGAAACATTCTAACAGCATATTTCTGAGACTAAAATAAGCAAAAAATGTTAAATGAGTTTTGGTCAAATCTGCAAAAAAAAAGTTTAAAGTTTTTTTTTTTTTGCTAGGTAATTAATGATTTTTTGTTCATTTTGTTGTCTGTCAATTAAGTGTGACAAGACTAAGACAACATGGTAACTAAAATGCGTTTATCATAGCGTAATGGTCTAAAACGGTTTCAAGAAAAAATCTAATTTTCTCTTAAATTAGACTGAATCCAGAAAACTTCATATGACATTTTTAACTTCAAATTTGGTCAGAAATCCGCTGTTGAATTTTTTCCCTTTCCTCATGGGCACATTGTATAATGTTGCTAGTCTGTCGGTGTTCTTCAGATTGCACTTCGGGGAGTGTGCTCAAGAGATTCATGAGCTTATTCCACCATCCCTATTTTACCATCGAAAATCTAGACGCACGGCCGGGTTCCATCCTTGGTAGATATTTCATTTATCCGCACGAAGCGCTTCGCGTCTTCTTTCCTTATGCGTTACTGCCAAGGAGTGGAATTCCCTGCCGGCGTCTATATTTCCGAGTTCATTTGACCCGTCAAGTCAAGGGTGAATAGGCACCTTCTGGGCAAACTCACTCCATCGTAGGCCACGTCTCTGCCCTTGGCTAGTCTGTGGCCATGAGTAAGCCCATTTCAAATAAAAAAACAACATCGCCATCATATCGTTGCTTATCATGAACAATGGAACAATCCAAAATAATACGTCCCTGCGTGAATTTCAATTTTTTTTTTATAATTATATACTTTTTTAGGCCACATATTTTTGCATTCAACTATACTATAGCACTATAATAAAGTCCAGCGTGGGACCACGCAAAATAGGCACGTTTGATGTCGAGTTGCAGAAAAATGGCCAGAATACAACAACAACAACAACAAAAACTATAACAACAACAACAACAACAACAACAACTATAATGAAGTGGGTAGCCCACTCCTGCGCCGATGGCGACATTAAGACAATAAAACACGGAATGTTTGTGTGCTCTATAAATAACTTAAGGTTAAGCGGCCTTAAAATATTTTTTGCTCAACGTTTGTAGGTATTATGTAACTATTTTGGAATAATACGATTGGTGCATACAAATATAGATGAGTAGGTAGGTACAATTTAATTGCAAAAAAAAAAATTCTTCTACCCTTTTCAAATTAGAATTACTATAGTTTTGGCTAGGGTTTTATTCACATGAGGCATAAATAGGGAGAAAACAAATCATACTGCCACTTTCTGACTCTAATTATTATCTCAAAAAAAGAGATGCCTATTTAGATTTTTGTTTCTAGTGTTAGCGCAAAATTTTGTTTGCCAGACTAAATATAAGTCATGAATTAAAGAAACTCCAGTATTTTTGATACATCCTGTACATCACACTCACACACACAAGTTTAAAACTTGTAGGTATATTTTTTTGCAAAAATGTTTTTTTTTTTGCAGTACCTACCTATTCATCTTTCTTTGGGTAGTTAAATTGTTGATGTTAATGATTAAGTAATTGAACATCAAAAACAACTTTCAGGCATTATTAAAACATAAGTATAAATGTTTAGGATTTTCTTTTTCTTTTTTATATATATTTATTTTCAAAACTACAATTTATGTACATAGATTAAATCTAACTAATCTACTTAACCCATAAAGTTAGAATCCGCGCTATTTAGTTCTGTGACTTAACCTAACCTATATCTAAGATTGGCCCTTGTGGCATTATACCGAGGATGCTGACGACATTTCCTCGCTGTATCGCAATACTGATGCGTTGTGCGAGGAAGTCGCCAGCTCTTCGGTCTTTAGTTACATCAACCAGACGTTTCGACGTTTTGACGATTTCAGCAAACAATTTGCGTGCGCTGGGGCCCCATGAACCTAAAGTTTCTACGCCAAACGGTACAAAATCGTACTCTTTACCAAGGCCCTTATATTTATTATTTAGGAATTCACTTTACAATCGGCTTTAACACTAAAGTACAAAGAAACTATTTCCTGATTCCCAACCCCCCCTTAACTTGAAGGACCACAATATCCGTCATTCTAGCAGAAATTGAAAATTGCATGTAAACGACCGCGTTATTAGTGCGGGTGGACGAAATCTGAACTAATGATGTTGCGTACTGAGTCTTCGTTTGTACGTAGACGGTGGCGCCCTCAGTAAGAGTAATATATAAAGTGGTTGCTTATTGTTAACGATGCTATCTGCTGAGGATCAGTGACTAATGTAACGCATGGCATTTCTTTAATGCTTCCTCTTCATATATATCTGAACACCTATAGCAGAGATAAAAACTTAAATTGCATCTGATGTATCAGAAAGGACAGAAAGTTAGGAATACTTGCATGCATCAGCTTATGATAGTCCACTGCAGGACGTAGGCCTCTCGTATTAACTATGCGTATAGACGCATTAGGAGGTAATGCCCATAATCGCCACGCTGGGCAAGCGGATTGGCGATCACAGTAATGTGTCCACTATGATGACGCTGCTGCCCATCATTAATCTTGTAGAATGGCCAGTGACAATTCAATCCCTTAGTCGACTCTTACGACACCCGCAGGAGGAGTTGGGGTGGTGAAAAATGTATTCTTACTGCCGTCACCACACGGCAATGCAACTTCCTCTCACGTATCAGAAAGTTAGGAATACTTACTAAATACATTTTTTTTTCCAAAAAAGGTTAAGAAACGTTACATTTATACTGACCCCCATACTAGGCGGTGCCTGTCCCGTGGACTATTCGCATCGTATTTTGATTTTGACTTTTATTGACCATTATAAATGGACAAAACCTACTTACTTATTGATCAAGCCTGCTACCTTTTTTTGGGACGTCATTGTAAAACCTACTCAATTCTGTATGTATTATGGTCAACTCAACTCTTTCAGTTCAGGCAAATAAGTGTTAAGGATGCCTTACCTATTTATTGTATACCTACTTACTTAGAATAGGTCGGTAGTACCGTTGTGTTTTTTTTATCTTGGGTAATCTTCGATAACTACCTAGCTACAAGCAAATAACTAAAGTTAATCACATAATTAGAATAAAAACTTTCACTGAATTCACAACTAGATTAGATACTTGCTTGCTTACTCAATTCATTTACGAGTACAATACTCCTTTGTTTGTGTCGAAGGTTAAAAAATAACGTCTAAAGACAGTTGTACCGTAAAAATATTCAAGCAATTTGATGCATCAAAACGTATGAGATTGATAATAAAACATGATGAAAAGTAATTTTGCTACACATTTCTTTGACCAACATGGAATAATCAGTCCACTGACGTAGGTCGTCTCCTTGAGACTCTACCAAGACACTAACGCAAGCTTACGAAATCAGTGAAAACTAAATACACTGCTGTTTCCTCTCAGAGCTGCTTTGGAAAGTTACATGTCCAAGCGTCGATGGTAGACAAACATAGCGATGCTGAAGTGATAAGTTCGTGATTATAGTACAAGGTATAAAAATGACAGACAGGGTGCGATCTCTATTACGAATTTGCGGAACATAAAACACTCCCATAATATGAATGTAATGAACGCATTCAGCGGGTGGTCCACGCCATACAATTTGTTAGGGTATAAAAGTAAAGTGCGTCGTGGCCCGACGACCGCCTTTCAAGCGCCGTTGTAGAGGGCGCCCGCGGCTCGGCATTCGGTTTTTTTTCGTGGATTTTGCTTGCAGTTTTGGTTTTGGCGTGAAAACAGTTGTCGCGGTAAGTTTTTTTTTATAATATGCACTGCTGTAATGTTGCATATAGTTGCAAGTGGTATACAATTTCAACCGCAGTAAATAAGTTTCCGTAGTGTAGCGGTTATCACGTGTGCTTCACACGCACAAGGCCCCCGGTTCGATCCCGGGCGGAAACAGTGATTAATTTTGTTTTTTTCTGTCATATCACGATTTAGAATATTTTTTTGTATTTTTTCCACACAAAAGAATATACATGTGAAAAATATTTAATTGTCAGTGACAATAAATATTCACGTGTCTAAGTAATATAAGAAGGAAAATATCGTGTTCCGCATTTAGCTTCTCCCGAGTCCCATAAATTATCGTCCGGTCACGTTTTTACACATGCGGGCAGGATTTTACTCCAGAATCTTCAGCATTAATATGGACAAAACCGTATTTTGCAATTTATTAATTACAATTTTATACTACTTAAGTAACTATTCGGGTCAATAAATTAAATCAAAAATTCTTCATTACATTACATAATACAATTTATATACACTTGCAAAAAACGGTAGAAGAAGCCGTAAAATTATGAAAAACATCCTTAACAATTTCAAAAATAACTAATAAACGGCAAAATAAATACAAAAAATTTCCTTCGAGCCGGATTTGAACCAGCGACCTATGGATTACTTAAGATTAACTTCTACAGTCCACCGCTCTACCAACTGAGCTATCGAAGGCTTGTAGCTTCGGCCGAATTTATCGACTACTATATGCCAATACTAATTTGACAAATGCTCAAGCATTTTAGAAATAGGATGAATAGGATGACAATATTTTTAATGATAATTGAAGGACACGTTGTTTTTGTTACGCAAAGGAAACTTTTTGGCAATTATGTGATTAAAATAATCCTACGTAGACGAGTAAATAACAATATCGACATTGAACTTCAATGATAAAATATTTTAGCGCTGTTTCTTCAGATGACTTGCTTTATCTTATCGCAGTGTTGTTGTAACCAGGTTGTTCGCCCCAAATATTGACTCGGTTTGACCCAAATCGATTAACCGAAACACCTTTGTGACTAACTGTAATGGCAATGACATTAATGATAAAATGGGATCACCAAAACATGTTAATGTCCTAGACGAAAATAACTACGTATTTTTAGAACATTAATTATAAATGTTATAATACGATACCAATTTGTGGATAAATGTTAAATTAGTATTTGTACCTAATGATTAGCATGTATTAAGACTCTTGACGAATACAAATTAACTTCGATACTATCCGTTGCCTTATCGTTAGTTTTATTTAATGTGTTTTTTTAATCGTTACAATAACAAATACATTTTAATTTAGAGTTTGTTCGGAAAATAAATGCACGTGAGATGTAAGAGCGTATTTTGCTGCCAGATGCCTTCACTTTCCACACAGACTCTATTTTTATTATTAGACCTACATTTTTGATAAATCTTTGCTTATCAGTTTTATAAGAAAATAATTATTACATTTTGGAAGTAGACTTTACCGGATTATAATTAATATTGAGTACAATCTATAAAAAAATGAAAATATGATATAAAATGTAGTTCAGTCAAAGGCAAAATAAGGTGTATATAAAAATGTGTAATAAGAAAATGTGTAATAAGAACCTCGTAACGTATAAGAGGTCTCTCGATATACATGTTTGCACTTGACTGTTCGAAATTTCGAATTCTATTAAATATCAGTAAGCAGATACACTAACGCGCATGTCAGTAGTGTAGATAACAAAACGCATTAGATAGCCTGACAAGAAAATTACCAGTTTCAACCAGATACTTATTTATTTGTTTAAATATTACTTATATTCGGTTCAGTCAAGTTCTTCGTTGAAATGTTATCTCTCTAACCAGTTTAGGGAGCAAATGTCACTGCAGTTGTAACAAAGACGGCATCTTGCAGCAAATCATAACAAATACCTACAATAAATAGTCGATTATCTTGGCAATTCTTTTTCTTTGTTAGCGTTGTCTGTTTTAGTTTTAAGCCTTGATTATAAATACAACCTAATCCTAAAAAAATATAGATAGATATATTATAGCGGTTAATAAGTAAATAAATAAATGTTGGCTTAACTCAATTAAAGGTGAGTGCATAGGATCACATTTTCGTATTTATTTATTAATCTAAGTTAGCAAGTAAATTAAATTAACGTTGCTATTTGCAATTATTATAGTCAAATCTTAAGATACACTACTCTCATTTCAAGACGTCACAAACATGTTTATATCTTTTTATGCAGATCTAAAAAACTAGCTTTCTTACCATTTTATAGCAAATAAAACTCTGTCAATAAAAAAATACAATAAGTGTACCTCTATTGTAATTTTTACGTATCTACTTTGCCGAGAAAAAGGTTATACATAATTATGTTTAGCTATTCGCTACTCAGGCCACATACGATGGTGCAAGCATTTCGACAAGACGTAAAAGCATGAGGAAAGTGAATCGTAAAACACCGGAGTAAGTCCTCGTCTCTGATTGGTGGAGACAGGTGGTGTGACCGCCGCGCCTCAACGTTACCACACACCTTGTTTTTTGAAACATGATTAGCTGGAACTTATTTCGTATCGTTATGTTAATGGACGGAAGTTATGTACAGTCAGCTTGAGAATACGGTATGGGTATAAGTAGACAGACAAGATCAATAATTAATATAAAAACCTTTTACCTATTGCCTATAATTATGTAAAATAAATTAGTTAGCCTCCGTAGCTTAGTTCATGGTAACCTAAGTAAGCTGAAGATTTTGGGTTCGAATATCGGCGAGGACATTTATTTGTATGTTTATCACAAATATTTGTTATTTGGTCGTGGTTGTTTTCTATGTATTTACGTATCTATCTATATGTAAGTATATGTTTATTATAAATATAGTCTCATAGTATCCATAACTTTATTGAGCTTAATTCAGCTTACCGTGGGCGTTGTGTAAGTTTGGACCATGATTTATTTACATATTTACATACATATTTACATATTATCTCATCTAAATACTCCAGAATTTGTGCTATTCGACAACAATGCTTAATAAAAGCTAAGATGCGTATCACAATACAGTTTTAAAGCAAGGCAAAGGTAATAAATCATAAGTATTATCGCGCTTGTAAAAATCACAATGCCAATTTTACTTTCCAGCAGATAAACCTTACGCAGAATTTTCTATTAGCCTTAGGCATGTTAAGTTGAAGAATACCTAAAATAGCGGTATGCGACCACTAACAATGGAAAACCTTTTACATGGTATCGTAATATACTAGTCAAATGTGATTTATGAAAATGGAGTTTGTACCTTAGGAATCTCGACTCGATGGTCGCTGCAATATTTAAGTAACTGTTTGTTAACAACATTGATCATTTACATTCACCATCATTAAGCATGTATGCAATACCAGATTCACAGATATAGCATCATGTAGATAGCGTAATGTAATATATGAATTTAGTTATCAGTGTTGTTGTTGCGCTCTTCAATTCATAAGTTGGCAACTGTACTATTAGCGATAATGTTTTGTGTCCAAAGATGTAACGTTTCTGGGTAAATTCTCAATATTAATATCGGTTTTTCATTTGGGAATATTGCCCATAATTTGTCAGGAAATTTACCGGTATCACTCACACTCTTGAATTTATTAGAAATTGAATAATACCAACATACGAATAAATGCGTTAAGGGAATATAATAATAATAGGGAATAGGCTAAGATACAGCTCTGGCTGCTTATATAGGTACTAGTTTGTGTTGAAATCTTAAAAAAAGGAAATTCTGTTTTACAGATTGTGTAAATAACATAAAAAAACGACATGCTCAAAATTTTAATGAGAAAGTTTAAGGTCAACTTTTGCACTTCCTTGAAATTATGTGTTCTTGACCACGGTCTCAAGCTCAAATTGCAAAGGAAAGGAACCCATGCTCTCAATATGTCTTAAGGTATTGATATAAATGAGCACCTTACTCGATGACCTTAGCGGCTTGTTGCGGCATCCTTACTCGGGCACGAACGGGAGCAATCGGACACTGGCCTATAATAGGTGCTCCAAAACACCAATTTGCTTATCGAATAAAGAGTTAAATTTCACTAACAAGTATAACATTAATTTAAATATTACGTACATATTGTATACTACAATTTATAAAGATGTAGGTACTTATTTGTTATTATATTTTCATAAAATCATCGGAGTTCAAGAGTAATTTTTGAAGGAAGACTGGATCTACTCCGAGTGGTTACTTTGACCACCATGGTGGATTCCAGCCCCTAGAGGATATCAAATATAAAGGATGTCAACATTTTATTGTGGCAGTAAATGCAAGTTTTGGGACTAAAATTGATTATGATGGTGGAATATTTAAAAGTGGAAAGTTATATTTGTGCGAGTAAATTCCGATAGGAATTCAGCATTAACCTAGATAATCAAATAGGGTAAAATCAATAAATTATACCGGAATCACCATGAAGCAAGAAGCACACCGTTTTGATGTAAAAAGGACAATATACCTACGTCGTACAGTAACCTTATACATCGAATTTAGTTCAGAAACCAGATCTAACCAGATGCAAGTGGCGAGGCACGGATTTTGTATCTACTCGAGTTACCTTTAAGCTTCCATCCTTATTGCAGTTTAAAACAGATGTTCTTGATAACATTATTATGTATGGGATGCTGTAATGTTTTCCTTCATCCGCGATGCTAGTTTTCAGTGCAGTTTCTTTACAGGCTTCAGTTTTTGAAAATCGGTTTGTCGTTGTGGTTTTCGATTTGGTTCCTGTGTGAACCCCGAACGGAAGCGGTCGGCTTCAGAGCTTCAAATTAACTGTTCAATTGAACAAACGAGCGTGAGTAACCCTGGATCCGGTCTCGTGACGGGCTCCTTCCCTTTGCCACTTATTATAGCTTCTTATGATAATGACCACATTTGGTGTTCAATTCCAAAACACGCGTCATTAATAGTTAATTACTTGCATAATCAACAAAATCTCTGAATATATCTTGACAGCGATCAATCATACCTACTGTACAAACATATACTAGTGTCTTACCAGACGCAACTATAATTACCTGACACAAAAATTGGCAAATGACATACGTTCGTCCCCAAATTCAGTGAGACTCACACGTTTATCGCTCCCAGTCGGCAATTTAAGACAGAACCACTGGCGTTACGATAAGCCCACGACAATACAATAATGGACGCTCTTTTTGCCTAATGGGTCGCATCCTGCACAGCCCAGGCGCAGTCCAGTCAGGAGTTCGCTTCTCTAGCTCCTCTACGTTCGTACGTTCACTTCTAGAGGTTTTTCGTATTTCCAGAAGTCGAGATCACGTTTCGCGTTATTAACCACATCCTCGCGTAGGTGGTTTTGTTCAATTCGTCGTTAAAAGACCGACGGGCGTCGGCAACGAACGATGTGTACGTGCGAAAAACGAAAACGATAAATTTTGCAGTAGCTTTCTCACTGAACTCCAGTGTACGGATGCAGTGTTGAGGATGCGCCAGTGTCTTCTATAGGAGGTTGAGTGCTGTATAGAGTGACGGACATGCCTGAGTTCCGACGGCTGGCATCAAGTGTGAAAAAAAAGAAGTCACTTTCGCCGACTCAGTTTCTGAGTCAGTCGCACAGTTCCATTTACTTGATGCGATAACGTTTTAGGTGAGTGTTTTGGAAGCCATTAGTGGAAAGTGGCCAGTTTAATGGACGTGTACCCGGCAGTGAACAGGTGTGTTGTTTTTTATCAGCAGTTGTCCTGATTTATCTTTACCGCATTAGTAAGAATTTAGTAATATATACTGCGCGCCCTAGAAACTACTATCTATCACTAGAACTTGATAGTGGCCCATTTCGTTCGTGTAGGTATGGTGTAGGTACCTACCTAAATACGTAGGAAAATTTCCTAGTTAACGGTCTTCGCAATAATCTAACAATAACAAAATACTGCAGCTCCTTATCATACTATTGACATGACAAAAGTATTTATCATAGGTACTTGGGTCTTGTCAAATAAACTTCATATGAGTTTTACTCCTAATTAATATTTTGCTTAAGGTTTACTTATAAATAAGGTACTTACGTAAGCAAATATCTTTGTGCATACCTTTGATCCTTGGCGGGTACAGGTCGAGTTGTGTTTACAAACTATTAACTCACAAAAATAAACTAAAACTTATAATATACATATAACCTCAAATATTGTATTGTTTATACCAAACACATCACTAACATGTTACTGCTTTGATAGTTAATACAATAATATAACCATTTCTCGAGAAATGCTTTTATTTATTCACTTATCAGCTGGTTATTATACTTTGTAGGTACATAATATTTATACTATAGTCCCTATCACCAATTACTACGCAGAGCGATAATGAAACGTCTTCGCAGCCATTCATTCAACTCACTGTGAAAATTTAGCTCAAGCCTTTACAAATCAGTTTGGAATAATTTCGCTAGATGGCGCAAAATTTAAAAACATGATTGTAGTGAAATCAGTTTGCCATGATATTCAATTTTTATTTTGTAATTAGTAATGACGATCACAATTAGGCTAATGCTAATTTTATAAATAATAAATCTGTATGTATAAGTAAGGTTAATATTTATGAAGGACTATATTTGGCTCCTGTTGCAGTCCCATTTTAGTGTCCTGTTTTGCGTATCATTTTCAATGTCATGGTCACCCTTTTGATTTATTTTCTCAAATAGGTTATTATTAATTGAATATCCCGCTTGTGATGATTTCTATACAGGGTGTAATCGTTAAGTGTTGCCAGGCCATTATTCCGTAAATATAGCAAATACCAGAAAACTTCTAGCTGATATCAAAAGTACGTTACCCAACGAGTAAAATTACAGTAATAACTTTTTTTTAATAAAATCAGAAATATCTCAAATATTAACTTCAAACCCTTCCATACATTTAGTACGTAAACGTTCATTCAAAGAGTAGTTTAATACGAATATTTTTTTATTTAGGAATAAATGTTAGATTAATTATTTCATAAACGGTAGTATTCTTATTTTATTACAACGTATTCGTACAAATAACGAATCTCTAACAGTTTTATCTGTTATGACACCCGACATTTTTTAAGGCTAGTCGTCATACTAAATGTATCGGAGCGTTTTAACTTAGTATTTTTAATACTACTCCATCTATTTAGAAAAAGTTATTAATGCAATTTTACTCGTTGGGTAATGCACTTTCGATATCAGTTGGAAGTTTATTGATATCTGTTATATTTACGGAATGATGGCCTTATATGTGTGGCCACACTTAACGATTACACCCTGTATAAAACACGTAGCGCAAATCAGGTGCGACTCGAAAACGGCCAATCAATTTTATTCGTGCGGTTTGTAAATTACCATTTCACGAAAAACCCCAATAAGAACGTATTTTCTACTCGAAAAATAATTAATTAACATGACAGGTTAAAAAAGTAAGTAATTCTTTAAATGTTTATCTCATTTTAGTATATATTTCAATTATATTAAAGGCACAGACAACTTGGTATGTGTTTAAAGGTAACGCAGCAGACGTAGTGATATCCAAATTTGTATGAAAGTAAAATGTGTCTATGCATTACCGTAATATTGACAAAAAATATCCATATCTTATGATACCTACTTATGGACACCGACAGAGTTGTTAAGAAGCAATCACAACAAAAATGAAGCTGTATAAAATTATAATTGCCAATCAAATGAGGTTATTTTGTTACTCTTTGACACTTTGATAAAAGTCATGAAATTGAGCCAATTGAGATTGTTTTGTTGGGTTAACCTTTAGGAAACAATTAATTATTACAATTACTTAATGAAATTCAGAAGCAAAAGCAATCAAGGCGATGCTTTGATATTTTCGTCTCTTATGTAATGTTAGTAATGTACCTAATGTATTCCATCTCCGACTTGGTAAGCTCGGCACATTTTCTTCAGTACATTTAATATTTAAAGTAAAAATATAAATAAATAAATAAAATAAATAAGGTTTATATAGGTATAATTAATAAAATATTTTTTCTACAGCCACAGTACTTATACTTACCCCTTATTTATAAACGTCTCCTAACTTAGCAACCCGAAAGATTTTGTTTGTCGCTTTCAGTCTTACCAATATGTCCGTAAAACCGAAAGAGACAAACAATATACCTTTATCAGTTTATGAGAGAGTTAGTATTTTCTGGGAAACTTTCAAAGCTAGCTGAATCTCTGATAAGCACATTAAAGTTTGTGATGGAAAAACTTGGACATTATGAGGTATGCCGTGACACATGCTGCATTTTAAACAAAAACCGGCCAAGAGCATGTCGGGCTATGCTCAGTGCAGGGTTCCCCAGTTATTAAAAAACGGCTGGGCCGATTATGTTCAAAATAGATTATTGAGGCCATTATTCAGGTTTTTTTTCATATTTTTTGGACCCAAAGATCAAAAGTTGGAGGGGAAGGGACACCATTTACTTTTATCTCCGAAAATATTGACTTTAGAAAATAACTGTCTTTTGAGACCCTTATCCTTTTCACAAGACTTAAATACCTATTCAACGACCCACACTATAGGTAGGTTTACAGCAAAGTAAAAAATCATCCTCACATTAGCTACGACTTTGGGAGGTACACGAAAAAACATTTCTTTTTTATATAGGTATTTATATTTTCGGTGGGTGTAATTAATATGTATTCATGTTCTAAATTGCAAATTTCTAGTACTAACGGCCACTGAGCTATGTTGCGGACAGACAGACAGACAGACGGACATGGGGAAACTATAAGGGTTCCTCTTTCACTACGCAATACGCATCCCTAAAAGGAGGATAGATAGATATTTCCATCCTCATTTCGTAGTACCGACTGATATTAATAATCTACGCCATAGTTTTCAGAAGCCATATGACTAAGCTTTAATTATACAGATTAGGGTTTTTACAAGATCTTGAGATTAAAGATTTGCCGTTCGCGGTAACTAGAGTTTTCCTTTATAATTATCTCGACAGCTACAGATCATATTATTGCTTAATAAACATCGTGTAAATGTTGTTAAGGAACCCTAAACAAGCAACAAGATTAGGACATGCAATCCAGGGATTCTTTTTTATACAATTACGGGATTTGACTTTAATAAAATAAATAAATATCATGATTCATGAGACATCTTACACAAATCGACCTAGTCCCACGGTAGAAAACGACGATATATATCATAGATACTTATTGGCACCGTGCGCGATGACAGCGCCATTGACAGGTGGCCATTTTAGACATTATAGTCGCCGCTTTCAAGCGGGAAGTAAGTAAATATTTTGAAAAATATTAATAAAATTTTGTGTTATTTTAATATATAAGGCAATTTGAGACAATTGCAGTCAGTAACATTATTGCTAATAATATTAATATTGTTGTTTTCAGTTAGAAATGAGCCTACTCATAACTAAAACGGGGTTTCGTGCCATCACGCACGACATCATTTTCCAACCGGAGACGATGAATAAAGGGATCAAATTGGTGCAAGCTGGGCATGTTCTCGAGGTTGAAGATATTCGCCAAGAAGACATGTCCCGTATTATCAAATCCCGAGTGGTTCGCCAAGCTTCAGTGACAGCAACGGCGTACAAGACAACTTTGTAACATAAGTATTATGTAAGCCGATTTTTGTGTTTCGATACCGTTCAATAAAAGTTTTTTCTATTCTCTAACAAATAAATTTACTTACAGCTAAACACCAATTCTCATGTAGAGAGTGTATCGTGCGACTGCGTTTATAATAAGAGTGGGAAATGCAAGCACATTGCAGCACTTATATACTTCATCAATGTTCGATGAATGGTCTTGGAAATCGGTAAAATTTACAGTCACTGTTCTTCTTGGTGTTATGGCAATTAACAATAACACACCTTACTAGGCCCATATTAAATATTTATCTGAAAACGATGAGAAAATATTTGCTGCTGTATGGATTTGACAGCTGAAGTCGGCGACCATAATGTCAATTTTAGCCGCAGCGAGCGCAGCGATCGTTTCGGCTACCCCCTCCACCCGCTTTGCACCCTGCCAATATGCATAGCCATGACCAAGGAACAAATATTTTGTGATAAATAAATGCACAAATAATGCCCTCGCCGAGATTCGAACCCGGAACCTCCAGCTTCGTAGGCAGGGTCACTACCAACTAGGCTACGGAGGCCCATACATATGAATTCCGGGATTGCATACACTACACGCTCCTAGATGGGATGGATCTCCGAGGAGTATGAACTTAACCTAATCCAACCCCCGTTAAGAATTCGCCCGTGTTAAAATTACATCCAGTATAACTGAAAACAACAATATTAATATTATTAGCAATAATGTTACTGACTGCAATTGTCTCAAATTGCCTTATATATTAAAATAACACAAAATTTTATTAATATTTTTCAAAATATTTACTTACTTCCCGCTTGAAAGCGGCGACTATAATGTCTAAAATGGCCACCTGTCAATGGCGCTGTCATCGCGCACGGTGCCAATAGCAACAAATTGACTTTTTGTTCCTGAACACGGTAATAATGAATAATTATTCCATACGTCATGTATGCGGTAGCGTCTAATAATATGTATTTGTATACATTTTAGATAATATGTGAACTTAGGTATGTATGTCTATAGAAGAAACAAAATCATTATTATTGACGTTCACCGGTCAGCAAAGTGTTTATTTTTTTGGACCTGACGCATATAATTTATGTCAGCAAATTATACGCATTGCACAATATGGTGTGATGCATGGCGTGTTGATTGTTGAGGATGACCTGACTTCATCATCATCATCATCAGCTGACAGATAGAGACAGGCATCTTCCAAAGCATGCCATAAGGATCAATCTTGGGCCGCTCGCATCAAATGGATATTTATTCTTCACCAGGTCGTCAGTTCGTCTCTTTAATATCGATTTCCCCTCACTAGCTCGTAAGGCGCACGTTTATTATTTAAAACGAACGAGTAAAAACGTATTTTAATCACTAGTGAGTAAAGTAATGAGCTAATGACCTTGGGCATGGCGCGAAGTAATATTACCCTGACAGATAACAAAACGTAACATGCTCATAAATGAGTCGTTCTACATACATTATTCTTAAATAAATTGTCTGAGAATTTAGTCAAAATACAAAACATTAAAAAATTGCTGATTTTAATTCATAAGTCCTAAAATTCAATAAGTAACCTTTGACCTTTAAAACGGTTCGCTCGTGGATCAACTATAGAATCCTTCCGCTTCGTCGTGTTATTTCATAATTGAGGGTAAAACATAACTTTGCAGTCTTTGCACCCTTGTATAACAAATACCAACTATTTTTAAGTCATGTTGTTTTTTTATTTAGGCTCTATATTCAGCTCTATAATGTGGTCCAACTCTATCTATCCTACAGCGATACCTAGACCTATCGGCTTGGACGTCTAATGCCAGTTCAAAAATGCCCCCAAAATCAATTGTTCAATTGTATTGTTCCAAGATGGGCAGGACATAGCGCTTTTCTTAACACCGCGCATAATTATTTCGGCGCAACACCTTTGACAAATGTTTATAGAATATAGCCAATCAAAACTTTGATGGACCAATCACAACTATTTTCAAATGGCGGTTTAAGTTTTTATAGGTTGACATTGAAATTGATTGCCGCGATGCATTAAAGAGGGGGTGACATTTATCAACTAAAATTCAGGACCGTTTTTGAAAGGCAATTCAGTATGGCGTGCGGCTTCCATGTTTTATTTGTTCGTAGCCTATCGGCCATCCAGTGAGTTGGCTGTCCGGAGAAACAAGAAAATCCAGGAATCGTCCAGATTCCACTCAAAGCAACCTGCCACTTTTGTAAACTTTTTAGTAAAAGTTCTCACTTTGTCGCATCGTTTGGGTGCATAATTATAAAGGGTCATAGAAATTACAATGGTAAGTAACGAATGGGACCTTTACTAAAAAGTCTCGCATTTACTAAATTTTCTGGGGCATACGGTACGGATTATGACAAAGGACTTAAAACTATTAAGTAACTAGAAGTTGCATCAAAGTTCTATAGTTTTTAGTCCTCTGTCATTTTTGATATTACCTTCTTCGTGGCATCCCTGAACATTGGTCAAAGTTTTCCAATAAAACTTTAGCTAGTTTAAACTCTATTTGACACCGTCATATTTCATCGTCCATGTTTTGATTATTTTTCCCTGGATGCCAAGTTGCCAATCGCTCGCTTGCTAGCGTATCGTAGTTTTCCCTCTCTGTCACTCTTTCATATTAGTGCGACAAAGACAGTTAGCTGCCTTTCGTTTACGATTGACGATTAAGCGTTAGCGATTGGCAACTTGTCTAAGCACCCTGATCTTCTAATTTTTGCAAATGTAGTGGTTGTCGGGAAAAGGTGAATTTGGAGATTAGAAACTTGTTTACTAATTAAGACAAGTAAGTTTGAATAGATTGTAAAACAGTTTTAACACGCTTTTATTTTATTACGAGTAGCATCACTTGTAAACTATAACTACGTATGTATGAATATAGTGGATTTTTTTGACACACTTCCCGTTCTTCGATTAGGATCAAAATTTGCACACGCTCTGAGTTCTGATGACAATACATGACTAGCTAAGAAACGTCATTACAAATTCAAAATGGCGGCCTCCCCAAGATGGCGGACTGGCTGTTTCAAAACCACCCCCATGATATGACTATCAATTGAAAGGGTTTGCTGCCAGGAATACAACCGTGATTTTTAGTTTGTTTAACAATTTATTCATTACATCCAATCTTGACTTACAACCGATAGATGGAAAGTCAGTAAACTAACCCCCTTATTCATAAACGTTTGTTAACTTAACAAGCGACTAATAATTGTTTGTCTCTTTTGCTCTTGGACACATTGATAAGACCGAAAGGGACAACTATTATTAGCGGCTTGTTAAGTTAACAAACGTTTATGAATAAGGGGGTAAGTAGATAAGTCAAAGTCAAGCCAGTGTCATGGGCACCATGCCGCAGGCGGATCTTTTGGAAGGTATTTTCTTTTTTTAGGTAGATTGTTTAGGTATATTTTAATTTTAGTATAAGTTTTATCTTTATTTTTTAATTTTATTTTAATTTGTAATTAATTTTAATTGTTGATTGATGAATAAATTACCTATAGTATTATCAATTTTCATATATTAATTTCCGTATTTAATTGAAAAAAAAAAATGATGTTATTTTTCGACAAATATACTCATATTAGCTGCAGATAAGTCAAAAGTAACTAAAGGAAACAGTAGTAAAACAACTACCACGAAATAAGTTAAGAATGCCCGCTTTCCAAAGTCACCCAAAGCCATCTAAAACAATATTGTCTCACAATATCTCATTATCCCACCGTGTTTACATTCCGCTAGTAGGAATCCCTCAATAGCCGATCGCTTCTTGTTTACCCAACGAATTCCTCGTCGAATACCTCAATTTCAACTTCCATTACTTAACCTGTATGAAACTTGCAGTCTTTCTACTTTCAAAGCCTGCAATGGATCGTCAATGCAGTAAACACTCGATAATTCAAATTTGGAACACGCAATACATTCGTAGACATCGCGTCTACGCACGTACTTCCCCGTTCAGGCTAATTTAAACTTTTTGTTGGAGTTTTACGGTTGACATGAGCCTGCCGTGGAGAGTTCTAGAAAAGTTTCAGTAGCAATATGAATCAATTGGTTAGGTATTCTGTATATTATCCACGGCCCTTCAACGAGCAACGGACCTAGTATTAGGGTGCGGCTCCACAGAGGCGGAGAGGAGTGCAGATGTGCAAAATTGGCCAATGAGACCACATGACATTGAAGAGTGTAATTGGTCATTTTTGCACATCTCCGCTCCTCTCCGCCTCAGTGGAGCCGCACCCTTAGGCTGCATTTCCACCAGAGATGTGCGAGGATGTGTTTCACAACATTGGAAACACATCCTCGCACATCTCTGGTGGAAACGCAGCATTAAGCAGGTTATTTTCCGCGCGATGCATATTCGGGCTTTCGTGACGTCATACAAGTCCTGCTACCTCGAACTTCTAAATCTGCTTTAGAAGATTTATCTCTGTTACTGTTAGAGACAAATTCTTGAAATGTGCGAATTGTGAAGTTCGCGGTAGCAGTGCGTGCGTCAGAAACTTTGGTAATTAATGCCATAAACCAGTAACTGTGATTCTTTCATCCATATAATTTATAATGCCTACGACAACTTAATTATATTTTCGTAGAAGAGAGTGCCGAGTGGTGACGGCAGTAAGAATACATTTGTCACCACCCCAACTCCTCCCGTGGGTATCGTAAGAGTCGACTAAGGGATTGAAGTATCACTTACCATTATTTAATAAAAGATTGGTGATAGGCAGCAGCGTTATCATAGTGGACACATTACTGCGATCGCCAATCCGCTTGCCCAGCGTGGTGATTATGGGCATTTACCTCCTAATGCGTCTATACTATACGCATAGTTAATAGGAAAGGTTTATGTCCAGCAGAGTCCAGCAGCAATCATTTATTTTTGAAGCCTTGGATTTGCTCATATATTTATGAACTTAGACTGTACAAGAGCAAGAGAGGCAGAACAATATAGGTAGGTAAGTGTCACTGTGAGATGTAACTTTTAATTTTAAAATGTCTCGCGGAAGTCCTACAAAAATCAACAGGGATCAAGAGGGAGGAATTTTGTCTCACTCGCACTTGAAAATGCGTAGGTACGTGTGACAGGGCAGCATGTCGATCATGTCTCGCGGTGGGCCTATAACAAAGGCAAAAAATACAGAAAATAGTTCCATACGTGTATATCCATACTGTATTCAGTAATTTAATATCTCAATATTGGTGAACGTACAATAGCCCTTATAACGTACGTATAACGCGCCGGTTTTTCAGTAAAGATGGTGCTTTTTTTACACGACTGCCAAAAGGAGAGTATATGTGTTCAGTCCCTATGTATGTTTCATATTTTCTTTAAACGCGCAGATCTTCGCGACCACTTAACCGTTTTTAATAGTGTAAGGTATCATTAGAATCGTCGTGACGTCGCGGGTAACATAGGACATGTGACGTCACGTTAAAAACAATATGGCGGCCTACAAATTCAATATTATCTAACCAAAAAAAAAATATATGAAAGAAACCTATCGAGTTTAGTATCAAAATGAAGAGCTTCAAACAACGATTACGAACGTGTATGTAACTTATATTTTTGTTACTTATTCTAGAAAAAACAGATTCATTAAAATACAATTAAAGCGCAAAGAATAATATGTCATCTAAATGCTATGATTTGGGTATCAAATTAAAGCATTTTGTATGCAGATTGTATATATATATACAAGTTATATGTTTAAGTATATGTTCGAAGAGAAAACTCGAAATGTTCTACATCGCACTATTGAAGTTTTTCTTCGAAGCCTAAGACGTGACAGGACTGTCGCCGTTGACACATCTTCTTGAAGTGTGTATGAAACAGATACATTGGATATACGCGCTTGTGGTCAAGGGGTAAAATGCACGGCTGCAACGCAGCGGTCGTGGGTTCAATCCCCGGCTCGTAACCGATGAGTTTTTCAAATAGAACTTATACATATACGATATATCGTTTGATATCACAGTACCGGGCAAATGTTTAAGTTGAGACTTTCGGGCGATATTTTGTTTCAGTGTTAACAGTAAAATTTCAAGAGCTAGTTAATATTAATTTCCCATAGAATCTTAACTATTTTTTTATATATTTAAATATTTATCACACGGGTTACTCTCGTAATTTAAGTCGATAAGTAACCCGTGTGATAAATATTTAAATATGTTTGAGTCTTACGTTATTTATAATTCTAAAATATTTTTTTATACATTGAATCCGATAACAATTCATAGGCAAGTGAAGTTGTCATATTTTGATGATGACATGACTACCAAAAGCTGCCACTGCTGCCTCAGTTGTCCGAAAGTAACTGTTAATTAATAAGAAATAGCTCAATAATCAGTCATAATTATATTAGTTGGAAACAAGTGTCGACTTAAATGCTGGAAAAATGATAGCCCAAACAGTCGATTTCGTGTCAAAATCGTGGTGCGAACTTGCATGCTTTACGGTGAAGGAAAACATCGTGAGGGAACTTGCATACATCTGCAAAGAACATTTTGTCTAGTACTGTACACAAAGTGCTTTACGGTGAAGGAAAACATCGTGAGAGAACTTGCACACATCTGCGTAAAAATTCAAGAATGTATGAGAAGTTCCCAACAAGTATTGGGCCAGCGTTGCGGAGAATGGCCAGAATACAATATCAAAAAAATTACGTACGATATGATTCGCATATCAGAGGAATGGCCCTAAAATACAATCCTATTAGCAATTGTGGCCAAACAAAATTGCTATACGTGTTGTAATATGCGCATAAAATTTAAAACTTGAATTATCTTTTTTTTTTACACGACTGCCAAAAGGAGAGTATATGTGTTCAGTCCCTATGTATGTTTCATATTTTCTTTAAACGCGCAGATCTTCGCGACCACTTAACCGTTTTTAATAGTGTAAGGTATCATTAGAATCGTCGTGACGTCGCGGGTAACATAGGACATGTGACGTCACGTTAAAAACAATATGGCGGCCTACAAATTCAATATTATCTAACCAAAAAAAAAAATATATGAAAGAAACCTATCGAGTTTAGTATCAAAATGAAGAGCTTCAAACAACGATTACGAACGTGTATGTAACTTATATTTTTGTTACTTATTCTAGAAAAAACAGATTCATTAAAATACAATTAAAGCGCAAAGAATAATATGTCATCTAAATGCTATGATTTGGGTATCAAATTAAAGCATTTTGTATGCAGATTGTAAATATATATACAAGTTATATGTTTAAGTATATGTTCGAAGAGAAAACTCGAAATGTTCTACATCGCACTATTGAAGTTTTTCTTCGAAGCCTAAGACGTGACAGGACTGTCGCCGTTGACACATCTTCTTGAAGTGTGTATGAAACAGATACATTGGATATACGCGCTTGTGGTCAAGGGGTAAAATGCACGGCTGCAACGCAGCGGTCGTGGGTTCAATCCCCGGCTCGTAACCGATGAGTTTTTCAAATAGAACTTATACATATACGATATATCGTTTGATATCACAGTACCGGGCAAATGTTTAAGTTGAGACTTTCGGGCGATATTTTGTTTCAGTGTTAACAGTAAAATTTCAAGAGCTAGTTAATATTAATTTCCCATAGAATCTTAACTATTTTTTTATATATTTAAATATTTATCACACGGGTTACTCTCGTAATTTAAGTCGATAAGTAACCCGTGTGATAAATATTTAAATATGTTTGAGTCTTACGTTATTTATAATTCTAAAATATTTTTTTATACATTGAATCCGATAACAATTCATAGGCAAGTGAAGTTGTCATATTTTGATGATGACATGACTACCAAAAGCTGCCACTGCTGCCTCAGTTGTCCGAAAGTAACTGTTAATTAATAAGAAATAGCTCAATAATCAGTCATAATTATATTAGTTGGAAACAAGTGTCGACTTAAATGCTGGAAAAATGATAGCCCAAACAGTCGATTTCGTGTCAAAATCGTGGTGCGAACTTGCATGCTTTACGGTGAAGGAAAACATCGTGAGGGAACTTGCATACATCTGCAAAGAACATTTTGTCTAGTACTGTACACAAAGTGCTTTACGGTGAAGGAAAACATCGTGAGGGAACTTGCACACATCTGCGTAAAAATTCAAGAATGTATGAGAAGTTCCCAACAAGTATTGGGCCAGCGTTGCGGAGAATGGCCAGAATACAATATCAAAAAAATTACGTACGATATGATTCGCATATCAGAGGAATGGCCCTAAAATACAATCCTATTAGCAATTGTGGCCAAACAAAATTGCTATACGTGTTGTAATATGCGCATAAAATTTAAAACTTGAATTATCTTTTTTTTTTCATCCAAAATATGAGCCTACAATTTTGTTAAATGTCAAATTAGTAATTAGGCACATGATAGGTACAACAACGTCACTAGAAAACGAACTTAGTCAGAGATATGGTGCTAGATATGTTCTAAGGGTGCTACAGAGGAGCACTAAAGGGGGGGGGGGCAAGGTTTTCACCGTTTTGCCGTTGGCCGTTTGATCAGATCAGGGTCGGGTTTGGCCTTAACATTTGCGCAGGGGAGTTGGTATGAATGAAGGTGGGTTTGCCTGGAAACTTGAGTCTCACGCAGCTCGCAGGCAAGCGCGCCGGGTGGCCGCGCTCCAGACCTTCGGGCCTACGAGGGTCACGGCTTTCAGCCTCCGCATTTTCTCGAAACAGTTTTGGTACAATTCGGTTTAATGCTACACTTTTCCATTGTATAGCGAAGGAGCGCTGGGCTCTGGCCTTCGGCCCTACGCGGAGCTCAGTTTACAGCCTTCGCAGGTTGTGGAAACTATCGTCGGGTCTACGGATCTCCGATTCGTTTTTATGTGACACTTTCCTTCACGTAGTGTGGCAGCGCTAGGCTCTGGCTTCGATTGTTAAGGCAGTTACGGCTGTACCGCTTGGGCTCGCTCGCCGTGCCTCCGACCATCGGGATCCCGATAGTTACGCTGCAGTACTTCGTCCCTTCTTCGGCCTTGCTTTAAATTTCTTCCAAGTGACACTTGGGCCCTCTAAGCTAAAGTCTGTGCCTCTGGCTCCGGTGGTCCGGGCCGGGGGCTCGGTCTTCGGCCTCGCACACCAGTGCCTCTTTGAGGAACGATTCGGGCCTTCGGCCCTACGCGGAGTACGTCCTACGGCCTTTGCAGGTTGTCGAAACAATCGTCGGATCCATTTTAACGTTACACTATTCCGTCGGCTGACGTGGTAGTCCTGGGCTTTGGCAGCTCGGCCTTCCGCCTCGCGAAATCGCGCGCCTCTGGGTGCCGCTTTTGCGCGTAGAGCCAACGGCCAAAAGCGCGTCGCGTCGCAGTGCGGCGCGTTAAATCGAACCGTTGCACTTTGGGCCCTCCGGTTCGATTATTAAATCAGTTAAGAGGGACGGTTGTACAGTGTGGGCTCGCTCGTCGTGCTTTGGACCCTACGCGGATGTCGGTTTTTTAGATGCTAGGGTATGTGAAGAAGCATGGTAGGTACTTCAATTTTCCCGCAGCTCGGCCTTCGGCCTCTCTTTAAATTTGCAAGCGACATGCTTGGACCCTCGAAGTGAAGATCCGAGCCTCCGCGAGCTCAGTTTTCGGCCTCCTACCCAGAAACTCGCCCTTTGGACTCGCTCAACATAGATTTACATTGAATCCACACGTGGCGTGCCTTTCGGTTTCGCCCAAAATTAACGGGATGGGAACTCCTCGGGCTCCCAGAGCGAAGCTTCAGCCCTCTGCGAAGTTGGTTTTGGAAATTCTTTCCAACTTTAAGGAATCTCCAAATTCACTAAAAGGTTTCAAATAAATAAAATAATTAAAAAATTAAAAAACACGACTGCCGTTTTAAGCGAACTGAAAAGTAACAAATAATTCCTTTTTCAGATTAATTCTTGTGAGCGTATCTGCATAATTATATAGACGCTTGTCTTATTGCTTACTATATTTTGTTTGGATTGCAGTCGGGGAACCTTTCATTTACGGAAAATATAAATATATGGAGGTTCCCCGACTGCAATCTGAACAAAATATAGTAAGCAATAAGACAAGCGTCTATATAATTATGCAGATACGCTCACAAGAATTAATCTGAAAAAGGAATTATTTGTTACTTTTCAGTTCGCTTAAAACGGCAGTCGTGTTTTTTAATTTTTTAATTATTTTTTTAACGCACTAGTGCAAGAAGTGGGTCATTTCTTGTCAAGACGTCGTACGATACACGTGCAAAAAGCTAAGTCGTGTCGATAAAACACTCCCTTTTGTCATGTTTTAATTTATTGCCACTCGTTCCGAACTTAATTATTTTCGCACTTGTATCGTCATATACTATTTTATTATATTTATGTCGCATTCACATTATTAGCATTATTACTCACAATAGACCAACAAAAAAACTTGATCCATCCAATTAACTATGGCATAGACAGGAAGTTAATAGTCAAATCAGTTTATTTATAGAATCACATGGGTTTTTTGTGTGACTGGTTGACGTTTTGACCTTTTGCGTAAAAAGTGTTATAAAAAATTGTCAATGGAAGTTTCCTCGTACTTTTTCCTTGGCTTGGTCGTTGACTTTTACGGTTTCTAGTGTAATGACGTTGCTGTTTTATTTAGAGATAAGGTGTTTTAACTCGCTGTATACAGGGTGCTCGCGAGCATTGCGAGAGATTTTAACCGTACATTCTGGACGTCAAAATAAACAAAAAAAGTGAAGTAATGTCAATGTTAACTAACAAACCAAAGTTTTTTCTTTTGAATTATTGGATTTCTTCAACATCGCCAGTGTCAGGCGTGTGTTAGGTATTATACCTAGCAAAAATATGTTAAGGTTTTACCATTTTGATTTTAAGGACGGGTTGTTTCGTTAAGCGTTTATTAATTTTATGATTTTCAGGCAAAAGGTATGGTAATACACAACATTGTAGTATTGTAATCAAAAATAAGTTTTATGACGAGTTACAACGAAATACTTATTTCGAAAAAAGTTTGACTGTCTTTCAAACCAAGCCAAATCCATGTATTTTTTAAAATATTAAAGGGCGTATTTTTATTGTCGTTTTTTAAATTTTCGAAGTTTTTGACTTATTTACATTTTTACATTTTTTTCTACTCAAAATCACGACCTTTTTCGATCAGAGAGAAATATAAAAGTGTCCAAAAAAAGTCCCTTGGGTATCATACACTTTCTTCGACCGTAACAACGGAGTGTTATATTCTTATAATTTCTAGTAGGTACTACGTCATACAACACGCTAACATGTACCAAGTATCCGAAGCAGAGTCAAGCTTTGCGACTAAACCGTTCCTTAAAATGTTATACAGGGTGCCCTCGAGTATTGCGAGGGATTTGAATGGTGTATTCCTGAAAATGCTTAAGAGTCTTTAGGGCGGATTTTTATTTTGTTGTCGTTTTTTTTTTAATTTTCCCAATTAACTTTTCAAATTCTGAATCAAGAGCTCTTTCGATCCTCTTTAGCAGAAAAATGTGTCCCGAAAATTCCATACTTAGGTACATTTTTTTTCTTCCACTGAGTTACGAAGTGTATGAAAAATAGTAACTCAATGGATTTTATTTTTGGGACACTTTTTTATTTCTATCAGGATCGAAAGAGCTCGTGATTCTGAGTAGAAAAAATGTAAAAAAATCCAAATTTGGAAAATTTTAAAAAGCAACAACAAAATAAAAATCCGCCCAAAAGGTTTAAAGGTTTGGGTAGAAAATCCTAAGTGGTAGGAACTAAAATTTATTTTTTAATTTTTAATTGTAGCGTATTTTAGAAAGGCGGTTTTTTTACATTCAACTGAATGATGGTCAACTGTTGTACAAAAAAAAGCCGAAGAGAAAGGATTTTTCACTACATCTGTACCAATAGTTTCTGTTAATAGAAATGCACATGCAAGCGCAGTCCGCAGTGCACCGTCAGCGTGACATGATGCAATGATGGACGCGCCGTCGTCACTGTCATCACGATACCGATTATGCAATACGCCGGTCATGGCTGCACTCGCGGCACAGTCAAGGAAATTGATTCCTGCATTTTTCACCCGCTTCAAAAAAGGACTCTCAAATCGACTTTTACAAAAAAAAATAAACAAACGGCTGACTTTCCAAAGGATTTCACGTCTTTCACTTATATTATCGCGAAACACGTTCGCAGATACATTTTTACGTTAATACTAATGTAATAAATATCAATCAAATCATATCAAATCGTTTATTTTACCGGTCAACTAAGATCCATTTTTGTTAGTATGTGTCAATAATTTTATCAAAAAATATATGTGAAAACGGTTTAACGTTATAAGTTTGTGATAAAACCAACATTGTGTTCGAAAAATGCGTGATTATGAAGAAATAATGCAGGTTTTTAGGTTTGTTTACTTTTGGTTTCCTGCTGACGAATCGTATACATTAAAATAATCTATTTAAAAACTAACCTATAATAAGCCTACGTGGCATAGTTCCGAGGATGTTATCGGAATTTATTCGTTATATCGCAAATCGCAATGCTAGTAGGTTGTGCGAAGAAGTCGCCAATTAGGTATGTATAAAATCTTAAAACTGGCGCCGATTATAAATCGTGAATGAAAATGACTAATGAAGAGGTAGTACGATGCCGTTGGTTTTCCACTCTGTATTGTCATTTCCTGTAGAGTGATCTAATTTGTTCCAAGAAAGATATTTCTAAAATAATTCCCATAAAAATAACTCGTTCCTTTTATGCCTTTCTTCGAATGCACGCCAATCACCAAGTAGAGCCGTGTTCACTCACACTGACAAAAGAGGAAATTGTAAAATATTCTCAAACAATATTTAATATTTCCAAAAAGTGAAATTCCCATTAAATAAACTTATGTAAAAATGTTAATAATGTGTTATGGATATTTGGTTAAGTATAATGCTAGATATTCGTTTAAGAGAAATGAAAAATATTTAAGAAACCACGACACGTGTAAATTTGTATTTCCCGAAAACATTACCTATAAAAGTTTCGCAACTTTTAAAGTATTCCTTGGTGCATTAATACATGTACAACTGTTGTATTGGTAAAGAGAACTAGGCTAGTAAATAAAGTAAAACAAATACATACATACAACGGCCAAAAACGGATCTATAATTCAGTGTACGAGCCCCGATGCATATGTTCTCGTCCAGTTAGACAGTTTTTCGATCGCCATTATTTTGTCACGTAACATAGGTGACAATTTCATCAAGTGAAGGGTCCACGGAAAAACATATCCAAAGCTTAAAAAAATCGGGGCAAATTCATACCTTATTCTGTTTAAAGTAAGGTGGTTTTTCCTTCTGTAATTTGAATTGACTAAACATGTTCTTTCCGTGGACCCTTCAAGCAGAGTTGGGCAAAAATAATATGATTACTCCTTCAGATTACTTTTGTATGTGTACTTTGTAATATTTATTACACATACAAATGTAATTTATAGAAGTACCTAATCATATTACTTTTTGCCCAACTCTGCCTTCAAGTTTGCTAGAGAAAATGCTTCTAAATTGTACATGCGTTAGGCCTCACACAAGTTCACAATGTTCACATAGATACATTTTGGTTCCAACGGATTTTAATTGTAAATATGTCTATAGTATTAATTGACGTACATTTGTAAGTTCGTGAAAAGTAAAGCAGTAGACAGAAAATATGTTAAAAGTTGATTAG
Organism: Thaumatotibia leucotreta; assembly: GCA_025490895.1. NCBI lineage: Eukaryota > Metazoa > Arthropoda > Insecta > Lepidoptera > Tortricidae > Thaumatotibia > Thaumatotibia leucotreta. Next base: position 31,321 of record JALPQI010000728.1, on the reverse strand, counting down.
CCCAATTATTATTATAATAATAATCGGTTTGTCAATAGAAAACGTAAAAGTTAAAACCTTGCATTATTTCTTAATTACGCACTTTTAGAATATGGATTAAAGACGTCAAAAATTTAATGTAGTCAGCATTATTTACAAACTTTTTTTTATTTTCTACTAAGTAGAAAATAAACCTGGACGGATACCGTAACGGTATACCTAGTGGTGCACTAGTGTCTTAAAATCACAAAGTAAATTCGATTTATTGAGCACCCGTTATTCTGGCACTGTTGTAAATAGCAATGTACAAGTTGCAGAAAATTCTCAAAATTACGGGATTATACTCGAAAATTTCCGAGAATTTTCATGAGAATTTAAGAGTAAGTGCTCATTGAGAATGTTTCCATAAGAACTTATAAAAAAGTGTTATGTTATGAAGCATATGGTAATCACAATTGAGTCAACAAGGCATAAAATATACCTTACAAAGCATGTAAGTATACAACGGTTTTCGCATGATTAGATTGCTTGTAAAATTTTAATTTCCGAGAACATTTTCTATAGAAGTTTCACAACTTATGAAACTTCTCGGTACATTGCTAGTTGTAATGCTATCTTCACAGCAACAGAGCCGAAATATCGGGTGCTGAGTAAATATCCCGTTTGAAGACAAACTCGTATTAATCATTTGTACTGTGGACCAGTCCTTAGCGGCAAACCGCAACTTAATAACATTCACCAATCGACCATTTGAGCCATTTCCAGCCTGTTCAAAAATAGAGCCGTGACGTCACACTTCTGATTCACCACTGCTAAAGCCTTACCGCTAATAATCTCCCTATCACGCTAATATGCGAATTTATACGTACGACAAGGACACAATACGTCGAACGTGGGTCTTGAGATTACCGTGAACATAGAATAGAAACTCGGAAGGCATCTGGCTCTGTCACTCAAACGAAGGCATAATTGGAGGGAAAGGGACTGCTGCTGGAAATAAAATAAATGTTCGCGAAGCGGTTCGATAGCGACGTAGGCGATTATTATGTTATTAAAGCATGTATTCGTATGTATAAAAGCATATATGTGTGGGAAAAGTGAAACAATCGTGACGTCATCCATTGCATAAGTGGGAAAGAATTCGAGTGCATTCAACCGTTTATAGAGGAATGATAATTTGAAGGATGTGAGGGCCTGCCGCGACCTTCGAAAATCGTAAATTTCGAGCATTTGTCTCTTGATCTTCGATCTATATGAAAAGGAAAAAAACGCAAACAATCAATCTAAAATCAAAGAATCTGGGCAATTTTCAAAGTTACCCCCGCCCCCACTGTCACTGTCAGTCATGATTCTTTTTTTTATTGATAGCAAATTTAATCTCCTTTTTGAAACTATGCATAACTCAATACCTGCGACTAGGTACTTTTCCCTGTGCACAGCCACATATATATAATTTCCTCTAAAAATCTCAAGCTCGTTTGATCCTGATAGGAGAAAGCCCAAGCTTTTTCAATTCTGTTACGGGTATTTCTCCGAGCGTTTCAACCGCCGTGACTTCGGTTGCAGCCTTATCACATGAATCCCTTGAGAGATACAAGAACTTTTGGATATATTCTTAGACGTAGTTGACAACTACCAAGATATCAGAAAAATTACGAGAAACCCACGGAAATCGGGTAATAATGTTGCCACCGAAGTCAAGGCGGTTGAAACAGTCGGAGAAATGCCCTTACCATTTTTTTATACATTTTGTATGGCGATAACGGAATGGAAAGTTCGAAAAATGTATTTAAATTTTAGGACAGCTCACGATTCTGAGTAGAAATCATATAAAAAATACCAATGATACAAAAAAGTGGGGAAAACCACTTTAAAAAAATGGCCCATCTACTTAAAATGGTAATAATACAAGTGCAGCACATGAAGCGTCCACAGAAAGTACATGTCCAGTGCTTAAAAAATCAGGGTAAATTCACTCCTTATTCTAATAAAAGTAAGGTAGTTTTTACTTCTGAAATTTAAATTGACTAGACATGTTTTTTCCGTGGACCCTTCACATATCTACACAAACATGAAAGACCTCCAAAACCAAAATAAACTAACGGTTACAAATTAAATAAAAGTCCAAAGCGTAAACCACAGTACAAATTTATTACTGCATTAGATTTGGTTTAATTTTTGTGGGGAAGCCCTGTCACGCAGGTCCTTAAATCTTAGATGGAAATCCCGATTTGTGTATTACCTAATATCCAGATTATCACTTTATTTTGTGGTTAAGACCATAAAAAAAAACAATAACCGACCGGGTATAAAAAAAACAATCCTTAATGCGAGCGCCTTGCAATGTAGGTACAAGTTGGTGAACATTCTCAAAATTGCGGTAATTATACTCAAAAATTTCTGAGAATTTTCATTAGAATTTAAGAGTAAGTTCTCATTGGGAATGTTTGCACGAGAACTTATAAAAAAGTGTTATGAAGAATACTGTATCTTACAAATTGAGTAAACGGGGCATAAAATATATCTTAAAAAGAATGTGTGTAGGTACAACGGTTTTGGCATAATTAGAACGCTTGTAAAATTTAAATTGCTGAGAACATTCTCTATAGATACTTGACGGCCCCCAACCCGCGGCAGACCAAAGAAGCGATGGCTAGATGTCGTGAAGGCTGACATGAGTGTGAATGGGCTTACAGTAAAAGATGCCCAGGATCGCGTAAAATGGAGGAAATGTAGCGGGAAAGCGGACCCTGGCAAAGGCCGGGAGAACGCTAGGTAGAAGAAAAAGAAGATTCTCTATAGATGTTTCACAACTTATGAAACTTTTCCTCGGTACATTACTTGCGCGACGCGTTAGCACGGGCTCAGTGCTTGCTAAGGGTGAAGACACATTTATCAGCATGCGTACGCATTTTGTCTATAGAAAATGTCAGTTTAGTATGAGACCGCGTCCAAATTTCCGCACGCGTACGCATGCTTAGGTACACGTTTCATATTAAACGGCCAATTTTATTAGACAAAATGCGTACGCATGCTGATAAATGTGTCATCACCCTAATAGAGACCTAGGCTCTCCGAAACATGTCGCGCGTATTGACTACATGTGAAAAAAAAAACACGTGTTATTATATTTATACCATTCTTCCGTGGAATAAAAAAACAACAAACCTAATAACTTGCATTATTCCATAATCCTTGCCTCCTTATGTGTGTTCTATCGTCTGTACAATGGGTTGTGCTCTGAAGAACTGTTCGACATGATGCCAACGTCCACTTTTCATCATCGCACCGCTCGCCACCGACTGGGCGCTCATCCTCACACCTTGCAACCTAAATGGTCGCGCACCGTGCGGTTTCAGAGAAACTTCCTCCCGCGGACGGTCCGTCTGTGGAATGAGCTCCCTGCCGAGGTTTTCCCGTTGGACTACAGTATGGGGTTCTTCAAAAGAGGAGTGTACAAGTTCTTATTGGGTCGGCAACGCGCATGTGACACCCCTGGGGTTGCAAGCGCCCATAGGCTACGGTGACTGCTTTCCATCAGGCGGGCCGTATGCTTGTTTGCCACCGACGTGGTATTAAAAAAAAAAAAAAAAAATCACGCACTTTTAGAACACAATCTTGGTTTTATTACCAACTTAAATAAAACCAACTTTCTGTTCACATATATTATTAGTTAAAATGATTTATATATTAACAAAAAAATGCAAACGTGTTTCACGATATGTGTGAAAAACGTAAAATCCTATGGAAAGCCAGCCATATTTGTTTACATTTTTTTGGATTGTTCTGACAAACAGTATGGCACTACAATTAATTTAAAAACGTATCTTGATAATATGCCTTCTGTTTATTTATAAAGTTTCCACTTTTTTTCAACTTAAATATAACGTCAATCGTCAATTAAGTTTTCGACATTCAAATGTTTCCTTCAAGTTTAAATAGCCTTTTGAGGTTTTCGATGTAAATAAAAGTACAGACCAATAATAAACTTTATTGTTGCATAAAAATAAAACAGCGGTTTAAAAATAAATAAGGAAAATTGTGTGTACGACCTTTTAAACCAGATAAATGCGGTTCTGGTTTACCCGAGCGGGTTAAGTCCCACTGTGTGGCTCTAAATTAAATATACAGGGTGATCGTGAGTATACCGACAGACTTTACCAATGCATTTTTGATGTCAAAAAAAGGAGTAAAAGATATGATGTGATTTGACATGTCATTTTCGGAATAAAAAAAAATTGTGATATTTTGATTTTTTATACATATCCAGAAATAAATAGTAGGGAAACAATTTTTATGCAGGCTTTTTTTAATTAAATAAAACTATGAAAACGGATTTATCCGTTTTCATAGTTTTATTTAATTTAGTTAGTTAATATACGCGAGTTTATAAACTCGCGTATATTAACTAACTTTAACTTCATTCCGATGTTCATAGTTTTATTTCATGTGTAATCCTTGCGGTAACCGAAGAAAATATTGGGTTATGTAATATTTTTTTTAATTGAACATTTTTCTGAAACTTTTTTCTCATTTTCTCTAACTTTAATCAGTGAGTATGGCAAGATGAAAACTATTAGGGTAAGAATTTTTCAGTGACTTAATGATGAAAATTGTTTTTTGTAAACATGTCATTAAGTATCTCTTAATCTAAGCCGAATCCTGAAAAGTTCATATGACATTATAGTCTCAAAATGTGGTCAGGAATACACCTTTCAAGTTTCTCGGATTACTCACTATCCACTCTGTATGTAAACGATTTTGATATTTATACTTTAGACATATATGTCTTACCATGTATACATATTATTAGTAGCGGCTTTTCATCGACGTCACTCTTAAAATGCGGTCTGATTCGTTTTGCTAAAGAATTCGAGTTTTTAGGGCCTTATCACACTTGCGATTTGCAAGCGAAGCGAGTTCGTCGCCAACCCGTAACCAATTCGCCGCGAGAGCGTCGCGATTTCGTCGCTAACAAGTTACCTCGTCGGAATCCATTATGTAAATGACTGTTCAAGACGGAGATCGCACACTATTTTTTATTATCAGGATCGAATCGGCTCCTGATTCTGATTCGAATGAGCCCAAGCATGTCCAGATCTGGAAGAATCGGGTTTTCGAGATTTAATTTGGAAAACGCTCATTTATATAGGACGTAGATATTTAACGAACAACATTCGCGAGTGCGCGACGTTCATCACCGCTCGCCGTGAGGCCCTACTGATGTAGGTACTCCCCGGGGTGGCACTGACAGTTCGAACCGAACGTACTAGTTGGACAGGCCTGACATAAAGTAATGATGCATATTGCATATGCATATAGCAGACAGGTGACAAGCGGCAGTGCCTACGTGCTACAAGACACGTGCACAGGCTATCTTTCTCTTCTGTATGTTTCGGTTTAATGCATGTTCCGTGTAGTAAAGTAAGAATACATTTGTCACCACCCCAACTCCTCCTGCGGTTGTCGTAAGAGTCGACTAAGGGATTGAAGTGTCACTGGCCAAGTGACCATTCTACAAGATTGATGATGGGCAGCAGCGTCATCATAGTGGACACATTACTGCGATCGCCAATCCGTTTGCCCAGCGTGGCGATTATGGGTATTTGCCTCCTAATGCGTCGCTGCCGCCCATCATCAATATATTATATTATAAATTTATTGTAATATTCAATTTGCAATAAATTAATGGCCAGTGACAATGAGTACTGGCCTATTTGAGTGACTGACCTCTCACAAAATCACAATTTATTTACTTATCTAGAAAAACATTTACATATTTGCTGGTGGTAGGACCTCGTGTAGGGTCCGCCCGGACAGCTATCACCGTCTTACCCGTTAACCTGCCGCTAAATAGTTAGTACTGTGTTCCGGTTTGGGGGTAAGGTAGCCGGTGTAATTACTGGCATAGAGGCAATCCATGTAAGTCCTCAGGGTAGGCAGCGCATAGTCGATTTTTTGGTCAATACGTCCATGGGCCTCAGTTCCCGCTTTCCATCAGGTGGGCTGAGAGCTCAGTTGTCTACCTTTATCACATAAAAAAAAACATGTTCTCGCCAACTTTTACACATTGGCAAAAATGCAGAGTTCCTAGTCGCAGTGGTTTATATAGTATAGAAGTTGTTTTTTTTTTTATACCCTGTATGAAACGAAACTAAAACGCCAATAAATAATATAAAACGAACGAATCTACATGAAATGAAGAGTCCACGGAAAAAACATGTCCAGAGCTTAAAAAAATTAGGGCAAATTAACTCCTTATTCTGTTAAAAGTAAGGTGGTTTTTCCTTCTTTAATTTGAATTGAATAGACATGTTCTTTCCCTGTGGACCCTTCAAATGTTCAGCGGGTACATACTCGTATCTACCCAAAAGAAAGACTCCCAAATCCTAAATAAATTAACGGTTTCCATTAAAATTAATGTCACAAGCGTAAACCACAGTACAAATTTATTACTGCATTAGATTAAGTTTAATTTTTGTGGGGAAGCCCTGTCACGCAGGTCCTTAAATCTTAGGTGGAAATCCCGGTTTATGTACTAATATCCAGATTATCACTTTATTTTGTGGTTGTAAAGCCTACGTGGTATTAAAAAAACTAATTTATTACTTAGCTTTAATTCTCACTGCACGATGACTAAATACACGCGAGTTTATATTCATACCATTCGTCATTAGAATCCAAAAAAAAATAAACTATCCTTAAAACTAACATTATTCAATACAACGTTTTGTTGAATAGTTTTGACTGTCAATTAGAAAATAGTACATTATGACACAAGTGCGAAATACATGAAATACGAAACGAGTGGCGATGTTTTAAAACACGATCGAAAGGAGTGTTTTTAATCGACACGAGTTCCGAATTTCCTTTTTGCACGTGTCTCGTACGACGTTTTTTAGTACAGATGGCCCTCCGAAGTTTTAAAAAGGCACCATCTGTACTAAAATAGTACATTACGACACAAGTGCGAAAAACATGAAATTCGAAACGAGTAGCGATGTTTTAAAACACGACCGTGTTTTAAATCGACACGAGTTACGAATTTCGTTTTTGCACGTGTCTCGTACGACGTTTTTTAGTACAGATGGCCCTCCGAAGTTTTAAAAAGGCACCATCTCTACTAAAAATACATTTTATATACCTACCTAGATAATATACGAGTAGTACTCATTAGTCGCAGAAATGTACTTAATTGATTTTTAAATATTATACGCATTTTGTATTAATGTCATCTGTGATATAATAGTACATTACGGTACAAGTGCGAAAAAAATAAAGCTCGAAACGAGTGGAGATAAATAAAACACGACCGAAGGGAGAGCTTTAAATCGACACGAGTTTCGAATTTCGTTTTTTTTTTCGTACATATGGCCCTCCGAAGATTTCGACCTGACGTATTATGAACCACTTCACGCACTAGCGCGTAAAAAAGGGCCATCTGTATGGAAAAAAAAATAGTTATATACCCGACTTTAATTTCAATATTATTCAGTTTAGGTGCCAAAAAATGATTTACCTATCAATACCTGGACATTAAGGTCGATTGCAAAAAAATGTAGGTATATAATTAAAGGCCTTCAAATAAAAAAAAAATTTGGTACGTGATCAGTCAATCAGTGATCGGTTTTTTGGATTCTCCCGGCGGGTCTCCTATAGTAACTTGAAAAATAAACTTTAATTATATTGCCATATTTCTGTTTCATAAAGTATGCTCTTGTGTGCATAATACAATAGTGTTAATAAAATTTTATAGTCACACCCGTAATTATTTTATACGCGAAATTCCGCTAGGGGGAATCCAAAAAACCGATCACTGGTCATAATTTTTGTGTTACGAAGTTCATTTTATGCGTAACAACTTTTGGCATTGGCACTGAATAATCACCAAATTAAAAATTTTAAAAACCGACTTCAACCGGTTTCTCCAAGATTCCCGGCTTGTTTCCATCATTGGTTTCCTCAAATCCTACTTTCTGCATGCAAATTCTTGTAAATGAATGAAAATTACCAAAAGCGCCATACATGTACCTATAACATTTGAAGAGATCCCTCGATTTCTCCAGGATCCCATCATCAGACCCCAACTTGGTGCCAATGGGACCATGTCGGGGTAATACACGTTCGATCACAAAAAGAAATTTTAGAATCGGTTCACTATTCTCGGAGATATCAGGTAACATACATACAACAAAAAAAAAAAAAATTCAGTCGAATTGAGAACCTCCTCCTTTTTTTGAAGCCGGTTAAAAAGGGCAACAAACTTATATTTTCTATGAGCGATCAACAATACGAACCTGTATCTTTTAAATAAATTTGCCTCTTTTTACTACTGCCAAATATTGTCGAACAAAGTATACCAAATACTTATATAACTAACTTTTCGAACACAATTTACGTGATTGTGATTTTTATTTTGATTAAGGCACTAACTATGTTTTTTTTTGCAATAGGTACCCATTGTGTTTATCTAAATATATTTTCTGCCCTCCGGCTGGCAAACAGCACTTTGCCGGCCGCTGCGCTAAACTAAGTTGCCGCCTGCCGGCTCCGTTGAGCAGAAAAATAGTATACACACCTCGGCCGTTCAATGGGAAAGCCTCGGATGACATGTTTGTCGACCAATTACACGTCGTCTGGGACATTTCCCACTTAAGCGGCCTTAGCATGTAATCTACTATTTCGGTAGCTAAGCCGTAAATATATTTTTGACATCGACTGTACATATACGAAATACCTTAGGACTTTGACACTGACATTGTACTTTTTTCCTAATTTCTCAGAACATTTAATCAAACATGTCAAAAACGGCGCTTTATCTACAGTTAACACTGTTAATCTAGTGATAACTGATAAGACCGCTGATAACCAGTGACGCGGCCGAGATTCTGTTGGATTGTCAGATTAGACGATGACATAATGTAGTGACGCTTTCATCTTCGGTCAGAGAACTTGGAACTCTTTTCCTCGGGTCGTTAAAAGCAGTTTTTAAACATAAAGGTAGACTTGTAAGATACATCATAAAGTTTTACATTGTATTGTACCTATTGCAAAAATTCTACTTTGTTGGTGAATATTTCAGAATAAATATCTACATTACCTATTGAAGAATAATAATTTCGTAACTATTTAATTTCTACTTATCCTTTTATTACTTAGATCTGTCATTACTTTAGATTTTTTTTAAATCCAGACACAAACAGAGAATTTAATATGCTCATACATCGTACATACATTATAAAATCGACATTTTATTTATGTAAACAGTTCTCGATTACGTAGTAACGTTTTACTTTGAAATAAATAAATGTTTTTGCCATTACCAACTCTGAAAAGACTTGCTAATATCATTGATATTTTATTATTTTCATTCCTTTATCATCTAGAAGAATCTGTTTAAATATTATGACATAATTATAATGTATGCGGAAGAAAAATAATGTAAGAGTACTTAACACAAACAATCATAAGCACAAAAGTAACAACCAAATAAAGATATCATATTTATTTTGTAAAAATTCAGACTACTTAATTAGATTAATTATCTCAACTATAATTCATAACATTCATAACTTGTCATATAGGTAAGTTTCTTTTATGTACCATAATTTTTGCAGGAAATTAAATAACTAATAGAAAAATTCCTTGTCTGACTGAGATTTCATATTATGTTATTTTTAGACAAGTATCGTACGTACAGAAATAACATTTCTTGTATTTACTTAACAGTATAATAAAAGATTGATGACGGGCAGCAGCGTCATCATAGGGGACACATTACTGCGATCGCCAATCCGCTTGCCCAGCGTGGCGATTATGGGCATTTACCTCCTAATGCGTCTATACGCATAGTCAATAGGAGAGGCCTACGTCCAGCAGTGGACTATCATAGGCTGATGATGATGATAGTAAAAGTCGCAAATTATTTCACAGTTATGACTATAAGGGAATATTTTTATCATTTCAACATGATAATCGATTAAATTATAGTTACTTATCAAATGAGGGATGACAGATCAATGCAAGCGCTACATTTTCAGGATATGAACCCGGGAATTCCAGCTTCGCAGGCAAGGTTAACACACGCGTGTACTATTTAGGAAAATTCAAATATTTTAAATTCATGAATACATTACAAATATTTTAATTTAAGTAGCCTATGGAAGCCTACAAAAGGAGCAACAGCAATTTTTACAACCTCTCGCACGGGCCCGTTTCTCAAAAGCTTGTAACTTGTAATACAAGTGGAAGTCTCTTTTTGACACTATTAATTAGATAAGGACTTCCGCTTGTATTACAAGTTACAAGTTAGTAAGTAAAGCAGAAGTAGTGGTAAGTCGTTCCCGGGAAGTTATCCAACAAGTATGCGGAATATTTCCATATGGAAACTTCCCCCATAGTACCTAATATATTATTGGGAAATTACCGGGAACGATCCATCACTAGAAGCCAGGTATACAGGTTGTTACAAAAATGGTGATACAAGCTAACACAGCATGGATTTATTAATGATTTTAAACGACTTAATTGTAGAACTTAAACTGAATCGCATTAAGGTGCATTCAGACCAAACGAGTATTCACTATTTTATCCCCCGCTCTACGAAATCCACGAATCACGTTTTGTGTAACGATCGAATTTCGTAGAGTGGGGGAATAGAATAGCGAATGCTCGTTTGGTCTGAATGCACCTTAAGTAGATCGTGGTACTCGTAGAAGCCTAGAGTCACATGCGGGCGGTGTTGCGTCAGCCGCATGCGTGTGCGACTGTGCGCCCGCGCCGCTCACTGCAACTAAAAGCTCGCTAAATGGCTTTGTACAAGCGGCCTAGCTACCAATGTATACTCCATTTCAAATACCATGGCCCGATGCCACTGGAAAGTTTTATGTGGCATGGGGCCATGGTATTTGAAATGGAGTATACAAGTAGCAGAATATTCTCATAATATACTCGGAAATCACTAGGAAATTTCATGAGAATTTAAGAATTGTGATTGAGATTGTTTCCATTAGAACTGTAAAAAAAGTGTTAAATAGTACATTGCGACATAAGTGCGAAAAACATGAAATTTAGTTTTTGCACGTGTCTCTTACGACGTTTTTTTAGTACAGATGGCCTCCGAAGTTTTGGACTAGTAAAAGTTCATCAATATGACCTCTGAATTAACCCTCTAAAATTTGGGCTCTGAAATAAAAATCAGCCTGTATACAATAGAGATAGATACTTAAATACATAGCCTATAACCAAAAAACAAATGGTTGTGATATTAAATACACATATATTGCCCTCGCCGGGATTTGAACCCGGTATCTCCAGCTTCGTAGGCAGGGTCACTGCCAATCATTGCCAACTAGGCAAAATCTAGTTAAATATTTTGTGATCAATTTTTCACATAAAATAAAAATAAGATAAGAATTTCATATATTCAGACAAGAACATATTTTTTATTTAAACTTAAAAAATAGTACCTACCATAGATCATTCGATTATAATGAATTAACGATTACTAAAAAATATTTATACCTATGGCACCTATGTACAGTTCATAGTATTTCCCGACATTTTGCAGGTGGTAGGACCTTGTGCAGGGTCTGCCCATAGCTACCACCGTCTTACCCGTTAACCTGCCGCTAAATAGCAGTGTTTGCATTTGCACTGCTATGTTTCGGTTTGGGGGTAAGATAGCCGGTGTAATTACTGGCATAGATAGAGGCAATCCATCTAAGTCCTCAGGGTAGACAGCGCATAGGTGATTTTTTGATCACTATGTCCATGGGCCTCAGTTCCTGCTTTCCATCAGGTGGGCTGAGAGCTCAGTTGTCTACCTTTGTCACATAAAAACATAGATTTTTTCAGATTTTTCCGTGCTAGGTCTACTTACGGCTGGTTGAGTCCGAAATCATTGCCTATTTATTTAAATCCTCTTGACAATGAAATGCCATGGCAATAACAGACAGAAAAAAGTTGAATTACTTAAGGTGCATTTAGACCAAACGAGCATTCGCTCAATCTATCCCCCACTCTACGAAATTCGTTCGTTACACGAAACGTGATTCGTCGAAATTCGTTGATTTCGCCATCAGGCGGGCCGTATGCTTGTTTGCCACCGACATGGTATAAAAAAAAAATGCTCGTTTGGTCTAAATACACCTTTACTTATTAATTTCGTTTATTCTATCGTCTACGTAACCATATTCGATTCAGTGTTCCAGAAATTACTTTCATTTTACTTTTGAAGCCTGAAAAATGTAAAAGTACGGCCAAGGTTCATGCAAAAGCCAAGTTTTCAGTTAATTAAAGTTACGTGGACGGAACATACTCGAACTAATTGGCTCCATAACTCAATTAATATTTTCCAGCAGCCTTACAATCAATTAAAATGAATTTATTGTATTTGCCAATTTTCCTCGAATTGTGAAACTTATTCAACTTTTTTCAGACCAATTTCAAGCCGTATTCAAGAGATATTAAAATACAAGTTACTGCGAAGCCTCAAATAGCTTGCGAAAATTGTTTACCTATTGATTGGATGGATTGTTACTCGTTACGTCTGTCCGTCGTTATGTCCAAGCTTTACAAAGTAGCCTTTAACAACACTAGTTTCTATACTTATTTATGTATTCTGTACATCCTCATAAACCTCGTGTATTTGCACGTGGAAACAAACTTTGTATCAGTTATTTATGTAGAATCATTGACCTGCCTTGTTGCTTTAGAATGCTCTTACAAACGTATTAAATCTAGTATCAGTAGGGAACTGTGATTAAATGTTTTTTTATCATATTTATTTTCAAAACTACAATTTATATACATAGATTAAATCTAACTAATCTACATAATCTAACCTATATCTGAGATTGGATTGGGTATTTCATATTTCTGTACGGCCACTGATCTTGTGTTATGATTATGTTGTACTAGTGTTGGGTTATGCTCTCTATTGCTATGGTTATTAATTGATAGTAGGTATTTGTGCTTCAAATGGACCGGAAGTATTTTACATATTTTAAATAGTTTAATATCACCTTTACAGCTATTTCTAGTTTTCTTATTGACAAGTAACTTTATTAATCTAATTTGTAGTGCTTCTATTTTATCAATATACGATTTAAAAGTGATTATATCTGACGATATTAATTGAATTAAGTATAATTTATTTTGGTCTTCCCCAAACACATGGCTTATCTCGTGATTTTTACAGCACAGCTATAACACTACGCCGTTCATTCAGGCACCGCGTGCTATTCAATGAGACAAACCTCCTTCCGCGGAACTATTCTCAGCGATTAAAATAATTATAGCATTTAGTGTATAATTCCACAATTCTCGGATATACTTGTTAGTTGTAGGGCTGCCAACTAAAGTTTACAAATAATAATTATATGCGGTACATTCAGACGTACCAAAAAATTTATTAACTGATAAAAAAACAGAAAGTTAGACAACTTTAGGAACATTTATTACAAATAAACATGGAGTTTATATGACATTAACATTAAAAACCAAAGCTTAAAATTTGCTTAATTTCAGACTGGCTCAATACACACTTAATGTACCCATCAGTACACGGTGCTCCCGAGCTATGGTGCCGGACTCTCAGTATATTTAAATTATCATGACGCAATCTCAAATTGCTCTCATTTACGTATTCATAATTATATTATTATTATTCTCTTTATTTCTCAATTCTCTTAAGTTAGGTTTTTTTATAAAAATGTCTATAAAAGTAAAATACAATAAAACATACAAAACCAAACTTAGGGTGCCGCCACCAACGGAATAGGCCCAAGCTGCTCTATCCGCGCCGTGTCCAGGTTACCGATTCTGTATCTGAGCCTTGATCCAACCATCTAGCGAGAGACTCTTAAGATGTTGGTCGAGACTCTTCGCTATTAAACCGTTCGCTGTAACGACTATCGGGACTATGATCGTCGAGTCAACATCCCACATGGCGGTTATCTCGTGGGCCAAGTTTAGGTACTTACTGAACTTGTCCTTCTCGGCCTTCACGAGATTATTATTATTGTTTAGTTTAGTATTCCCTGAAAACCGGGACAATCGGCGTCCCGCGCGACCCCTTTGCGGGACCCATACTTTAAGAGGCTTCAAAAACGGGACGTCCCGCATATAGCGGGACGGTTGACAGCCCTACTTGTGATGTGACCGACTTCGGGAAATACTGCTTTATTCCTAATGTCTAGACATTATAATTAGTGCTATTTACGGATCAGATGACATATCGTTTAATTGTAATGGGAAATCACTTGGGTGTTTTTTTAGTTTTAACATGAAAAATAGAGCAGGAAAATGCCGCTGTGCGTAAGTTAATTATAAAAAAATACAGAGCTATCTTATTGCTCTACTAATTTTGCATCTGAAAATTACCTAACTTCAGTTCCATTATTAGGTATGTCTGTTATTTTAAAGCTACCTATCAAAAACTGTTTATCTCTATGTGGTTTTCGAGACTTAATGAGAATTAACTTGTAAATAGGTCATATGTGTCAATCTTGCACTTAAATTCAACATCAAAATATTCATAATTAGGTCTACTGCTGACCAATCGTAACAATTAACTTACATACTTAATAGATACTTATTTAAATGCACATAAAACAATCGTGACCGATAAACAAATCGTTTTGTGATAAACACACAGAAGCCAGGGATTCGAACCCGGAGCATCTTAATTGGGAGGCCATGATCCATACCATGATCTCTTAATGTGATCCAGAGGCTCTAGCGCGAACCAAGAACGAAGTGTTGCCTCCTTGTCACACTTACGTACGAATTCACAAGTGCGAGTGAGGGGCAATTCCTCGTTCATGGTAGGGCCTCAGTTTACATTCTGCTTGTCGGTTTTTGACAGTTTTATGGAACTGACCACAGAATTAGATTTGTATAGAAGAAACAAGTTCATTCATTTATATGGCGGCCGAGCGTGTCAGATTTTGTACTGAAGTTGTTACTTGCCTATGATTTTAGATATGTCTCAGGCCCTTGAGTATTCATATTTTTTTGTGTTGTTGCAATTAATATTACTTAAGGAGGCATCATTAATGTTTTTGTTCACTTCAACTTACAAAATTTGACGCCCGAAAGCTGCAAGCTGCCATTAAAGACGGACTACTCAGTGGATTTCACTGAGTTCATTTGACACGCTAAGTAGATACGTTTGCTTGATCTATGGTATATATGACATCTGTGGAACTGACACATCGCTATTCAGCAGCCTTAGCCAAGATGCCAGTCTGCAATCGTATACGATAAGCGATAAGTCACGTGACCATAATAATTTATGAAAATGGTAACGTGACTTTTCGTTCGCATCTGTCATTCCCATACGTTTATCACTTATCGCTTATCGTGTACGATTGCAGAATGAGATCAGCTGCCTAGGCAAGATGCCATTTTGAATCGCATTAGTAGATCGCAGTAGACGTCCACTGCTGAACATAGGCCTCCCCTCTGGACCTCCACATGTACCGGTTAGATGCGACCTGCATCCAGCGTGTCCCGGCGACCTTCATAAGGTCTTCTGTCCATCTTGTGGACGTCCTACGCTGCGTTTGCCTAGCCGTGGTCTCCACTCGAGCACTTTTCGACCCCATCGACCATCTGCTCTGCGTGCAATGTGGCCTGCCCATTGCCACTTCAGCTTATTAGTAAGACCCCTTTAGATCAAGTCAAAGTTTTAGGTAAAGTTTCTCAAACGCATCACCATCACCAAAATAATTTTCTCTCTCGCCATGCCCATGGCAAATCTTCCTTCAACCGCCTCTCAACCCCGTCCCCAAATGACGGTGCAACGACCGTCTCACCCTCGACCCGGCCACAGCTGCAGTAGCGGAAACGCGGGAGCAGCCACACATACTCCAGGAGGAGTATCGTTTGTATATTCAGTTCCTCAGCTGCCTAGCCAATTAGTAGATCGCGGTAGACCCCTTTAACGGAGTCAAAGTTTTAGGTAACGTTTCTCAAACTTTTCCCCACTCAAGTCTCAACCCCCCAATTTTCTCGTGACGTACCGGTGAGTCAGCGGGCGCGTCGCCCGCGGACCAATCGCAGCGCTCGCCGTCCGCTATATACGCGACCGCCAGTCGCCGTCGCGCAATGTCCATGCGCGCCGCTCTCCACGCACACGCGTTACGCGAATCGTTAAGTGTTTAAAGTGTCACATTTCGGAATTAACTGTAAGTATTTCGGATTAAGTTTGGGAACCGTTTTAACGATTGACACAGATTGGTTGTTTGACGTTGTAATTTTTCGATTGCAGATTTAAATCGGTTTTATTATCCTTTAGTTGGAATGACTTTCCTCTTTCGATCTTAAGGCGTTTCTCAAGAACAAATATGAAAGATGCACTATGCAATGTTATCATCGCTTTTTAGTTACGTAAATTATCGTAAACACTCCAATAATCGACACGCTAAGCCCACTTTTCGACACCATGCTGTCAGTGATATTTCTATGACATTATGATTGAAAATTTCGATTATTGGGACTGTGTCGTATTTTGCGTCGATACATGACATACATGTCCATTATTTAAATTCAAAATAAGTTAAAAAAAAACTTACGTTATACGTTTTTAAGTAAACGCTACCCGTAGACAACGAACCCTGTAATGTATTCGAAACGTCGGGATGTAATTAATTATAATTAATACGGTACGCGATACTATACGGTTTTAGGCTTATTTCTGGAGTAACTATTGCAGTAACCGAAGAAGGTATAAAAAGCTAATTTAGCTTAAAAACTAAGTTTGAAAAGTGTTGACATAGTACAGTCACAAACAAAAACAAGGCCGGCTAAAATACTGTAGATATACTGAACCAATTAGAACTCAAGGAAACTCTAGAACCATTTCAAAATGACAACTAGTAAAAGATTTCTTACAATCTGGTTTATATAGTCACTTTGACATAGGTAGTTCTTAAGGGTTCCAGTCGGTTAGCTGTACATTATCTTTAATCTCGCTCAGATATATATGACCACCTCGCTGTATCGAATAATCTGATACATAATACAGTTTCATGTTACATTAGGACGTTATCAAAACTCGTTCGATGTAAGATAAACATCTGCAAGTATCCTGTATGCAACAAATCCTAGATATTGACGCAAGAGATGAATAACTTTCTACTTTAGTTCAAGAGCTGGGTTATCATCATATCTCAGTCAGTGCTGGACGTAGGCCTCTCCTGTTACCTATACGCATGGACGCATTAGGTAACTACTTAATGCCCATAAACGCCACGCTTCGCAAGCGGGCTGGTGATCGCAGTAATGTGTCCACTACGATGCCGCTACCCATCAATCTTCGATAAAGGATATATTATTTTATTAGAAATATACTTGGTGATTTTTGAGTAATCTCGAAAACCAGCGCTGGCTGAATAGCCAGCATCATGCGGAGTAGGGCCCATTTCGTGGCACTATGTAGACTGTATTTGTTTGTTTTCGTTCTGTAAAGTGTAAGGTCATGAATAAATGTTTTGAGTTTTGAGAATATAAAAATGTGATGAAGATACATTTTCATCATATTTTTCACGCATGTGTTCAACAACATTTTATCTTGAGACGAAAACGCAAAAATAGACAGCATTTTCAGAATAAACTTCGAACTTAGAATGTAATTATAATATACGATAAAGTCTTTGAACAAAATCTTAAATACCTACCAAGTTAACCATTACGGTTTCAAAAGAAAGAGAAAAAAATTATAAATGCTACCAAAATCGTCCGAAAGTGTAATTTAAGCATGATTATCACATTATCAGCACCTACCCGTTTCTAAAACTAGTACAGTAACTATCTTGTACTTTTTTCACGATCATATTTTACCTATACTTTGTGGTGAGAATTCCGCTATTCCTGCAGGATTTTTACTTTGAGGACAAACATAACCAACAACCTACACGCTTCTACCAAAATAGGGAACAGACGAGAAACCTCAAGGAATTCAAGGACTTTTCTCAGAAAAAAGGGTTCGCAAACGCTTGTCATCCTTTGATACGTATCGTCATATTTTCAGTTAATAATATGCTTATGGCGAAACGTCGTAACTACCGTGATTTCGTGCTGAAATCCGACGTTTTTCTTCAGGTAGCAGATAAGATAATCCAAACGTCACGCCGTTGGTCCGTGGACAACCGCAGGGTCGAGTTACTCGCATGCTCTAGTAACACATAATACTCTTAAGAGTAAATGGGAGGTGTCTTTTTCCATACGATTCCCCTGTTTCCTCCCTGGTAACTGATATTTTGGCAAACTTTTAATAAGGGCTTGTCCATTAATCACGTGTTATGATTTTGGCCTATTTTGGACCCCTATTTTGCGGAACAACTTAAATTAATTTAGTAAACATTTTTGAGTTGTTAAGTAGTAATAATGTTTCCTATTTAAAATTCTTATTTTTAGCAAAACAAAAAGCCTTCAAAAATTACGAAAACAGTCATCTTAATGAGTTTTCAGACTCTCATAAAATAAATATCTTGTAATTTTATATACAATTATACATACCGACATAGATTTAACCTGTTTCAAATTAGTTTGAATAATTTTTGTTATCGGTCTATTTTTTGGGGAGGAAACAGGGGACTCGCTAAAGTAGGCATTGGCAGCAGCACCTGTAGTTGTCCCCTTCTCAGGTGTATCGTAGGTCTACAATACAGCAATCGTTTATTCAAATACCTGTTTTTCTAAGCTTCCAGCTCCCATTTCCTCTTAATGCAAATCTATTTTTACTTTATTTTTTATTTACCGCCATACTAAAAAGTTGGCGATTTCAATCCGAAGGCTGTGGTTTCAATTCAATCCGTATACTTAAATAAAATAAATTAAGAGGAAGGTTTCAGTTTCAGTATTGTACCCGAGCAAAGCCGGGGCGGCGGGTCGCTAATAAGTATTATACAGGGTGTTACACCACCCACTGAAAACTTTGAACTGGGTGATTTAGTAAGCTATACTGAACAACTTTTACTATGACGCCAATTACGAAATCGAAAACAAAAATTTGGCTCTTTCATACAAAATATCGTTATCGATCGGTCACAATGTATGAAATCGACGATTTTTTTTTATTTTTTGATCGGCCCCATAGGAAACGTTGTTCAGTATAGCGTACTAAATCACCCCATTCAAGGTTTTCAGTGGAAGGTGTAACACCCTGTATAAATGCGAAAGTAACTCTCTGTCTATTACACATGTTAAAACCGCTGAACTTATTTTGTTGAATTTTAGTAGGGAGATAGTCTGACACCCGAGAAAGGACATAGAATAGTTTTCAGAAAATCGCCCGTGCGTGTCAAAGTCAAAATATTCTTTATTCAACTAGGCCCAGCAACGAGCGCTTTTGAATCGTTAAACTAAATAGTGAATGAGAGAAAAAAAGCTACTTTCGGTTCTAACCCTACACCACTGTTCCTGAGAAGAGTCCGGCAAGAAACTCAGCGGGACTTGCTTTTTCAAATAATAGTTTTATAACATCTTACAGCTAACATGCATTAATTAAAAACGAAACATAAACTTGATTTAATATAAATAGAGATATAGTACATTAACTAGAGATGAAGTTTCTAATAACAACAAACAAACAAAGTCACTGGCACTATTTTATTTTAGAGGGATCATCAGAAGTTTATGTCATTATTTTTTCTTCCTAGTTGCGATTCTGCACAATATTATTACCACACAACAGACATTTTTCGCACGAGTTTTTCTTCACAGTCATCTGTTACGCACAATCTTTTTTCTACCTAGTCGCGATTCTGCACAATATTGTTGCCACACAACAGAAATTTTTCGCACGTGTTTTTCTTCACAGTCATCAGTTCCACACAATCTTGTCTCTACCTAGTCGCGATTCTGCACAATATTATTACCACGCAACTGAATTTTTTCAAAAACGTTTCATACGATTTTGGCCTATTTTTGACCCTTCCCTCCCCCATGGTGATATTTGGTGACATTTTCGGGGTACTAGCTATAATGCTGTTCAGCAGAGAGTAACAAAAAATTACACGTGATTTGTCCGATGATCCCCGCTCCCCATGGTGATAATTAGTGATTTTTCTTTATCCCCCTTCCCCCTATACAGTATGACGTGATTAATGGACAATCCCTAGGTGGGAACCTTTAAAGGTGCGACCGCACCAATGCTCAAAAACGGAGACGGTACGGAATCGCAGTGACGCATCATGGTACGCCCCCCAGACCGAGCTCAAAAAAATACGCAGACGGTACACACAGCAGCAGAAAAATTATATAACTTACTTAAGTGAGTTATGCTGCCCTGGTACCGATTCAATTATATAATTTTCATTACCCACAACATTTCCAAGATAGGTTCCAAAAGCTGTATTGCTAGCCTAACATCATGCGCGCCTGGTACCATATCTTATATTTAGATAATGCATACGAAGCCATAATGGCCGCTTTGGTTTTGATCTCTATTCACTGCTATTAGGATTCAAAATCATCATCATTATCATCATCATCAGCCTAGTCTAGTCCACTGCTGGACGTAGGCCTCTCCTATTAACTATGCGTATAGACGCATTAGGAGGTAAATGTCCATAATCGCCACGCTGGGCAAGCGGATTGGCGATCGCAGTAATGTGTCCACTATGATGACGCTGCTGCCCATCAACAATCTTTTATTAAATAATGGTAAGTGACACTTCAATCCCTTAGTCGACTCTTACGACACCCGCAGGAGGAGTTGGAGTGGTGACAAATGTATTCTTACTGCCGTCACCACAAGGATTCAAAATGTATATGGGTTAATACTGTGCAGATGTAGAATCGCGACTAAATAGAGACAATATTGTCTGGAAATGATGAATGTGAACTATGTATGTTGCGTGGTATTAATACTGTGCAGAATCGCGACTAGGTAGAGACAAGATTGTGTGGAACTGATGACTGTGAAGAAAAACACGTGCGAAAAATTTATATTGTGTGGCAACAATATTGTGCAGAATCGCGACTAGGTAGAAAAAATATTGTGTGTAACTAATGACTGTGAAGAAAATCTCGTGCGAAAAATGTCTGTTGTGTGGTAATAATATTGTGCAGAATCGCGACTAGGTAGAAAAACGATTGTGTGAAACTGATGACTGTGAAGAAAAACTCGTGCGAAAAATATCTGCTGTGTGGTAATAATATTGTGCAGAATCGCAACTAAGTAGAAACAAGATTGCGTGGAACTGATGATTGTGAAGAAAAACGCATGTTATAAACTTCAGCTGTGTGGAATTCATTTTGTTTAGAATCACGACTAGGAAGAAAAAATAATGTCATAAACGTCGAATAATCCTTTTAGAGTAGGTAATTCAAATTTGTTACATTTCTGTCAATCATAGCGATTGCCACGTTGCACGTTGATAACGACCACTTTATCACATTACGTGGCTCGTCGTAAGGAATGACACAAATTAGTCTGTACCAGGCCCAGACCGTGTCATGCGAAACTTCACCTCTGACGATATGTTCCCTCAATTAACAACTACGATCACGGAATCCGATTATTATAAGGCTCGCAAGCTTGCTTTAAAAGTAAAGATTACGAGTTACGATTAGGAATGTACCGAGGAAAAGATTCATAAGTTTCATAAGATAACTTGCGAAACTTCTATAGAGAATGTTCTCGACAATTTAACCCTTTAAGGGCACTGGTCTCAAAAGCGACCACCATATAACACTGTCTTTTTGTTGTATTTTTCTCTTACACTGAATTTTTTGTACTACAGGATGGCGTTGGGGCTTGAATCCATGATTTTTTTGAGTCTTGCCCGATAAAGTTATATTTTACAAGCAATCTATGTAATCATGGCAAAACATATACCTGCATGCCTTTTAATGTTTATTTAAGGCTTTTAAGGCTTGTTTACTTAATTGTGATTATTGTTAAATACAATATTCTACATAACACTTTTTATAAGTTTTCATGGAAACACTTTCAATGAGAAATTACTCTTGAATTCTCATGAAAATCCTCGAAAATTTCCGAGAGAGCTAGTTACGATACCTGTTTGCAACAAATTGATTCCATGCAAAGTTGTGAACGTCTCAACTTAACCGGCCGTAAAGTTACGTCGTTTAAGGGGGTGTTAACTGACGTTTAGTGGCCAAGGCAGTAATTCATTTAGTACCCAAGCCGGAACGCTATACAGGGTGTAATCGATAAGTGTCCAAAATTCCGTAAATATGAGAGATATCAGAAAACTTTTAACTGATATCGAAAGTACGTTACCCAACGAGTAAAATTACACTAATAACTTTTTTGAAATAAAATCTGAAATATCCCAAATATTAACTTCACACCCTTCCATACATTTAGTAGGTAACCGTTCATTCAAAGACTAGTTTTCATTTACATATTATACGGTTTATTTTATTAAAATGTATACGTATAAATAACGACTCTGTAACAGTTTTATTTCCTACGACACTCTTTAAGGCTGTAAGTCGTCCTACCAAATGTATGGGAGCGTTTGAATTTATTTTTAATATTACTTCATCTACTTAGAAAAAGTTATTAATGTAATTTTATTTGTTGGGTAACGTACTTTCGAAATCAGTTAAAAGTTTTCTGATATCTCTCATATTTACGGAATTATGGCCTGTAAACACTTATCGATTACACCCTGTAAATCAGCATGCACCTGTGCGAGGCGGGTTGTAAGTTAGACCTACAGAGTGGGTACTCCATTTTCTGTTTTATTTTTTAATTTTTCAGTACAGATGGTACCCAAACGGTAAAACGGGACCCTATTACTAAGGCTCTTCTGTCTGTAGCTGTCGGTGTCGGTCCTAGCAATGCACAAGTGGCAGAACATTTTCAATATTGCGGAAATATGCTCGGATTTTTTCATGAGAGTTTAAGAGTAAGTTCTCATTGGCAAAGTTTTAATGAGAACATATAAAAAAGTGTAATGAAGAATATTGTATTTCACTATTCAGTAAACATGGCATAAAATCCAGAGTCTTTCGCAGTTGATTTTTTTCTATGGTAAGCACATCTGTTACGACATTATGGGATTATCCGCATTGTAAAAAAGTAACACCAACATCAATTTGTTTAATCATAAAATAAATTGATTACAGCGCCCTCTATAGCAAATTCAACGCAACGGAGAGTTGTCGAGTTTGCGGACGATTGTGGTAGACACACGTCTTTGAGTGGCTTAAGGTTGTAGTACCTTCGAAACATTAAGTACAGATGTTGCTAGTGATTAGCTTCACAATACAATTGACTAAATTCGCTGTGATCGACGGAAGGTCGTCTGGTGTAATTGGAAGCACGTTGGACCGGCAATCCAGAGGAAGCGGGTTCGAATCCCGTGACAACCAGAGTCTTTCGCAGTTGTTTTTTTCTATGGTAAGCACATCTGTTACGACATTGTGGGATTATACCTAATTACTCCTATCTTTCCTGTCGATATCAGTACCTACAAAGCTGAAATGCATGCCACACCTATGTAACAATGGACCTTCAATGCGAAATGAAAGCCCTGCATAGTACCTGCATTACTTGTCGACTTTCCCTCCACACACAACCTACATGTGCACTCGAACTATTCAACTTTGAACCCTATTCGTGAGCTATAAAGACTTGGTAAAGAGAAAACAAACCGTTGCAGAAAATTATGCTTTTGCTTCTACAAAAAAAATTGGATTTGCAAATCGCATGTAACATATTTACACATGAGACATGAACATATTGGTACGAAAATATATAGGTACACATATATAATGAATAAATATTTAGTCAATAAAAGTTATAGGTACATAGTTAAGGCCTTATTAAAAAAAATCATGATCGATAAAAAAATGAATTAGTAGCCTTTTTCACTGCCAAAAGTCGTCACACATAATTTTACTTCGTAACACAAAAATTATGACATAAAATCTTGTGTTCATTAAAGGTGTACATTGTGTACAACTATGTACATTTATTTTGCAATCGACTTCGACCCTCATAAAACCAAATTGAAACACTGTGCCTTAATTATTTTGTAAAAAAAAAACTATAATATTTTTTTCATCCAGTAAAAAAAGATCTAAAAAATATGTAGGTAACCACCTTCCAAATCTCCGGTCAAATTATCATATAGACTGATGACAGCGAGCGACAAATAGGCACAGCTAGCATCTCAAAATTCATCTACCTCAAAGGTTCTCTGAAAAACTGAATACTAATTATTGCAAGCTATGGCTCCAAATCCTCTAGACGACCTATTTGTATAAAATTAGGCTTTATCTTTTCTGAATTTAGTCAAATGTCTGCATGGATCATTCCCATACAAAAGACATCAACGGCACTAGGACCTTGTGGACCTTCGAAGAACTTTTCTCGAAAATCCAAAAAGGATTTATCCTATCGAAAAACTATTTTAAACTTCAATCTTACGGTACAGATATAAGGTTCAGATATGAAAAATCATGAGTTGATATATGACATGTCGGTTGAAGTATTGATTTTATATTGATTCTTTTGCAGCGTCGGTGCTTATGAAGTGGTCTGATCACGCCATTTCTAAGAAATTAGCGTGTTGAGGTTTTGTTCTGTTTGTATACAGAGCTAATGATTTGTTGCTAAAAGATTGATGTTAATGGAACTTTATAGCTTGAGAGGGTGGCTCTATTTGTGGTTTGTTCATTTTTAATTGATAATGTTAAGGATCACCTTACAACACAAGCCGTAATGATATTTTTGATGATAGTATTTATTTGTATATTTATTATAGTTCGGGAAATATTATTTGACCGACTCTTATCTTACTTACGACCTTTTGTTTTGCGTCATTAACAATAGAAAAGTGCTCGACTGCCGATTGTTTAGTAAGTGTTAACGCTAAACAAAAGGTCGTAAGTAAGATAAAAGTCGGTCAAATAATATTTCCCAAACTATACAAAAATGTATGTTCTTCAGTCATGGTTGTTTTATATTAAATAATATATGTTTTATATTATATAATTATAGCATTTGCAATATAATTAATTTATTATTATATTACAGACCTGCTACCTCTTAGCCCCCACAAACCCAAGTGGTTTTTTGGGTCAACCAGGATTAAGTTTTTTTAATTCATTATTTTGATTTTAAAATAAATTAAAAAAAAACGTAATTCTCGGATTTTGGGATTGCGTTCTAATTCACATTGGAATAAATAAGTAAATATTTTATTCCAATTATTAGCATTTTAATATCACCCAAATCATCGCGGACACTAGAAATCGATAAAACCTGCTTATTTTGGAAAGTCTGCAAAATCTGGGTCTGATTTTGACCCCAGAGGTCATTAGCATTATATACTTGCCGCTAAACTATCTGGCGACTGAACGCGTCATGCTATCCGCGTTACACCTGTTAGCTCCAGGTCAGAGTGAGAGAGATCCACTCAGTCGCCAGATACTTTTACGGCAAGTATATTTATTTATATTATTATTTTTATAGCCATACACAAACTTGCATTACGCCCCAGACCCAGTGCATATAATCAGATCTTTCATAACATTGCAATTCTGCTAACTTTCCCTCAGATAAGATAATATGTATCTTTACCGATAAGATTGAATGATTGACTTATATTTCATTACTGTCATATTATTTCTAAAGTGACACCCGACAATTGTCCAATTTTATTCTACATATGGAAAATGCCCGGAAAATATTTCAATTCATAAAATGATTCGGAGTTGATTAAAAGGCCTTTAAATTGTGTTTCAACACATGCTTGAACTTTGATAAAACTTTATGACAGTTTTTATTATACCTTTCATTTCTATATCATGCGGGATTTACCGCAAGTTAATATGACGATTAGTGTACTCGTAAAACTTCACCCTGATTTTATGATAAAATTACCCCTACCTTTTAATAAGTAACTATTCCCGTATCCAATTCCCACGACACTACAAACTTGCTAGTAATTTACAGCGAACACGCACGGAATGTTTCTGAAAAAAGTTAGGTAGCCTTTATATTTTTCTTCTTTTTCTACCTAGCGTTATCGCGGCCTTTGCTAGGGTCCGCTTTTCTGCTACATTTCCTCCACTTTGCGCGATCCTGGGCACCTTCTACTGTAAGCCCATTCACACTCATATCAGCCTTCACGACATCTAGCCATCGCCTTGGTCTTTATATCCTGTTATCCTGTACTCAGATTTAATTTACGTACTCGTGTGAACGCATAAGATATAAAAATTACCTACAACATAACTGTATAAAACGAACAAGAATCTTTATTTTAGTTTTCCCCGAATAATTATTATAAACTGCCTAATTACAATCATCAACTTTTATTACCTACAGGTTTCTAGCCTGTACTAACGGCATAATGTATATAATAATAGAAGAACTATATTTAGAAAAGAAAACCTGCAAAACCGGAATTTCACATACCTGTCTATCCAGAATATGTATCATCTAATTTCATTAATTGCGGCGATTGTGAGTCATAATAGTTTTATAAATATACCGCTGATTGAGAGCGTGCTACAAATAACCATTAGACTAATGGCCGAATAATTGAAACGTCAACCTCGTTTTAGAGATTATCTCGCGTTAGGAATTCACATGACGATGGTAAGTGGCATTCGGCTCTTGGACTACTCGGCAGACATGCAGACGCTCCCGATTATTTTGTACAGGAACATAAATATGTCTACACGTTGTTACTTTATGTCAATGGCGTAAGGGGGAAACTGTATATGTGTTTATGCCATTAACTGTAAAGTCAAGTCTTAATAATATGTGTACATTATAGAGCGTATCTCCGAGGAGTAAGGTTCAAAAAAGTAAACATATTTTTGAAACGAACGACGAAACGAACCACTTGAAACTGTTAACATAAAAGCACTTTTATTTAATATTTAGTTCACACACGATAAAAAAAATAGAACCGACTGAGATTATAAAAGCACTATTAATTTATCTTCGCACAGGAATAATAAATATATAATTAATATCGATGCAAAAGTAGGTGAAAATGAAGCCATGAATTCATTAAAAATCTGTAAGTCAACACCTGATACCTACCTTAATATGTTATTCAATATTATATTAACAAGTAGGTATCATATTTTTATTACTAAATGAAGTTTATGAGACAAATTTTGGCGCACCCTTGAGGATCATATTCCGTTGCAGAAAGTTCTAGATCTGCGGCGACCAGTATCCACATAACACCTTTATAATCCCATAAACAATATAAGTTAATAAATTCGTATTCGACATTTAAAATTAATTAAAAACTAATATGAGTCGTTAAATTTGAATTCGGCCGAACACCTGTGGTAACGCGATATCGGAGTATCGGATGTTTAATCGATTCTTATGGTCTGTTTCGAGTAATAAATATCGAATAAAAGTCGTGTTTGGGACAGTTTACGGTCGCCGGTACGCTTTGAGTCGAGATGTCGTGTCGGCGAGTCGTTGCAACTCGCAAGCAATGCAAATAAAAAATCTGGGGGCTACCATGATTTCTTAAATGCGGTAAAGGTGGCTTAGTATGGTTTCGCATATGCGTTTATCGTGTAGCGTGTCACTTTCGCGTTTGTGTACTTGTCACAAGTTCAGAACGTGACGGCAATAACGATAAACGATAAACACTGGACCATAGTACCTAAGCCACCAGTTTAGGTTCAGTTTGTTTGTTCTTGACATTTATACGTATTCTATGGAAGTGACACATCGCGATTCAGATTAGATCCTAAACTGAATCGCATTAGTGGATTGTGGTAGCCTTGGAGTCAATTTTTGAGTTACAAGTACTTGTAAATCTTGAAATCAATGGATGACATCAATAAATTCAAAATTACCGAAGAGCGATGAATTTATTCCCCGACTCCATTTAGCCCCACAATGTGACTCGTATTACCATAATCTCCCGTCGTCTTACCCGTTAACCTGCCGCTAAATAGCAGTGTTTGCACTTGATTGACTGCTGTGTTTCGGTTTGGGGGTAAGATAGCCGGTGTAATTACTGGCATAGATAGAGGCAATCCGTCTAAGTCCTCAGGGTAGGCAGGGCATAAGCGATTTTTTTGGTGCCGAACCAACTCTTCCTTCGGGTGTCGTAAGAGTCGACTAAGGGATTGAAGTGTCACTGACCATTATTTGAAAAATGTTGATTATGGGCAGCTGAGCAGCGTCATCATAGTGGACACATTACTGCGATCGCCAATCCGCTTGCCCAGCGTGGCGATTAAGGGCGTTTACCTCCTAATGCGTCTATACGCATAGTTAATAGGAGAGGCCTACGTCCAGCAGTGGACTATCATAGGCTGATGATGATTTATTAGTATGACTTAAAACGGGATATTTGTCATGTAAATTGTAATTATTGGCCAATGAGCACCCGATATTTCGGCACTCTTGTAAATTGTATTTTAGGTACTTCTGTAAATTGTATTTAATAATACAATTACATTTGCCCCAGTTCTTCGGGAAATACCATGTAAATTGTAATGATTGCACACAATATTACAATTTTCATGCTAAATATCCCGTTTTAGTCATACAAATTATATTAAATTTAATTAATAATTCAAAATTCTTTGTCTTTTTTTGTGTCCCTAAGAACGTGACACAGTTGTGATTTTCGTATGAGATGATGTTTTGTTTCCAATTTTTGATATATGGATTAAAATCTAGCGTGAAAAAGAAATACAAGTGCACCGGATTTTTTTATATACTGAATCGAGACAGCAACTAGAAGCGTGACAGAGTGGTATGAAACAAGACAACGAAAAGAATTTTGACCCAAATCTCTGTAGAAGTTGTACAAAAGGTACAAGCCAAAGTAGGTAGGTACTAAAAGTACTAAGTACTCACATCCCTTGGCCGGCGCAGGCGCAGTGAAAGGCGGTATCAGTAATTGTATCGCGATGTGGATTTCCTTGGGTTCGATTAATTTCTGCGCGGGTTTCTTGCTTCTAGAAACTTAGATTTTATATAACGCGAATACTTCAATCTTCAAAAGATTTATGGACACAGAAATTGTACAACACTGAGATTGAGAAAGTTGTGTTAAAACCTTCTCAGGAACTTCAATAATTCCATATACTTAACAAAAATGCACTTCCTGCCTGCATGGTTTGGGTTTTATTTCAAAAAAGTTGTACATAATTAAAGTCTTAGTCAGAACAAAAAACACAATCGAATCGTCAATTGTATTACGAAATTTATTCAAACTAATTATAGTGTGTACTCACATTCAGTTTAAAAACGATTGCAAATGGAAAAAGTTAACACATTTAAAAAAAAATAGGCGCGTATTGTTAATCGCTCATAGAAAAATTCTAATTTTCGCCTTTTTTCACGCCTTTTGTCGCACAAAATTTAACTTTGAAACACAAAAATTAGCACAGCCCTCATACATGAAGAAGAAGAATATAATCGAAAACACATTCAACGTTTAAAAAAAAAACGATTCCAATCCCTGTTTTATAGTGTAGGTAATGAACAATAATACTGAAGCTGAAGATATATTAGGTAAGACTAATTCCCGCAAAATTAAAATTTATAAACTAAACCTTACCCTATCTATAAGTACTTTATTAAAGGTGCTAAAAGGCAAATTGATAAAGATACCTACCACTTAACACAACAACCCGCTAAAAGCTACTTTCTCGTGATATATGGCTGTATGAACTCGATAAACGGTTCATTTAGCCCTATACTCGTACTCGAGAGTTTCGTTTTATTATTTTCATTTTTATTAACCTTTTTTACCTATTTTTGAGATATTTCCATTCAAGTTTGCGAGTTGCGAGGCCTATTCGTATTTTATTTTAATTATTAGTGTAAAATTAATACATAGGTATTGTGTGTTCAAAGTTAGTTACAGTTCGGAAAATATTATTTGGCCGAATGTTATCTTACTTACGACCTTTTTGGATTAGATAATCAGCAGTCTAGCACTTTTCTATTGTTAAAGATTCAATACAAAAGGTCGTAAGTAAGATAAGAGTTGGTCAAATAATATTTCCCAAACTATACTAAAGATAGGTTAGACACATTTTATTGTGTACACCTTAGAATACCTGGAAGAGCGGTGTTCTCTTAGCACAAGTGTCCTGTACGCTTAAAAAGAGGCACCAGTGCAGATACCTATTGTAACTACACTTTTCGATATTGAATAAATTATTTTTATTTTTTTTTTGTAATGTTAAAATATTCTGGATTGCTACTTAACTTAGTACTTAGTATAGAACTTAACTGGAAAATGAAGTGAATCTGTAAATGGGGTGTATAAGTACACATATACGATAATTACGACTTATTCCATATAAATTTGCCTTATGTAAGTACTGTGTTGGTGCCCCGTATAATAAATAAAATATGTAAGTATATATAGAGAAAAAAATAGGGCTTCAAAATAGGCCATTGCTTCTAAAGCTCCTATGTTATTAGGTATTATACTGTACATTTTTGAATAGATAGATCCCCTATACAACTCTTACTTAATCTCGTATCTGCAACGCTCGCTTAATGAAAAAAACACCCGTATTCAGAGTGAAATAAAGGTGACTTTTCCATGAATTGATAGCTTTAGACCTAGGTTGAATTACACCGCGGTATAATGTGAAATAACTCTAGGCTCATTCACTTGCTACTCGCCAGTTACAGAATGCGCTATAAGCGGCGCGGCGACGACGGGTCTGCGCCTGCGACGCTACACTCGCTACTCGCGATAGGGTTGTCACACTATCCTCACGGGTACCGTAAAAAGGGGTAAATAGGAATGACGGGGTAAATAGGAATGTAGAACAAACTAGTCTGTTAGCCCAGGACTTCGAATGTTTGTGATAGGCCCTCTGAATGGATAAACAGCAATACCTACGAAAATACTGCGTTTGTGCTGAAAAGCTTCTGATGAGAATTAATAAAGAAATATTATATTAAAGTTTTAAAAATATTTAGTCTTGTATGTAATTTATTTCCTTTTTTATTTAATGAGCAACTTGCTACGATTTATATCAATGGATGTAAAGGCTGTAATGAATCTAGACATTTCCAGTCGCAGCCATTATTTAACTTAAAAATGTGAGTGACCCGTATCTTACTTAAAATAAACTCTCCACAATAGGGAAATAAGAACAAATAACATCATTCTAATTAAGTAAGTACATTGATTTAGTAATAAAGCATAACACAAGCATTAAACCATTAATGTAAATATAACGGCGTCATTTTTCTCGGCTCGAATACAAAAAGCAGTGTTTCTCAACCCCATAATAAAATATATCGGTCACATAAATGTTAGCCGTCCTTAGTCCTTATCCTTTATACCAGTGTGTCTCGGCCCTAACATCCTCCGGTTGCCAA